>VWYP01003270.1:0-141195 GCA_013400435.1 Pycnonotus jocosus | reverse complement strand
GGGGGCCGGAGCCGCGGAGCCCCGGGGGACGGCACAGACGGGAGAAGGGTTTTTCCCACCCCCTCGCACAGGCTCCGTCCCGCTCGCAGCTCAGTCAGCGATGCCACTCTCTCATCGCCTCCCTGTGCGTTTGCAGGTGACCGAGGAACTCCACAGGAGCAGGGCGGACCAGAGCATCATGGCACATCCCATCTCAGCCTTCCAGGCTGCCTACATCTCTATCGAAGTGCTCATCGCTTTGGTGTCCGTGCCGGGCAATATCCTGGTCATCTGGGCTGTGAAGATGAACCAGGCACTGAGGGATGCCACCTTCTGCTTCATCGTCTCGCTGGCGGTGGCTGACGTGGCCGTGGGAGCTCTGGTCATCCCCCTGGCCATCATCATCAACATCGGACCCCAGACGGAATTTTACACCTGCCTCATGGTGGCCTGTCCCGTCCTCATCCTCACGGAGAGCTCCATCCTGGCGCTCCTGGCCATCGCCGTGGATCGGTACCTGCGGGTGAAGATCCCTGTCAGGTAGGAAAAGGTGTCGGAACCAGCTCTGCTGTGGGGGTTAAAAGGGAGTGAGGAAACCCCAAATTCTTGGAGAAGCACCGGGAGAAAGGACTNTTCTTTTGGGGGCTCAGGGGGTGCTGGGTGTGCAGGCAGAGATCACATTGTGGCAGCTAGCAGGCAGTGAGGGACAGTCTCTCACAGGATGCCCATGGCCAGGACAAAGTGTGTCCCCACATATGGGAGAGCCCACGCCGGGTGTTCAGGAGGAAAAGGGACAACAGGTTTTTGCTTTCAGCCAGCTTTTCCCTTGCCGTAGGGGGCACGGGGGTAGTTTGTGGGACACAGCTTTGGGAGTCTGAGGAACCAGAGGTGACAGCCTGGCGCATTTCATGGGGAAACCTCACCCAGGAGAGACCCCTGCTATGGAGTGCCCTGCAAATAACTCCTTTCCCCATTTTTCCCCATCTGTATCTGTTGCCATTCCAAGACCAGAGCAAATGCCTTGGGGTGCTATGGAGGGGGACACTTTATTTGAGCACTTTGTTCAAATTCTGCAGCTTCTGGAGGATATATTTAACCCTTTATGCCCCACTCCCTCCCCGCCAGGGCTGTGCTGGACTGGGGATTAATTTCTGGGGTGCCACAATGGGATCAGGGTCTGTGAGCAGGGCTGGAAGGGGATGTGACACCCAGCCTCTGTGTCCCCGAGCAGAGCCAGACTCAACCCCTCGCTGTGAGTCCCCCTTGGTCTGTGGGGATGCCTTTGCCAGGCTCATCGGCCCCACAAGGCTCTGGATCTGGGAGCATTGCTGGAAAAGAGCCCAGCCCAGCTGAGCACTTGTGTCACCTCACTGACCCCTTTGCAGTTCTGGCAGTTCACTGGAGGGCTCCCTGACCCTTCATCAGCACAAACACCCTAGAAAGGCACCAACCCCCTTGTGTTGGTGCTGCCTAGACCCCAGCAGGTGTAGGACTCTTCCTGGGGCAGGAATTGCCTTCCCATAGAGGGAGACAGGGACAGGAGGCACCTGTGTTGGGATCACCTGACTGCTCTAGAGTGCTCATTGTTCCCAGATCCATGGGATAAGGCCAGAGATTTTGGGATTTTACCACAGCCACCACCAGCAGAGGCTGCTTGAAGAAGGAGTGTAAGACATAGGAGGGGGTGCAGGATAAATCCACAGTTCCTGCCCACCCCCTCGCTGCCAAACATGATTTCACAGACTGTTCCAGACTTCCTCCCTAGGTGTGATTTTCCCAATCACTGTCTCCCAGCCCGCTGGTGTCACCAGAGTGATTCCCACCCTATCACTGCTCTTGGAGCTTTTTTGGGCTTCCCGCATCCCCTGCATGTGGGGAAGGCTCCAGTGTGGGAGTTCTGCGGCTCCACAGGAGCAGCACAGCCTGTCAGGCATTTTCCTAACAAACCAGTCCATTTTTAATTCCTCATCTGCCTCTGAGCATCAGATGGGCCTTTCAGGGGATATTCCTGCCCTGATCCCAGGAGCTTTCCTGGGAGCAATATTAATATTAATATTATGCTGTACACAGTTTGGGTGGGTTCTTCTCATGCAATTTCCACCCTGAATTTTGTGATCTCATTGTGTGCCCAAGCACTCAGCAGCAGGAGATTTTCCTCTGTCTTTTCAGAGCCTGTTTTAATATTGAAAAGCTTTGTAACCTCCTCAGCTTAATGGTTGCACTCAAGTATCTCAGAGGTCTTTCCCAACCTTAAAGATCCTACAACTTTATGAATTCCTGGCAGGTAGTACATGTAGTGATTTCCAGGAATGTAGTGTCCTGTATACAGCACACAGGACAAGAAATACCACTAAGGAATAATCCCTGAATCTGAAATGCCTCGAGTTTCTCCCAGCCTGTTGCAGGATACCAAGGATGACAGTGACAGCATTTTTGCAGAGCTCACAGCTCTTGTGTTGTCGTTCCTGACTGTGACACCAAAGCCAGCGATTGCAAAGTGGGTGCTGAGAGCCTGGTGCACCTGGCAGGACTTGAGGCCCTGGGGGAACACATGGGGCCACTGTGCCTGGGAGAGCTCTAGGAGAGCTCCAAGCATCCCTGGAGGGCTGCAGGCAGTGATGGCAGCCAGACCTGAGCAGAGATTTGCAGGCAGGTGGGGAGGGATATGGGGAACAGCTGCCTCAGGCTCATCCCTAGGACAGCCAGGACACTGAGCAGGGACGTCCCCTCCAGCACAGGCATGGACAGTGTGCTCACTGCAGCCCATTCCTGTGCCAACATGATTCCTCAGACAAGCCCGACACAGAGTGGATCCTCACCAGTGTGACCCACATGGGGCTGAGGGGGACTTGTGGGAATCCCCCACACTCCAGCCCTGCTCCCCACCCACAGGCAGCCCTGGCACTGCTGAGGCTCAGGGAGAGGGAAATGCATTTCACAGAATCACAGAATCCCTGAAAGGTTTGTGTATAAAGAGACCTTACTCTGCAGTGGGCAGGGACACCTTCCACTATCCCAGGGTGCTCCAAGCCCCTTCCAGCCTGGCCTTGGACACTTCCAGGGATGGGGCAGCCACAGCTTCTCTGGGCACCTTGTGCCTTCCTCACAGGGAAGAATGACAGGGAATGGGGAACACAGTGTATGGCAGCCTGGTTCCAGCTCCAGGCTCCCCATGGACACTCTGGCCCTTGGGCTGTGAGTTTGGGGACAACCTGCAGGTCTAATCCCCCTTCCAGGAAACATACAGACCCAACTGCTGGAGACCTGAGCCCTGGGGGGACACTCAGAACTTGATGGCCTTAGGGGTGGATTTCTCCTGGGAACTTGGTGGCCCCAGGGGTGGGTTTCTCCTGGAAGAAATGGTGCTCTGAGACATTTGGGGTGTCTCTACATGGCAGTGGGAGATGCCAAAGGAGCATCCAATGCTCCATCACTCCAGTGACCACTTCCTATGGACACCAAAGCACAGAGAGATGTGGGCCACTCCTGCAAGGTGCAGGCAGATTTTATCAGATGGAGAGGGTTCTTGTTTGGCTTTGATTTGGCAGCTCCTCTTCTTCCTTCTCTACCCAGCACACACCCATCATGGTCAAGGGACTGGGATGTCCCACCAAACCCTCTCCCTTTGCTCCAACCTGGGTATGGTCCTTTCTGGTTGCTGGGGCTTGTGTAATGCTGCCTTCCCCCGGAGAGACCTTTCCTTGACTTTGGAGGGATGCAGGAGGATCACTTGGGCTGAGCAGGCTAGAGCAGAGGGTCCCCCACTTCCCAGCCCCCACAGGAACAGCTGGAAACGACCTAAAATAGATTTTCTGGTGGAAAACTCCCCCTCCCCTCTCACATCCTTCCTCCCTGCCCGGCAGCCAGGCAGGACCCCCAGCCTGTGATCCCCCCTATCCGGGCACAGCAGGGTCCCACAGCCCAGCCCAAACTTCCCTCTCACAGCCGTGCTTGGGGAAGATGAAACGAGTTCAAAGGGAGGAGAAGCAGCCAGCTGGAGGTGTCCAGCAGGAACCAGCCCCTCGACATCCCGGTGGAGGCAGGATGCTGGAGGAGACGCTGCCAGAGGGATGTTTCGGGGCGGGGGGATGGTGCCAGAGGGATGTTTGGTGGGATGCAGCTCCTTCAGCACTGGCCTCTTATGCCTCAGGGACCCTGTGTCTGCTCTGAGACATGTGTTGGGCCTTTTAGAAAGGGCCATAGCAAAACAAGCTGCTGTCCTTGGGATGTGCCAAACCACCCCTTGGCTGGAGATGCTGAATGCGTGGATGCAGCCCAAGCGGATCTTGGAATGTCCCTGGGGGTCCTTACCTTGTGACCTCACCGCAAACACTTTGAAATATGCCAGGAGCTGAAATATTCCTGCAGGAATCTCATGTTTGCAGGAATCCTTGTGTTGAAGTCTCTCTGTCCACAGCCAGAACCTCCACTCTTTGTGCCTGGGCCTCAGCATTGGGGTATCCTGCCAGCCCTGCCCTTCCCAGCTTGCAGCATCCCAAGGAGCATCTCAGCAGGGAGACATGCTTTTGGTGCTGCTGAAGGTTTGGAATGCACATCTGTGAGGCTGCAGAGCCACGGAAGTTAGATCAGAATGGTTGGAACTCTCTAGGAAATGGGGAGCAGGAGGCTGGAGCAGAGCAGGGAGAGACCCCAGGATAAATGCAGTGTTAGGGGGTGGCTCTGTGGACAGTGCTGGCATTGTCTGGTGGTTCAGGAGTGCCCTATCTGGAACGAGATAAAACCTCAGGGAAAGCAGGAACATCCTTTAGCTCTACACTGCCTGCAGTGAAGTGAGGGGGATGTGCAGGGGACCAGTGAGATTCTGGCTGGACATGGAGGGGGAAGCTTCCCCTCTGGACTCCCTGTTTTCCAGGCTCCTGCCTGAGCTCAGGCTCTTCTTGGGATTGTAGTGCTCTTTCCCCTTCTCTCCAGTCCTGCCAAGGGCCACAGGCATGGGGCCAGCTAGAGTTAGGTCATGGGAAGCCTGGGAAGTCTTGGTGCCCTCAGCCAGCTGGGTAGTGGAGCAGGACACATCTGGGGTGGCTTTTCCCCATTCAGGGTGTCCCAGAGAAGCTGTGGCTGCACCATCCCTGGAAGTGTCCAAAGCCAGGTTGGACAGGGCTTGGAGCAACCTGGGATAGTGAAAGGTGTCCCTGCCCATGAGTGGAATGAGATGAGCTTTAAAGTTTCTTTCAACCAAACTGTTCCACGATTCCTCCACCGAGAGTTCATGGACAGTCTTGGCAGGAGAGCAATGGGCACCCACTGCCATGGGATGGAGAGGAGGAGAACATTGGGATGGCTAGGCCCAAATTCCCAGCTCCTAAAACATCTAAGGCCCATGGGACATCTTTCCAGCACTCCCAGCACTTAGTGCCAGGAAACCTTCCTGTCTAACCAGGCCAGTGAACAACCCAAACCACAGCTCTTCCAAGGCCTGTTTTACATTTGGAGAAATTTCAAAAGCATCCAAGTGACTCAGAGCTCTCACCCAGGAGCTCATCTATTTTCTTTCAACCTCCATTAGTCAGTGAAAAGATGCCATCCATCCATACAGGCCCCATCCCTGAGAAAGCACACTTCATTTCCAAGGAGAACGCTCCCATTTTCCCTAACCTGGAGGAATTTGGGGGACTGGTAGGTCTTTGCAGCTACCTTTTTTGTTTCTTCCCTCACTGCCCTCCTCCAGGTATATTTTTAGCAAGTGAGAGTGATTTGTGGGGACCTTCATTCCATGGAGCAGGCAGCTCTGAACTGGATAGAGATTAAAATGCAGGAATTACAGTGCAGGGAGGTTTCTGCAGACCCGAGGCTGTTTCCAAGCCACAGTTTCCAGCACACTGCACCAGCTCAGCATGTGAGTACTACATCAGAGCCAGCATTTCCCACCGAGCTCTGCTCCAACCAGATCCGGCTGCGTGGACGAGCTGTGCCAGTGCAGCACCAAGAGCTCAATTCCAGTATCACCAAAATCCCAGAGCCCTTGAGATGGGCAGGGATTTACCAGCAGGTTGTGTTGGTCTGAGATCCTGGTAAAGACCTGTAAATACCCAGATGAGCTGGTTTTCAGCTCTACTCTCTGATCCACAGAATAAATTTCAGCCATGAATAGGCTAAGTCAGGGATCAAAGCCATGAGGGCTCTTCCCTCGGCGAGGGGATGCCTGGATTAGGCTCTCTGGGAGCTCACACAGCTGCTGCAGCAGCGCCACGAGATCTTCACTAGCAGACACAAAATCAGGTCACTCCCAAAAGCTCCAGATGCTGCCATGCGGCTACAGGGAGGCAAGTAGGGCTGTCAGCAACATTCCCAGCTCCTGGAATGGCAGGAAAAATGCTGGGGCTTGGGATGCAGTGAGGGGCTGAGTGGGATTCTCCATCTCCAGCAGAGCAGAGGGAAGGGAACGAGAGCCCTGAATCCTGTGCGAGGATGCTCCAGACTCACTGATATTTGGAGTTATTCCCAAATTCTCTGAATTAAAAGGGCAAGAGGAGATGAATGGCCTCAAGGGACCCTGTATGGGCTTCCTGAGCAGGACTCTGTCCCCTCCCAGTCCTTGTGTATCCCAGTAGGGCAAGGCATGGTCCCTGTGCCAGGTAATCACTCTGACCCCGATAGTGGTGCCACATCTGTCCCTTAGCAGAGCCCACATCTGCCTGGGCTGTGGTACAGGGCCATGAATGAAAACCTACTCCTTCATGCTGCTGCACCCCAAACTCCTGCTCTGAGAATGTTTTCATTGGGCTTTTACCTATTTCTATTGATTTTCAGTGTAAGGCATTGACCCTTGGCAATATCTTACCAGTAAATTTCAGGACATGTTGCCAGCAAGGGCACATCTGCAGATGGGGAAACTGAGGCACTGAGCTGCACCATGGCTGGCTCAGGGTGATCCCACAGG
The DNA here is from genome assembly GCA_013400435.1 of Pycnonotus jocosus. NCBI lineage: Eukaryota > Metazoa > Chordata > Aves > Passeriformes > Pycnonotidae > Pycnonotus > Pycnonotus jocosus. The sequence continues at coordinate 134,315 of VWYP01003270.1, read as the reverse complement.
TGCAGGATGGAGACCAGAACCAGGGAAGGTGTGGAAACTGAGATTTGCTGGGACAATATGACCTCTCTGTTTCTGCACTGGAGTCCTGCCATGACTGTGCCCAGGGCTCTGGAGCCAGGCTCCTCCAGGATCCAGTCCCAGCCCTGGTCATCCCTGTAGGAGTAATTCTGTGAAATTAAATTGTTTCTCTTTCATAGCCCAAGGTGCCTCACAGCGTGGGTTTGTAGCCATTTGTGGTATTAAAATAGACTGAATGTGTCTTAAACAGGCCAGGTTTGCTAAACTGTAGGACAGGACAAGGAGCAATGGGTTCAAACAAAGGAAACAGAAATTTAGGTTCAATACTGGAAAGGAATTCTTCCCTATGAGGGTGGTGAGGCCCTGGCACAGGTTGCCCAGAGAAGCTGTGGCTGCCCCACCCCTGGAAGTGTCCAAGGCCAGGCTGGTTGGGGCTTGGAGCAACCCGGGATAGTGGAAGGTGTCCCTGTCCATGGCAGGGGATGGAATGGGATGATCTTTAAGGTTTCTTCCCACCCAAACCATTCTGGGATTCTATGGCTCCCCATTAAGTCATCCTGCAGTGAGCAGACACCAAACCAGGTTGGGATGTGTGGATAGAACTCAGCAAGGCTGTGCCACCTCCATGGCATGGCCGTGGTTCAGGTGTTGTACCATCAATCCAAGAGGATCTACCCTGCCAAGCAGATGGGACACAGCCAGCCTGTATTCCCTCATCCCATGGCAGCATGGAGGGTCCATGAGGTCCCCATTGAGCAGAAACTGAGGAGCACCCACAGCCAGGACCACCCAGGCATGGTGGGACAGACAGCAGGTCCCTCACTGGAGCTGAGAGATGTTCCTGTGTCTGGGGTACAGACCTGTGGATGAGCTGCAGGGCCCCAGAACTGCCTGGGAACACCCAGACACATTGTCACACTTCCAGGACATGGTTTTCCCTTTCCTGGAGTGACTGGGCTGTGTCCCAGGGCACTGGCTTGGTGGAGGTGACAGTGATGTCCCTCTGGGCTGGGTATCCAAGGGCCCTGTGCAGCTGCTGGCACAGAGACAAGGGAAACACCCCAGGAAAGAGGCCCTGCCAAAGCAAAAGCTGCTGATTCAGCTGTCCCGGCCGCCGCCAGCCCAGCCTGGCCCTGCAGGCTGGGTGTTGGGGTGAGTCAGGCCCAGCTCACCATGGTCTGGGCTGAGCTGGCTGAGGGCATGCAGGAGCCTTTTGATGGTGTCCCAGGTGTTCCCACATCCCCGAGATGCAGGAATGTGACTCTGTCAAGGGGAGGTGCCATTATCACCTGACCTTTACTGAGACACTCCTCCCTCTGGTCTCACCTTTGCTCCACATCAGCCAGAGCAGGTGATAGAGCAGGAATAAGTGACTCACCGGGGGTGCAGAGGAGCTCAGATGCCACTCTGGGATGCAGGCTGGGGGTGCAGAGGGGCTCAGGTGCTCCTCTCAACATGGAGCTTTTCCCAGGGACCGGCTCTGAGGTCTGGGCTGGTCTCTGTGTCCTTGCCCAGCCCTTGGCACAGGCATGTGGCCTCTCTCATGCTCTTGTTGGGTATGTGCCATGTGGCCACCAACAGCCAAACCACCCTCAGCTCCTCTTACACCCCCAGGTCAATCACACCAGGGTTTTTTAGTCCATTTGTGGTGTCAGAATAAGCTTAACTGTGTTGTAGAAGGGCCACATTGGCTCTGTCGACCAGGAAGGGAATTTTGGCCATGAGCTCAGGTGGGAGACAGCTGGGACAAAGCCCACCAGCCTCCACTTGCAAGCTCAGATCTGGAGGGACACCTGTGAGGCCAGACCCAACGAAATCTCCCAGGACACCTCAGACCAGCTTGTACCAAACACCAGGGACTGTTGGCTGTGAGAATCTGCTCTGAGGGAACCTGGCTGGCTGGCCTGGGACATGCAGGTCCATGGGTCTCCAAGGCAGAACAGACAGGGCTGGACAAAGGATCAGGGATGGGGACAATGGAACTCCTGCATCCAAATGACTGTGCTTGAGATCAGCCTGACAGCAGGGAATGGCTCATCCAAGGGGTCACAGTGGTGCATTGGCAGGTCTGTGTCCTGGGGTGGAGGCAGGGGGGAGAGAAAGGTCATAGCAACACAAAGAAGGATGGAAAAATGAGGAAAATGTGTGGGAGGCACCACAGTGAAAGAACCTGGGAGATGAGTTTCATTGTGACACACAGCAGAGTAATTTCAGACTTGAGAGGAACTGATGGGCTGGAAGAAAACCTCTGGAAGGACAGGGAAAAGACATGAAGGGTCTTGCCCACAGGGGTGTGAGGGAAGCCTAGACACAACTTAGGGAGGCTTGTGGTCTCTGCAGACAGCAGGACATGGAGTGTGGAGGGGACCACAGGAGCGAGAGACTCCTGGAAGGGATGGGGACAGCTTGAGACACTCATCCCCTTGGGGACAAGCTCTGTCTCAGCCTGGGAAGTGATAGCCATCACAGCTGAGATGATAGGAACAGCATTAGATCATCCTGGAGACTAATGATTTTTCACAGTGATCCTGCCAAAGCAGCAGGGATGGACACAGCAGTTGAGAGCTGGCAGAGCCCAGCACTGGGGCTGGCAGTGGGTTGGGAGGAGTGTCCCAAGGGCCTGGTCCTTTTGGAAAACCTCTTCACCCATGGTGACCTGAACTTTTGAGGCCATGGAATGGGGAAAGTGCTGTCCCAGAAGCTGCTTAGGCTCTGGCAGGGAGTTCCTGCTTTGGAAGTGCTGCTGCCCAGCTGCTGGGGCCAGCTCTTGCATGGGGTGACCAGTGCCAAGAAAGAACAACTGATGCTCTCTAAGGCCATGAAAAAAGCCCCCAGAGCCAGCAGGTTGTCTTGTAGAAAAGCAATAAGCTGAGCACCCTGGCCATCCCCATGGCACCTCTGGCCCTGCATGGAGATGCTGTTCCCAAGGGCAGGGCAGGGGGAAGAGGAGATAACACTGGTGATGCCACCAGCAGGAGAAGATGAAATAACCCTGAAAGACTGAGATCCTCCTCCTTACAGAGTCCTGTGAGCTGAGGGCTGGTGGGCAGTGGTGGCAAATAGGGAAGGAAGGGCCACGTTTGGGGATATAGGGAAGAGCAGAGCAGGATCAGGCACTGGAAAGATTCGAGGCATCTGGCTTTGTTCTTCTCTGTACTGTGGGACCCAACACCTCCCCCTTGCTCCCTGACCCTCCCTCTCACTGCATTTCCCAATATTCCCCCATCCGTTCCTTGCCTGGGCTTTGTCCCCTTGCGCTGAGCAGGCGACTATGACCAGCAGCTGTCACAGTCCTGGGTGGTTTGGTTGGGTTTTTGTCGGGTACCAAAGTCTCTGATTACAAAAAGGAGCTGGAGGAGGACAAGGGATTTCTTCCCCAGCCTCTTTCCTGTGTGTTCCTCGCCAGCCTCCCTCTGTGCTATCCCTGGCATTGGCCATGGTGCTCTTGCACACAGATCCCAGGAACTAGCCTCGCCCAGCAGGACTGTGGGGACACAGAGGTGACATCCCCCTGTCCCACCACCTGCCTGGGGTGGCATGATCACCTCTCTATCATTCCTCTAAGGAAGGCACAGAAAGCTAGGACATTGCTGCCATGGCTGTTTTTCCACCTTCTCTAGGCCTTTTCTCTCCCTGCAGCCAGAGATGGGGATGATTTTCTTTGGTCTCCTTCAAAGAAGGCAAGTGCCAGCTCCTGGCACCAGGGATGTTTTTCATTCAGCTTGGTCCATCTTGGCAGATCACAGCTCCCCTCTGCGACTCAGTCTCCCCATCTGTTCACAGAGGGAGTGATGCTCTCTCTCTGACAGCAGCAAGGAGCTGATGCTGAGAAATGCTGTCTCAGACATCGCCAGAATTAGCACAGTCCTACGGATTAAATTATTCCTCTTTCTTTTCTGCTCTGGTAACAACACTCAGTACCTTTACCCGTGGAATACACAAATGAAACACTCATTTCTCTCAGTGCAAAGGCTCCATTCTCTACTGAGTGGTCCCAACTGGGAGAGCCAAGGGCTCAGCCTGGGTCCAGGTGGATGTGGCAAAGCCTGAGCATAGCCAGCAAAGCCCCACATGGGTGCAGCTCAGATGGCTCTAATTTCAGGGACCTCATTCCCCACATTCAGCACTGCTGGGGCATGGGTTTCTTTATGGGCTCAAGGAGGTTTATCTGCTCTGAGGGAGCTCAAAGTTCTCCAATAGAAGAAGACCAGGAATCCCAGAATCCAGGAGATGCTGCAGAGTTTCTTGCCTTGAGGATGGGGCAGTCACTGACATCCCTTTTCTCCAGGGGATCGTGGAATCTAGAATTGGAATCTAGGATTGGAAAAGTTCTTAAAGATCATCTCATTCCACCCCATGTACCCACACATGAGACAGTCTTGTGGGGATCCCCTACATTCCCCCTCGCTGCTTCCCACCCACAGGCAGGCCTGGCTCTGCCAAGGCTCAGGGAGAGGGAAATGCATTTCATGGAATCCCAGAGTTCCAGACTGGTATGGGTGGGAAGGGACCTCAAAGCTCACCCTGTTCCACCTCCTGCCATGACACCTTCCTCTATCTCAGGTTGCTCCAAGTCCCTGTGTCCAACCTGGCCTTGGACACTTCCAGGGATGAGGCAGCCACAGCTGCTCTGGGCAACTTGTGTCAGGGCCTCTCCACCCTCACGGGGAAGAATTCCTTCCCAATATCCCATCCATGCCTGCCCTGGGCAGTGGGAAGCCATTTCCCCTTGTCCTGTCCCTTCATCCCTTGTCCAAAATCCCTCTTCAATTCTCTTAGAGCCCCTTCAGGCACTGGAAGGGGCTCTAAGATCTCCCCAGAGCTTTCTCTTCTCCAAATCAAGATTCCCATCTCTCCCAGCTTGGCTCCAGAGCAGAGGGGCTCCAGCCCTTGGAGCGTCTCCATGACCTCCATCCTGCCTGGTCCATGTGTCCCTCATCTCCATGACCTGAGCCAGCCAGGCTGCCTGGGCAGCCCCAAGCTGTGTCTGCCCATTGTTCCTTGCTGGGGAATGAAGACCAGGGTGATTAGGAACATGCACAGGCTGAGATTTAGGCCCAGCTGAGGCATTTCACTGCAATACCTGGTCTTGGGGCTCAGATCTCTCCACCATTCTGATAGAAATACTGAGCTGCCTCCTCCCAGGGTACAAGGCCCTTCAGTTTTCTGCCAAGGGGATAAATAATCTTTTAATCTAAATGAGAAAACAGAGTGCAAATAAACTTCAGGTTTGCTTTGCATTTGCACTTTTTATTTGTTTTCCTGGTGACAGATTCTCAGAAGTGAGGGAACATTTAATTGTGGTGTTAACTGGGGCCTTCATTTCCAGTTTGACTGACCGAGATATGGATTCACTGTTCAGACTCATTCCAAGATAAACAACTCCAATGACTTTACACACACGTCCTCTGATCATTACTTCTTCCATCTTTAATGGTGTGTGGTGGGGATAATTACACAGCTTTTGGGGGGAACTGTGCTTGGACAGAGGTTGGAAGCCAACTATAGCCCAAATTGTTACCTCCAAAATTATTTCCACCAGTTGAAACTACATATAACCAACTCATTAACAAAAAACTTAAATTAATCCAGCTGCTTTTGCATTTGAAATTGATCTTTTAATCAGGGGAAATATGCATTGGACAGAAGGTGCTGGACTGGTTGTTTTGGGTTACTGTGTCCTCTGAGGTTTAGAAACAGTAGATCTCATCAGCACTGCTAATTCTCCTGTAGGCATTGGGTGGAGAAAACAACCTCCCTCATTTTGGAAACCTCCAGCCAGTTTTTCAGTCTTGCATGTCCTAATATTTGAACTGGGTCAAGTGCAAGAGGGGAAATGTTCCCTTTCCAGTGACAAATTGTGCTGTGAAGATCCTGATCTAATAACAAGTTGCTGCCTAAGAAACTGAGTTTAGCTGTTGACTGCAAAATCAGGAGTCAAGTTAGCAAGAGAAGTGTAAAACCCAAAAAATTAAAAGGCAGCCAATACCAATCTCTTGTTCCAAGGATATTTTTTTTTTCTAATGAGTCCTTCTGCATTGGAGTGATAAGGACCCACCTCAGCCCTGCTCTGAGGCTTGCTTGGTGTCTCTTAATCAAGATTTTATCTCCAGTTTCCTGCCTCCCATTTATATGGGGAGCAGATCTTGATGTCCTGTTGAGTGCAGATACACCAACACCAGCAGCTCTCAAGACTCCCCTTATTTCCCTTCTCCTTGGGGTCCCTCATCTGCTCCCAGCTTTTAATGGCTCTTGATGTTTTCCAGACTCCCCTGGCAGGTCTCCCCTGGAGACCCAGCTGGCCTTTGCCCAGCAGTGTGGTGGTGACAGGCAGGGAAGCGTGGTGGCACTGGGCATTTCCTCAGCTGGCATCTCCCTCCCAGCTCTGCAGGTCACTGTTTCATGGATGGACTCTGAGCCACAGAGTCTCTGGGAACCCAGTCATATCAGTCACTTTATATCTGCTGTTCCATTTCCATTTCTCAGAGCCACATTTGTCATGTTTGGCATTTTAAGTGGGTTTTAGAGCTATTTTCTTTCTTTGTCCTTCCCTCTTCCTGCTCCCTTCTAAATTTTGAGGACTGACTTCAGACTCCTCGTTTCAAAGAGGTTGTTTTGCATAAAGAACTAAAATATGCAATGCATAGAAAAGTCAAGTGCAATACAAGCAATAATTGAAAACCTACTGCTTTTATCCAGCCAAGCCCTGGATTTGCACAGAAGACTGGCAAAAGCTGCCTTTTATCCCTTCTCCTTTGTACTCAGGGAACACCGCACCCTCACTTACCCAATCACACAGATGCTTTGCTGAATTTGGTCTGGACAATCAGCTCCTGGCTAATTGATATGGCAGGGGCAGGGCTGTTGTGTGACAGCCCTTGAGGTGGCCAAATCCACAGGGTGATGGCTCAGCATGGCAAGGGAAGACGACCTGAGGCTTCTGGCCAAGCAGGTTGATATCCAACCACAGCACTGGGTGAGAAACACCTCCAGCACTGTCATAGAATCATGGAATGGTTTGGGTGGGAAGGGGCCTAAAAGCTCATCCTGCCTGGTCCATGTGTCCCTCATCTCCATGACCTGAGCCAGCCTGACATCCCCTGCCATGGGCACCTTCCCTAGGCCAAGGTGCTCCAAGCCCCAGAGAGAGATGCACGTGGGGTTGAGTGGCTCTGCCTGAAGCTGTCTTCTGCTGGAGGTGAGGTTGCCCCATAGCACAGTGGGTTCACCTCTGTGATGTGGTTGTGTGGGAGCCACCCTCAAACTCAGACTCCTCTCCAAGGAGATGTTCACACAGCAAATTTCTATTTTTGACAACAAACTCTTTAGACACTAAAAATGTCCAGGAAATATATTGCACAGGGGCAGCACTGGAGACAAGTCCATGGTGCTCCTCACACTGTCCTGCAGCTTTCATAACTTCACCCCCATCTCTTGGGGACCAAGCTGTCCTTCTCTGCGTGTCCTAATTCCCAAAGTCCTGGGGCTATAAAAGAATCTCAGCTCCTGCTTCTTTTTTTTTTTTTTTTTTTTTTTAGATAGCATTTCTCACACTTTGCTTTGCTCAAAATGTTGTTGCCTGAAAGCAGCAGCCAAAAGACGACAGCATCACATTTTTTCAGAGAACATCACCAGTTCTGAGATTCTGCAGCTCGTTTCATGATTTTGCAGCCATTGCCAATAGTCTTAAATCACTTCCCTCCTACCTACCTCGAGGTCCTGGAGGAAGAAGCCAGAGGTTCAGGAAAACTCAGGGGTCCTGGAGGGCCCTGACCACACACGGTAGAGCTGGGAGGGAGCCCCAGAACTGCCTGGATGCAAAACTATGGCTCAGTGGGACTTGTGCTGCACTGACCAGGGCCATTGGGTGCACCCTCACACTGCCATGTGGCAGCAGGAGGGTGACAGGTCCAGAGCAGCCACCCACGCAGGACCCTTGGATGGACTTGGTGCTGCCCATGGCATCAGGGGGCTCACAGCTCCCTTTGGGGCATGAAAGGCATCTCTGGGGTTGGAGGGCAGTGCTCACTGATAGACACTAACTAAATTGGCCTGGGCATCCCAGCTCCCTGCTTAACCTCCACACACACATTTGGGATGAGGGGCTGAGCATGGGGTGAGTGGTCCTTACTGAGAATCTGCTTGTACAGTGACAGAGTCCACATCAGGGTGCAGCCTCAGGCTGAAAACCAAACTCAGTTTGGAAACAAGATTAATTTTCTGAGCAGAAAGGATTGATGTTGGCTGTTGGGGTGAGGGATGCTGCTGGAAGATGTGAGGAAAATCCTCTCTGAGCAGAGTGTGTGGCTCGCACTCCTTCACCTTCCTTGGACAGCAGCCGCATCTCCTCTACACCAGGGCAGAACCTGCAGGAAGGATCCTTCAGTGTGAGGTCTCTGTGCTTTCCCTCCTCCCTCCCTGAGGTTTCCAGCCCTCCTGTGCTCCCCCTTCCCCTGCAGCACCTGGTCACAGTGGGAGCTGCTGGGACAGCCCAGGGGAGCTGTTGGTACCGGTCTGTGGTGGAGCCACTGTGGTTACTCACCCTTCACCTCTGAACTGAGGACAGTTGGGCAAGTGATCTGAAAGAAGCTCTGCAGTTACTGGAAGCCTATGGTTTGTTCCCCAAGGCTGTGATTCATTGCCAGAGCCAGGGCAGTCCAGTGGCACAGACACCCCGAGGGAGGCAAGGATCCAGCTCCAGTGGGGCCAGGAGCAGTCCCAGGATGGGGTGTGGGGAGCTCAGCCTGCCTGGTGAGATGTTGTGGCTGCTCCCAGCTCCCAGGCATCAGAGCTGTGACAGGACAAATGTCCTTGGCTCTGCAAGAAAAGACGGAATCCTGTCCCTGGAACCTGAAATATGGCAGGTTAGCTCAGAACCAGCTGGGCACTATGGGGGTGTGTGGGGATATGGGGGAGCAGGGAAACCTCCTGAGGCTCCAGGTGATGCCCACACAGCAGGTGCTAAGCTCAGGGTGGGCTGATCTCTGGGTTGTGCTATGCTTTGAGGTTTGGTCCTACTGGAACTGGTGGCATCAGGAGAGTGGCAGAGCTGGGGAGACATGGCCGGGCTCTGAGTTGATCTGGGCACTGCTGGAGTTGGGGGGGTCACCTTTTCTCATACCCGTAACCTCCATCTGGATGGACATCCCTGATGGACCCTCATTTTGGTACTGCCAGTCTGGGCCGAAGACAACCTGGCATAGCCAGGCTGCCCCATGGAGGCATCATTCCCACTTCCAACTGTTTTAGCACATAAAACTCTTTTCTATCTTATTTCTTTAGCATCTTGTGAGGATGTTTGTGTCCCTGGGGCTGCTTTTGGATGTGCCCACACCCCTCTGCAGTCCTCAAGGACTTCAGGATGCCTCCACGGTCCTGAGAGATGCTCAGGATGTCAGGGCAGGCTGAACCCACATCAAGGCTGAATCCACACCAAGGCAGCAGCAGGCTGCCTATTTGGGGCCCAGGACACTTGCAAATGCTCCAGATCCCTCCACAACTTTCTCTCACAATGCCCAAAGAACAAACCCCCCTTTTTGTGTTATCCTCTTGCCATTTGCTGGACCAGCTCCAGCTTCTCCCACCACTTAATGAAGCCCTCACCTAAGCCCTGGGGACTCCGTGTTTCAGTGTGTGGGGAGCAGTCAATTTTGGCAGCATGGATTTGTTCTCCTCAGCCTCATAACCACACTCACCCACATCCATTAGAGAATCATTGGCTATTAGAGGTGATTGCAAACATCCAGAGGTCTTGGCAGATGCTTTGCCTGGCCGGAGTTGTTTGTGCTTTGCAGGCACTTGTTGCAGAATCATTCCTATACAGAGTCACCATTTTGGGATAGTAAAACCAAACCCTGAACACAGATGGACCAGGATGTTCAGCAGTGGGATGCACACATCCACCCTCCCCCATGCTTCTGAGATCTGTCCTGGTGGCTTTGGGGGACGTTTGCATCAAGAAGCCTCCTGGTGTGGAACCATGTCCTCATGCTGCAGTGGAGGGGACCCAAAGTGTTTTGAGAGCAGAGATCCTCAAAGAAGAGGCTTCGCATGCCCAGGTCCTGTCAGGGGAGGCAGGAGTGGCTGCAGCTCCAGGTCACCATGTGTGGGCCGAGCTGCCAGGTCATGAAGGTGCCAGCTGCCCTCAGAGCTGAGCCAAGCAGGAAAGACATCACATGGTGAGAAAATCCTTCCCTGTCTCTCAGTGGGGTGGTCCTAGCTGTGCTTGGGTGCCCTGCAGGGCAGATTAATGGCCAAGAGTGCTCCAGTGACAGCCGTGACCTCTGCAATCATAGCTCAGAGCACACAGGGACACTCACAGTGGTGTGGGTGGGAGGACCCAGCAACCATGGGGAGCATCCATCCCTGGACTCCTTCTCAGCTGTGGACCTCCTGTGCCCTCCTCTCCTTGCAGCACATGGTCCAGGGAGCACCAGGCACCCACAGCCCCCTGGGCTGTCCCAGTGCCACCTCCAGACTGGGGCAGCTGGTGGTAATGGAAGCAGGGCAGCCCTGACCTGTGGTTGCCAGGGAGGTTCCATGTGGAGGTTTGAGGTGCAGCCCCACCCATGTCAGTGGAGGGTAAAAGGTGCCTGTTGCCATTGGTGCCTCTCTTGCCCTGGGAACCCTCCAAAAGTGACACCTGTAGAAAAGCCACCCTTGTCCTCATCCAACTGTCCCTCACCCCTAGCAGAAGGACATAGGTGAGGTACCAGGAAGAGATTTTTCTCCTCAGCTCCTTTTAAATCAGGTTCCCAAGGCAGAGCCTGAAGCTCTGAGGATTCTGTATCACAACCACCTGGTCCATCCCCTTCCACCATGTTTTCCACTCCCTCTTGTCCCAGGGATCTGCTGGCACTTTGCAGGTTTCTCCCACAGCTCAAATCTCTTGCAGACCAACCAGCCAGGGGTGCTGGGAAAGGACACACACAGGGTCCACCAGGTCCCTTTGGAGAGCTGGGAAATGTCTCTGTGCTAGGATGCAGGTGTCAGTCTGGAAATGCTGTGCTGATGGAGACTGTTGGGCTACTTTGGTGCAGGACAGGGGGTCCAGCACCAACACACACCAATGTCCTTGCTGGATGTGCTCTTCTAGACTGCCTGAAAGACCAGACCAGTTTTTTATGCTTTTATTTGCCAGTTGGGTTTTGAGAAGCAGTCAGTCTGGGATCTGGGGATCAGGAATATCCCTCATGTATCCCAAGGGGGTGCTGATAGAACTAGTCTCTTCATTCCAAGCATTTGTACAAACAAGCTGCAGTGTCCATCTAAACACCAGCTTTGACTGATGTTGGTAGACCTCTGTACCTCCCAAGGCCACCACTCACATGGTGACGCACCCACCAGTGGCCACAACGTCACATTTGCTACCATTTTGTGATTCTATGAAGAAACAGCCTTTGACTTCCAGGATCAGAGGTGACAAAGGCTCTACAATCAGAGATCCTTCTGCAGCACTTCCCACTTTGTGTGAGTACCCAGGGACCCCCTTGTTCCAGCCCTGAGCTGTGGCTGACCTCACCCTTGCAGAACCCAGACACCACTTTGCATTTCTCAGCTTCTCATTTCTGAGCAGCTTTGAACACCAGCAATCTGAGTTTTCCCACCCAGGAGCCTCCAAGACACAGAAAGATCTGAAGGGAAGATACAGCCAGGAGAAAGGAGCAGGAATCCAAATCCTCTGAGATCAAAGCACTTTTGTCTAGAGACTTTCAATTAGATCAGGACATTGTCTGGCTGCTTTTTCTTGCTGTGTTCATCATGCAGATGAGCTTCATGTCAGCTTGGCCTTCTTTCCCCCTGCCACGTTGACTCCAGCTTCTTTTCATTAGTACTGCTCTGTCTTCATTAGTGAATTAATTCTCCAGGAATTGCACTGCAATAAACTCTCCAGAGCAAAGACCAGCAAAGCCACATCTTGGCACTGGCTGGACAACAGCAAGTGTTTTGTGGACAGAAAAACTAATCACAGACCTGCTAAAAACCTCTACATTTTATTCAAACCAGGCCTAGAGTCTTTGAAGCCTTTTCAAACAAAACAAGAGATGTTTGGTGAGTGTTGGGTTTGGATTGACCTCTGGGTTGGGATCTTGGAAAGGAGACCTCATCTCTCACGGGGACAGAGCCCAGGGCAAAGGTGAAATCCATGGAAGCAATGAATGCTCTGTTCTCCAAGTGCTTTCAGACATGCTCTAATATCTGAAATGGTCACAGGGCCTTTGCCTGCCCAGGGCTGGACACATCCAAAGCAGGTCCTGGGCTGAACTGGCTCCCAGGGCTGCAGCAGAGAGCACTGCAGAGGTCTGGACACATCAAGATGTGGCGGAAGAAGCTGAATTTAGTCTGGGAATAAGGACCAAAGGGAAAAGAGGGTGGATGATGTCTTCAGAGTGATGGCCAGGGGGCCATTACAAAGGTCTGGAGGGACAGGACAAGGGGAAATGGCTTCCCACTGCCAGAGGGAAGGGTTAGGTGGGATATTGAGAAGAAATTCCTCCCTGTGAGGGTGGGGAGGCCCTGGCACAAGTTGCCCAGAGCAGCTGTGGCTGCCCCATCCCTGGAAATTTCCAAGGCCAGATTGGATGGGACTTGGAGCATTCTGGGTGTCTTGACCCATGGCAGGGGTGGGAGGAGATGAGATTTAAATCCCTTCCCTAGCAAACCATCCTATGATTTCCATGAGAAAAAGGCCCTCAGTGTCTGCTCCATCCTCAGCCTCTCCTGGAGACAGCATCTTGCCCTGGAGAGCTGCTCCCTGTCTCCTTGTCAGCTCTGTGCAGCCCCTGGGGACAATTTTTCAGCCTCTGCCTCCACCCATCACCTCTTCCCTTCCCCTGGGGAGCAAACAGCTCTATCAATAATTGCCATTTTGCCTCTTGGCTTTATCTTCCAAACCCTCAAAGGCAATTTTGTTCCACACCACAAATCCTGCCCATCCCATCTCATGATGAGGCTGGATGGTCGTTGGTCCTTTCTCCTAGACTTGGCACCCAGGAGTGCTTGGGTCAATGCCCATCTCTGTGGGGAAGGGATGGTGCAAAAACCACCACTCAGGGAGGGCAAGGGGAACATCTACCAATTATAGTCAGGCTCAAACCCCCTGAGGCAGAGGAAACAAACCTGAAGTGGATGAGGATAGGGTTGATGATTACCATGGATGTTTTAGTCACAGCTGTTAATAAAAATAACAGCAGTAATAAAATTGCAATGATGCTGGTAATTGCTCTGGTGATGATGAGAATAGTAAGATTATTTATTAACTATGAGCCATTATCAGCATTTTCCAGTGCTTCTGCCTCCCAGACTGTCCCAAACTCCAGCCCTATCATATTAATGGAAAATGAGATAAGTGAGGAAAGATTTTCTTTATGGCATAACCAAGAATAATATTGGGAAGAGCAATGTCTGTCCTTGTCCCTCTGCTAATTGTTCTCCCACCATGTGGCAGAGGTTGAGAATTAGGTGGGATCTTGCATTTCCACCCTTTACAGAATCACAAAATCAGTTAGGTTGGAAAAGGCCTCTGAGACCACCAATTTCAACCTGTAACAGATCCCCACCTTGTCACCCAGCCCACAGCACTGAGTGCCACATCCAGGCATTCTTTGGACACCTCCAAGGAAAAGAAAGTGTAAAATGAATTGAAGTTGGACTTGTGGCCTTCAGAGCAGCTGGGCCCCATGAGAATTTCCTTGTCAGACCCAGTGAGTGGATGAACCTGGTGGGCTGGAGGGAGGAGGAACCTGGAGCAATTTTATAGCTTTTGTCATTCTCCATGTGAGGCTGATGGAGACAGTGGACACAGGTCCCTGGGAGCACATTTCCTGCAGATGCCTCTGCCCTTGGCTAGTTGTTTGAAGGAGCAACAAGCTCCAAATGTGGATGTTTTCTATGAGTTTTTGGTTCACCCACTTTTCTGTGACCATGTCACACACAGGTTGGAGAATGATGTCCAGGTTTGCCCTGGCTGCTTTTGCAGGTGCACCCTCAAACTTTGTGGGGCAAAGTGAAGGGAGGAGCAGGGAGACCAGTCCTGCTCCCAAACGGTGTCAGCCCAGGCACTGCAGGAAGGGTAGAGATGGATCTGGACCATGGCAGAAAGATGGATGTGCAGGAAGGAGGGGTGGATGTGGACCATGGGGAGATGGGTGTGCAGTGGGGAGGGATGGACCCTGTGTCTGGGTGGCTGCAAGCCCTGGGACCGTGTTTGGGGACCATGGTGACACTGCTGCAGCTCAGCAGCTTTGTCTGTTGGGCAATGGCTCCCACACAGCTCTGCAGGTCAGGGAGTGTCTGGAGTGGGTGCATGTCCAGCAAAATCAGTAGAAGACCCTGGAAACTCCCAGGAGTCAGAAATGGGACACAGCTTGCAGAGGTTGCAAAGAGGGAAGAAGCTGGGGCAGGGGGATGTTGCTGCTATTTCTGGTGTCACCCCCCAAGCTGTTCAAGCCTGGGGAGGTGGCAGTGGGGTGTCAGAGCTGGAGGGCACATCAGCCCTCCCCAAGGACCTGCAACCAGACATGGGGTGCAGGGGTCAGCACACAGCCCCACCGGAGTCTCTGGCATCCCTCTGGCACCCCCTGTTCCCTTGGACCCTCCTTGCCATTCCTTTCACTTGACTCCCAGTGCTGGCTCTCTCCCACCACCCCTTGCCCTCCCTGTGCCCCAGTATTCCCTGCCCTGTGCCTTTCTCAGGGTCTCCTGCCCTCTCTCCTCCCCATAAGGAATAAATCACCTCCAAAGCCAGCCTTGGCTCTCAGCGGAAACAGCTGCCCACATTGTCACCTCTTTCCCATGGGACCTGGCTGCTACCAGGATGTTGTGAAGCTTTTCCCAGAGCACAGGAGGTTCATTCAGGAAAAGCTGTTGGGGACCAACCACTCTGGACCCTCTGGACTCACGGAGACTGATGTCCTCTCCTCCAGCCTGTGCCACTGCAAGCTCCCACCTCGATGCTTTGCCCATGAGAGGGGTCTTGAGAAGGGGGAGTAAGTTTGGGTCCTTGACTGTATAAAAAAGGCCCAAAATGCTCAATTTCCATCACAGGTAAAGGCTGCAGACCTGCAGCAGGGAGCTCTGAGCAGCAGGATTGGGAATCCAGGTATGCCAGCCACCTCCACATGGTCCTTGTGGCTGGGTTAACAACAGCAGCACTGAGAGACCTAGCAAACAGTCAGGAAAACATTGTTTGTTCAATCCCCTTTGGTGGAAAGCAATAACTCTTGGGCTGAGAATCTTCTCAGCCTCCAAGGAAAAGCTTTCTGGAGGGCCAGGGGAAAAATCAATCCAGCAGACTGCATTTCCCGCTTGAGGAGCTCTGGAGAGATGAGCCCAGCCCTGGTGGCTCCCCAGGGGCATCAGGGAGGGAGCAGAGCCTAGCCAGCACACAGCTCTCCTTCTCCTCCCACCCCTGGCATCAGCCCATCAAGAAAGAGGATTTCGTCAATCCGAGCACATTAGGAGAGGAACAGGCTGTGCCCAAAGCTTCCCTAGGGGTCCATTAGCACCCGCAGATTCTTCCTCCACCCCAGCACATCCCACAGGATGCTTTTGCTGGTGATTTCCTCCCCAGGCACAGGGCAATTGTCTGGGACAGTGAGCTGGCAGGGTTGGTGTCTACTGGGAGGAGAGGGTGACCTGCTGCTCTGGGTGCAGGTGCTTGGATGGGACCTGGGCTCCAGAGCATATGAACTCCCTCCAAGACATGAGGGTTGGACACTCAGGCACATTCCAGGTGCTAATGCATTCCCTGGCTTGGCATCATCCCCCAGGGCTCACAGGTTGTGTCTGGGGTCTCTGCCATCCCAGGACACAGGCAGGCAAACCAGTCTGTGAACACAATTTTCAGAACAGGCTGTTATATACTCCCAGGGGAGGGAAGGAAGAACATCCTCCTACCTCAGCATGGGCACTGCCACCCCACCACTGCCACTTCACCTGGAGCCACTCAACCCCCCCATGTCTAACTCCTTCCTGTGACTGTTGTCTCTCCCACAGGTACAAGAGCGTGGTGACACCGCGGCGGGCAGCCGTGGCCATCGCCTGCTGTTGGATAGTGTCTTTTCTGGTGGGTCTTACCCCCATGTTTGGCTGGAACAATCTCAACAAGATGCGGAGGACTCAGGAGCTGAACGGCAGCCACACGGAATTCATCATCACTTGCCAGTTTGAGACAGTCATCAGCATGGAGTACATGGTGTACTTCAACTTCTTCGTCTGGGTCCTGCCTCCCCTGCTGCTGATGTTGCTCATCTACCTGGAGGTCTTCAATCTCATCCGCAAGCAGCTCAACAAGAAGGTGTCCTCCAGCTCCAACGACCCCCAGAAGTACTATGGGAAGGAGCTGAAGATCGCCAAGTCCTTGGCGCTGGTTCTCTTCCTGTTTGCACTCAGCTGGCTGCCTCTGCACGTCCTCAACTGCATCACCCTGTTCTGCCCGTCCTGCCAGACCCCGCACATCCTCACTTACATCGCCATCTTCCTCACCCATGGCAACTCAGCCATGAACCCCATTGTCTATGCCTTCCGCATCAAGAAGTTCCGGACAGCCTTCCTGCAGATCTGGAACCAGTACTTCTGCTGCAAAACCAACAAAAATGCCACCAGCACCACCACGGCTGAGGCAGGCAACTAGGAACTGGGAGAGAGCAGAGGGAGGCCTCCGTGCCCACCCACTCCCCACCCGGACACTGCTCCTGCTGTCTGAGGAAGGGGAAGCAAGGACCCGATGGGTTCTGAGTTCAGCAGCCCCCTGCAGTCCCCACAGCTACCCGGGGGGTAATTTATTCACAAGCATTGTACTGCTTGGATATTGTAGCCTCTGCTGTTCCTTTCTGGTTTAGGATTTTTTTCTCCCTGTTTTTGTTTTTCATTTTTTTAAGCATTGCCAAGTATTTAAGGAGAAATTGTACAGACAAATGCGCAGTTTATCTTCATGCAAATAAAATCCAGTGATCCAAACCACCCAGGAGGTGCCCTGCCATTGATGGAGACCCTCAGCTCCATGGTGTTGGTGGTGCTGGGGGTACCTCACACTGCAGCCCCATGTCCACGCTGCCATGGGGGTACCTGGGCACTGGGACAAAGGGGTGCCCTGTGTGAGTGAAGATGCTGACAGCCAGGAGAGTCCAAGGCAGTGTGATTTCTGAAGAAATTAAGTTTGAAAGCCCTTTCTTTCCCCCCTGTAGCCAAGGAGAGATCAGCTGGGCTGAGACATGGGAAGAGATAGGAAAAGTCTTCCCGTGGCATTGCCAGCACCCACAGGGTAGTGAACCCACCACCCTGCAGAGCAGAGGGTCAGTCTCCTGCTCTCAGCACTACCAGAGAGGTAGGCAGAGGTGGATGTTGATGAAACCCTTATGCATAATCCCAGAGAACTCTGCAGAAACCTCTTTTGCTTCCTTGATGGCTCCCCATGGGTTCTAGGAGCACCCACAACCCCTGTGAGCTGCACACAGGGAGTGTATCCTCTCCACTTGTCTTCTCTCTCCCTTTACTCTGGCTTTGAGACATTTTCCCTCCTTTCTCCTGGCTGTTTTCTGTGAAAAGCCATAGCAAATCTCTCCCAGGCTGTTCATCTCACACCTCCCACCCTCCCTGTGCAGCCAAACTCTTTTGACCCAAACATTGTGGGTTAATGCAGTCACCTGCACAGCCCAGGGAGCAGAGGGGAATCTGGACCTCTCTGGGAGCAAGTGGGGGACAGCTACAGGCCGCCATGTGGGTACTGATGCTGCCACAGGGCACTTTGCCACCCCTGAAGTTCAGCTGTGGGTGGATTTGAGGAGGGGGCGGCTGAGGATGGACCATCCCTCATCCAGCTCTGGTCCCTCTGGATGCTGGAAGGGCCAGTCCCTCTTCTGCAGCAAGACCTCTTCCAGGGCTGAAGCAGTGGTGGGAAAAGTTAATTTGAGTTGATTTGGATTCTTTTCTTATCAGCATCCCTTGTTCACCAGGCTCCCACTGGAAACACAGGTCCTATGACCCTGCCCCTGCCCCAGCAGGGTCGTGCTCCTCAGAGGGGACGTCAGCAATGGGCAAAGGGACTGCAGCAAGTTCCCACAGAGACCAGGGGTGCAGAGAGGAAAAGGACCTTGGATGGGTGAGATTTATGGGTGCTTTTTAGCAATGTTGAGTGTGCAGCACAGGCATTGGGACAGCCGGGAGTCCCTTCTCCGACTGCTGCTCTGTTTAGCTCGGAGGGATGAGGAGGGCAGCAAAGAAGAGAGGAGATGAAAGGCTCAGCCACCCACATTTTTTTGCAGGGGCTTTGATGTATTTCCAGGCTCCTGGCTGGGAAAATGGGAGCAGAGCAGAAAAACAATGGCAAGGACAGGAGAAAATGCTTCCTTTAGTCCTCATCACAGTAGAGGGGTCCTGAACACCCTCCCAACCTTCCCATGGTGTAGATGGTGCTGTGCTGGTGCTGATCTCTTGAGAACAGCAATTCCCTATGGACTTCAGCCCACAGTCCACTCCTGGACATCACCAGGTGCCCTGGGGCCAGTGCCAAACCTTTCACATGAGGGTGGGGCTTTGGCTCATCCCATATCTGCCCGCTAGCTCGTCTGCCCAGTGCAGTGACTCCCGTGCCCCCACCTTGCCATGTCCTGTGCTGGCTCTGGGCTGGGCCAGCATCTCCTGGAAAGGGCAGAGAGATGTACCTCAGGTCTCATGGAGCACCGATATCAGAGGTGCCTGAGGATGCTGCAACCCCAGGTTAGCGCAGAGAGGATGCCCCAGGCCGAGGCTGTGGTCCCTTGGCACAGTAGCACTTTATCTTCAGGTTAGTGCTGCTGTTTGCCCAGCTCTGACTCCCACTTGCATCTTATTTCTGCTGCTGTTCTGGAACTGACGCTTTGGTCTGATCTTGCTAAGGTGCCCAGGAACCTGGTGACTGTGTTGCTCATAAATTAAAGGACATGTGAATGGTTGCTTTATTAAAAATAACATCCAGTGGATTTTTCCACTCTGTGATCTCCAGACTTTTCCCAGGGAGCTCTCACTAAAAGTGGATGTTGTTGCACACCTCAGTTCCCTGTGGGATTACAAACACAGTCTGTGCTCTGTAGGACTGAAATAAGGGCCTGGAAAGAGCACAGTACACAGCATGACAGAGTCCTGGAGATCAGTTTACAGCCTGCTTCCAGACCCTGTCTCTGAGAGAATCCCACAGGCCAAGGCCACATGCTCAGGTGCCAGGGACACCAAGGGGGACAGGACACCTGGCAGTGTCCAGGGATGTGTGTGAGCATGCCAGGGAAAACAAGCTCTCCGCTTGCCAGCTGGGACTGCAACCTCCACTCTGTGGTATTACCACCAGTACCAACCACCTCAAAAATCCATCGTGACCAGAAGTGGGATTAAAATTAATCCAACAATGCCCTCTGATGGTGGAAACAACCCTGGTGTGGATGGTGCTGCACCAGTGCTGAGCCCCTGGGAACAGCAACACTCCCCCCCTGGACTTCAGCTTGGGCTGAAGGTGCCTAAGGACAGATGGGCACAAAGCAAGGAGGCTGCAGGAGGGATGGTGCAGAGAGGGACTGATTAATCACAGAGACTGCCCAGCTTTGCTCTCTGTGGCACCAAGGCTGGGATGGGCTCCGATCTGTGGGTGCCACTAGCAATGCCAGGGCCAGCCAGGACTTGGGCAGGATGTGGGTCTGGCACCATGGCAGAGCTGCCACGCAGCTGGGAGAGCTCCTACCCTTGTGTCCCCAGAACGAGGGGGAGGCGGTGCTGGTGGAGAGATCACCCCACTCTGCTGACCTCGGGTAACCATGTGTTCCATGGGTCCCTCTGGGCTCTGGTAACACCCAGTGTCTGCCCCAAGCTGGCCCAGAGCTCAAGTGATAACTCACCCTGCACGTGAGCCACCAGCTTACAGGGACGAGTCCCCTCCTCTGGATGACACATCAACATGTCCTGTACCCACCGTGGGGAGGTGACAGCTCCTGGCTGGATCACTGACTCACTGGCGTGGATAAAAAACTGTGCTTCAATAAAGAAGCATGAAGATGCCGTAACACTGATGTGGCATTTCTTTTTCCCCAGCCAGAATCAAGTCCTCTGCTCCAGAAGGAAATTTTTCTTCATTCTCTTTCTCCTTGTAGGGCTCCTTCTGGTTCAGTAATCTCTATATGTGTTTCATAAAGCTGGTCCTTCCTTCCAAGCTCAAAACCCATCTCCTCCACCCTTGGTTGGGTCAAATCCTATGCAAGCCCACAGCAGCCCTGGCACCTCTTCACATTCCCCCACCCAAACCCCACAATAAGCAGGACAGAGGGGTTTGGTGGCTTTTATTAGGACCAAAGCCCCCCAGCTGGGTTTGTTTTATTGTCACAGCTAATGACAGATTTAGAGAGGGCCATGCCATGGCAGGCTGAGGTGCAGCCCCCAAAGCACTGCCAGGGAGGGACAGCCCAGCAGCAGCAGAGACCATGGCCAGGGGCATCAGCACCTGCCCTGCCACCGCCTGGCATCTGCAGGATCCATCTGGGAAAAGGAACAAGATCCTCGTCCTGCAAGGGCACCAAGAGAGCCCTGGTCAGGGATGGGTGGGAAACATGTCCTTGCCACAGCTCTAATGCAAAACAAAGCCAGCCACATTTACAGCCCTCCCTCCACCTCACCAAGGGACAGGTTCATCATCCCACCCCATCTCCAGCCAAGGAAGACCCAAGCTGGGACTCCATCAGCAGGTGACAAGAGCTAATGCAGGACACTCAGCCCACTCCAGCCCCCGGAAATGATCCACCTTCCCTCCATCCTGGTACCCCATCCCAGACCTACCTGGTTCTTTGTCTTGTCCTCTGATCTTCCTCACTTGGGCACTGCAGGAGGGCACAGGAGACAAAAACACCCTGAACTCCCGTTGTCTTACTCCCCTTTTGACTCCCAAACGTGCCTGTGTGCTCACCCCAATGTGCACCTGCACATCCTAACCCTGCACACCCCATCCCTGCACACCCCTGTTCCAAGTAACCCCACACACCACCATCACTGCATGCTCCTGGCCAGGAGTGTCCCCCAAGATCCCAGCCTGGGTGACTCCCAGGTGCTCTGTGTCCCCAGCACAATGCCCAGCTCATCTTCCTTGGCCAACTGGGCTGATCCCCCAGCATGAGCAGCAGGGCAGGGGAGGATTCTGCCCCTATGCCCCACTCAGGTGAGACCCCACCTGCAGAGCTGCCTCCAGCCCTGGGGTTCCAGCACAGGAAGGATGTGGAGCTGCTGGACCAAGTCCAGAGGAGCCCATGGAACTACTCTGAGGGCTGAAGCTCCTCTGCTCTGGAGCCAGGCTGGGAGAGATGGGGGTGTCCAGCCTGGAGAAGTGAAAGCTCTGAGAAGACCTTAGAGACCACTCCAGTGCCTAAAGGGGCTCCAGGAGAGCTGGAGAGGGACTTGGGACAAGGGTCTGGAGTGACAGGACAAGAGGAATGGCTTCCCAGTGCCAGAGGGCAGGATAGATGGGATATTGGGAAGGAATTCTTCCCTGTGAATGCCGAGAGGCCCTGGCACAGGGTCCCCAGGGAAGCTGTGGCTGCTCCATCCCTGACAATGTTCAAGGCCAGGTTGGACAGGGCTTGGAGCAACCTGGGATAGTGAAAAGTGTCCTTGCCCATGGTGGGAGGTGGGACTGGGTGAGCTTTAAGGTCCCTTTCCACCCAGACCATTGATCTGTGACTCCACAGAGCCCCTGCACACCTGCACTGAGGATGTGCCACTGTGCGGTCACAGGACTGGGGCCAGCTGGGTCAGTGCTCCTGGAGGGTCCAGCAGCAGCCCCCAAAGAGCTGAGCACTGACCCTGTGCCACACACTCCATGCAACACCAGCAGCCCTGGAGCTTCCACAGGTACTGGGGTGCTGGTGTTGCCAGATTGGAACCCTGCCTGCGTGGGAAGTGAGGCAGAGTGTGTCTGGGGGCAAGAGTGTGCTCAGAAGGCACAGGAATGGAAATAGAAGTGTTTAAGGACACCTGGTTATCACAGGAACACACAGATGGTGTGCAGGCCAAGGAGGGGCTGTGGGGAGCAACACAGAGCAGGTCCCTTCTGGATGCTCTGCTGAGGGAAATGTGAGTGGGAAGTGTGGGCAGGATCCAAAGACACAAATCAGAGCAGCCCAAGTGCAGGGGAGGAAGTTCACACACACCCCATGCTCGGACACGAGCAAGGGCAGGCAGTGCTGGGCCAGGCCTCTGGCAGCTCCTCTGGCCCTGCCATTTTCTGGTTTCCTCTCCATTTTTTTCCCCATGAATAATGAATGGTGATTTCAAGATGCTTCAAGACCATAAACCCAAGAAGCCCAAAGGTTCAGCTCCACAGGGCTGCCCAGTGTCCTCAGACTCTCTCACAACCAGGATCAACACAAGACAGGGACAAACCACAGCACTGGGAAAGTGAAACCTGGAAAAGGCAGGCAAGAGTTTCTGCTCCTCCTTTCCCTCAGCCAATCTCACCTTTCACATCCAGTCTGCAGTCTACTGAGGCTTCCCCCAGGGGATTCACAGCCTTGCAGGTGTAGACACCCCCATCGAAAGGGCCAGGCTTGCGGATTTCCAGGGAGCACACACCCTGATCAATCAGCGCTATGTATTTGGGATCTTCCCGGATCTCCATTTGATTTTTCAACCAGATGATTTTGGGCTGAAAGTTTAAAGCAGGGAGAGAAATGAGGAATCTAACTGGCCCAAAACTGCAGCCACCTCTCTCTGCCTTTGCCTTGGCCCTGCCTGAAGCTTGTGGCCATGGTGGGATTCACAGTCAGAAGTATCTTGAAGATCCAAATCTCCCACTTGTGAGCCCCAACCACTGCTCCACCCTTCCTCTCCCAGCACAAGGGAAACAGGACATGGCTTGATTTAAGACCAGTCTCCCATCTCCATGCAGAAACACCCCAAATGTGCCCTAGTTTGACTCAGAGGGCAGTGCAGCTGCTTAACCTCACCCAACGCTAATCTAACAGTACCAACCATCTCCCAGAGACCTCCAGCCACCTTGCAAAAAACCCACTGGTGTCCCCAGGCCAAGGTTATGCTGTCTGTGGAGGAGCCACTGACCTGGGGGAAGCCCCGGACAGAGCAGAAGAGGTGAGTGCTGTAGCCCCGTGTAGTCGTTCGGTCTGTCAGGGGCTGCGTGAACTTTGGAGGTTCCATCATGTCCCGCTGGGGGATCTTCTCTGGCTGGTAAGTGGATTCTAAGGAAATAATTAATTCTAGCTGAGACAGACCTGAGGCTCCCGGGATGACCAACACAGGAATTCAGAACAAGGTACCCCAAACCACTTCTGTTCCCTCTCGTAAGAAGCCACACATCACTTGGCCCAACCCAAGGACTTCAGCTCAGAGCAGCCCTGTTTCCTCATCCAATCATGGCATGGTAGTGCCCAGGCCCTGCAAAGAATAGGGGGGATACCAATCCTCAAACCCACTGTGACACATCCTGTGTGCAGCAGGTCAGACCCAGGCCAGGCACACTCTGGGTCTCCCACTCCATCCCCAAGTCTCAGTCCACAGAAATAAGAGTTGGAGGGAAGCTCTGCAGAGGGCAGAGGCCCTAGGTCACTGTGTGCTACCAGGGAGCAGGACAGAAATAGATGGAAGGAGAGCAGGGCTGGTTGGAGGTTTGGCCCTGAGCTGTGGAGCCAAAGCCAGGACTATTCTGACCCTTCCCAGCTCCTGCTTTCATCTCATCCCAGGGATGTCCATGTCTTGGTTCCTCTCAGAGGGTTGAGCATGGCACAAGCTTTCCCCAAAGGACAAATGAGGTGCACAGGGGGAGCAGCGGACCTCTGCACCTTGGGGGTGCTCAGCCTCACTCCTGCTGGTCTTGTCCTGTGGAGCAGCCCAGCAGCATCAGCACAACTCTGAGGAAGACCCACTGGCCCACTGGTCAGGACCACTCTTGGCTACCACCCTCCCCAGCCCCTCAGCCATATGCCCACTTGTCTTCTCGATGTGGGCCACCCCAGAGGCTACGGCAGCGCTGTCGCTGAGCCCGCAGATGTTCTCAGAGAACACTCGGAAGGAGTAGGTGTTGCCAATTATGAGGTCAGAGATGGTGCAGCTGGTGCGGGTGCAGCGCTCCAGCACTGTGAACCATTTCTGGAAGGAAAAAAGGAGGAAGAAAGAGAGCAGTGAGGAAAGACGGGCTGTGACAAGGATGGAGAAGGTGTGGGGTGAGGCAGGGAGTGCAGCTGTCCCTCTCCCATTAGGACATCAGCAGCAGCAGGAGTGCCCAGGCTCACCCCACTCTTCTTGTCTGACTTCTGCACCCTGTAGCCCTTGATCTCAGAATTCCCGTTGTCCGCAGGTGGGGTCCACTCCAGGGCCACATTAAAGCCCCACACATCCACCAGCTTCAGGTTCTGGGGAGGGCCGGGTGGCTCTGCAAACACAAGCGCCCTCAGGGTGACATCCCAGTTTGCTCCCCCCACATTCTGCATCCTGTATCTCTTTTCACCCTGGTCCAGCACACAAGGGATGATAAGCTGCAAAGGG
The DNA here is from genome assembly GCA_013400435.1 of Pycnonotus jocosus. Taxonomy (NCBI): domain Eukaryota; kingdom Metazoa; phylum Chordata; class Aves; order Passeriformes; family Pycnonotidae; genus Pycnonotus; species Pycnonotus jocosus. The sequence continues at coordinate 109,793 of VWYP01003270.1, read as the reverse complement.
CAAGGCTGGCAGAAACTATGCATCCCCAACCAGAGAAGTTCACATGCATGATCCTGCTGAGGATCCCGCTGGAACAGGGACTCCAGAGTCCCTTGCCTTGTTGCTGTCACATCACATCCCACCCAGAACAAGACCTACCCAAGTAAGGAGGAGAGGTGAGCCCTAGAGTGATCCTGCAAGGTCCCATCCTCAGCTTACCAACCACCTGGATGTCCAGGGTAGCCTTGTCCTCGGCTCCATGGATGTGCACGGTGAGCTCGTACTTGCCCGAGTCTCCGCGCTGGGCCTGGCGGATGTAGAAGATGGTGTCCCGAGTCGTGTTGCGGATGTTGATGCGGTTGGTGTCCAGGGGCTGCCCTTCCTTGGTCCAGCTCACCTCGGGCTGTGGCTTTCCCTGGAGCAACAGGCAGGTCAGGAACCACTCAGGTACATGGTCCCAGTAGGTCCTGCTGCGGAGGACAGGTGGCAGAGCCACCCCACTGTGTCCAGCCAGCATCAGCCCGTGTGCCCCCTCTTCCATCCAGCAGTCCCCAGGAAAGAAGCTACAGCTGATTCCTGTCAGACTCACTAATGGGAAGCCTTCAGGCTCCAGGAGTGATGCTGGACCATGCTAGCTCCCCGAGGTCCCCAAGGCTGGAGCAAGCCCAGCTTTACTTGCCAGGGCAGAGCTGTGCTCCCACAGCCCAAGTGCTGAGTCCAGGCTCCAGCTTAGCACCAGGGCTTGAACTCAGCACACAGGGGAAATTCATGTGTGCAGCATGGCCAGCACAGAGTCCAAACTGTCTGTGAGACATAGCGTGGACAAGCCCCTCAGCTCAGGGGCCTCTCACTCCCTCTGCTTGGCCAACATGTTTCAGAACCAGCTGCCATCAGAGATGCTCTGATATTCCAGACAGGATGAGAGAGACAGCTGAGGAGACGACCTCCAGCCTAGCCCACCAGTGTCAGCATTACTCTGCCATCACACATCCCTGGGGCTGCCCTCCTCCAAAGGCAGCTGGTCCCCTCTAGGGACCCCTGTGCTGTGCTGTGGGGTCTCAAGGGATGTGACCAGATCCTTCCTGGCCTAGAGCACAAGATGAACTGGACTTGTCGGCTGAGATAGCAGGAAGAGCCAGCCCATGTCATGATGTCTTTGAGGTTGTCCCACTGCAGCATCATCAACATAGACATAGCAGGAGAAAAATAGGATCTGGGCAGGAAGAGGAGAGAGATTCCCACCCCATCAGCCACCCTTGGCCCATAAGACACTGGGACCAAGCCAAGTCAGAGCACAGTTGGACCCCTAAGATAGCCTGCAGGAGCTAACCTGGAGTGAAAGGCCCAGCAGATTAAAGCCCAAATCACCCACCTACCTGAAAGGGGATCATGATGTTCACAGCATCCCCCACACGCCTGATGTAAGTCTCCCGCAGGTGCCGAGGCATGCGGATCTTCGGGAGCTCTGGGGACCAGGAATTCCCATTGTGAGTCAAGGAACTCCCATTCATCAGTTGGCTGACCCTCCTCACACACTCCTGCTTGGCCACCAAGAAAATCCACCCCAACAATGCCACCTTCTCCCTCTCATCTCCTGGACAGTGGTGCTCCCCTGCAGGGCTGTGCTAGCCTATCCCTTTGCCTGCACCCCAGAGTGATATCCATCCCTTAGATCCCAAGTCACCAACCCAAGGGCAGCATTTCAGTGGATCATTCACCCTTCTTCATCACAGCCAGGCCATGGAGACAACCTGGCCTGAAGCAAAAGAGCCACAGCACAACCTATGTGGTAACAAGGCAGGGAACAGCATCTCCCAGTTGGGAAATATTTCTCCCCCTGACTTTCCAGAGGCACACAGCCCAGCTTCCAAAAAGGACAAGGCTCAACCTCCGCCTTCCCTGTGCAGTCCAGGCCATTGAGATACCAAGGAGGTGCCTGGTCCTACCAGAGCTGTGGAAGCCTCAGGCTCATGACAAAGGCAAACATCTACAAGGAAACATAACAAAGACAAGCAAAAACCCCACTGGAGAGTGCTCATGGAGCGTGTCCCCTTCACAGGGTATGGAATGGAATAGAAGCCATACAACTCTGCTGGCTCAGTGATACCCAGGGATCCCTCTGGAGCCCCTCGTAAAGGAGCTGGAAGTCTCTGCCTGGGTTAAATGTGCACAGAGCTTAACTCTGGGGAGGGGACCCAGCCAGAATAAACCAGCCCTGAGCCAAACAGCTGTGAGGGCTGGGGAGTTCAGGAACAGGCCCGGCAGTCCCAGATGGCCCTTCCTGACAGCTGAGACCGTCCCTGCTCTGCTCATGCTGGGATTTCTGCAGGGATCCATCCCCCAGTGCTGCCACTTGGGTTCATCAGTCTCAGTAGGGCAGGGAAACCTGACCTTGGGGGAGGAATGTTAATTCATGGGTGTTTCCCCCAGCTCCCAGTGCTTCAGAGGGACGGGGCTGGGCCAAGGTCGGCGGTCCCGGTGACGAAGTGCCATGGTGGGAAAGCCTTTCTCCTGCCCCTGTTCCCAGCAAAATGTGACTCCCATACTGATCCTTTATCTGGTTTCTCCTTGTCTCTCTCCACCTCCCAAGCCCACTCATCCCACCTGTTGTTAAGCTCCATGCTGTCCAGTTGCTGCTATTTAAAACCCCTTGGGGTGCTATAAATGAACTGGTGAGATGTACAAAATGCAGGCCTAGAGAAAATGTGAAGGCAGGGAAAAGAAAGGGAAAAGAGAAAAGGGAAAAGGGAAGACCCAGTAGATCAAGTTGTGTGTGGGTCTCTCAGCTCTTTGGGTTTACACCTGTACATGTGCCTAGGACAAAGCTCAGGCAGCAGGGACAGGGTGTGGAAAACATGAGCTGTGCATTTGGCATCTCATGTCGGTCCCTCACACCCCAGTTTTCCCAGTTATATGAGGGTTGGTGGGATGGTTTTGAGGTCAGAGGTGCAGCCACCACTCCTAAGCCACAGTCAGCTCCTCCAAGCACAATGAGAAGATGGACACTGCAGGACCCTTTCCACAGTCTGATAGTCTTCTCCAAGCCTTTTCCTATGAAAAGCTGGTGGTTCCTGGAATAACTTTTGTTAGTATTACTATTGTTAAGCAGATAAAAAATCTGATGTGTTGAATAACAAGAAAACTTGAGTATTAATAATTCCTTCTAGAGGGAAAATGAGTCTCTATTCGCTGTTTGCTGAGTGCAAACTGGCCCTGCCCTCATGCATCAGCCTCTGCACATTGGCAGCACCCTGAGAGGAATGTGAGTCTTGCTAAGCATGGGAGCAACTCATTCATTAGCGAGTTCAGCATGATTAAAGTTCCCATGCTCCAGACAACCAGCTCCTGACTTCCCTGAGCTAAATAAACAAAGCTGTCCAATGTGTGCCATGGCATATTTGGGATGTGACACAGCCAAGGAGAGGAGACATGCTCAGAGGTGGTGGATTCTGAGCTCTTGCTGTGAAATGGGAAAATGTGGTTCTGCCTTTTAAGCCCTTCACCCTCAAAGTTCACCAACATCAGCAAGATTGGTGAGGTCAGGAAGCTTCTCCTAAGGGAACTGGACACAATCTCTAAGAATAACATCTGTCAAAGGCTGGATGGGACACATGAGAGGCTGCTCATGCTGCAGGGAGGGACAGAGGTTTCACACAGGAATTTTGCCCTCAGGAGCAGTACTCACGGAGGATCTCCCTGATGAGCACTGGCTGCTCCAGAGCGGCTGGGACGCTGGCTCCGCTGGCACTGACAGCCTTCACCCGCACATGGATCTTGTCCCCGGAGCTGAGGTTTGGGATTGTGTAGCGGGTGGAAAGAAAAGGCTCCTGGTTCACAGCTTTCCAGTCTGAACCTGCAACAGACCCAGCACAGCACTTTGGATGTGCCATGGACAGACAGACACACCCTGAGCAGCAGGATCAAGGCCCAGAAGGTGAGACCCAAAGGCAAAGAATCCTCTCCTTGGATATGTGTAATGCTTTGGGCCACCAGCAGAAAAAGGGACTTTGGAGGGGAGGTTGACGGCCCCTGCCAAGGAGTGTGGGGTATGAAATGCTGGCAGGAGCTCAGCACTGGAGCACGAGGACATTTGCAAGCAAGGAAAGGCATCGGGCCAGCGAACATGTCCCTGCTGACCAGGTGCATTTCTGAAAGGAAAGATCCTTGGAAGTCTCTGCCAGCCACTCTGCTCCTTTCACTGCCCCAGAACAACACAGGGGCTCACCATGGCCTCCACAAACCCCTCCACACTGGGCCAAGTTTACTCAGGACCTGGCCTGATGGACCTCTCCAAGTGTTCTTCCTGCTTTTAAGGGATGTCTGAAACTCAACCCAAAGCCCAGCCCTTCCACAGCCCCAGCTAACATGGCCTTGCCATGTGCCAAACCTCACAAGATGTTTCTCACTCAGAAAATAAACTGCCCCAGTCCCCTAAGGACTGGGTGCCCCAGGTGGGCAATGAGAGTGACCCATATATGTCAGGGTGTGCCAAACCCCCCCAACAAGAAGGTTTTCTTGTCCATGCCCACCAGACCCTTCCCCTTCACCACTGGCATTGCTCAAATCAGCCCTCACTCAAATCTCACCATATTTTAGTCAACCAGAGTCTTGTGCCAGCCCAAATACAGCAGTCTCTAGGTGATGACAGAGGGACTGGAGTTCTCCTGTCCTCCAGCACACCCAAAGCAAGCCAGGAGAACATCCAGACTGGGCCCCTTGGGTGCCTGTTAGACAGATCCCTCCAAGAATGGCTGCATCTTTCCTTGTCCCATGCAAGGGCCTCCTCACACTTCCCACCCAGTCGTGGTAACCTCTCCACCCCCAGCCCAATGATGGAAGCCTCCCACAGCCAAGAATGTGTCCATCATGTATGCCACAAGGTAAACAGCTGAGGATCAAGTTCTGAGGTCCATGGGCCACCTGGGTCTCCCAAACCACTCCAGCCCAGCCTCCCCTTGCAGATCCCCTCAGCCACACAGACCCTTCACTCTCACCCCAAAGCCCAACATGGCTTCAAGACAGTGCCCAATACACAAATCTTATCCACTCACCACCATCCACCACCCAGCAATACAAATGGAGAACCATGGACAATTGCTGGACAATTGCTGCCACCTCCCAGCCCAACACCATCCACCACAGCCACCCTCCTTCCAGACACAATCAAGTCTGCTGATATGTGCCCAGGACCCTTCCCTTCCTCATCCTCCCATTTTATCCCCATTCCTTCCATGCTTCATTTTGGGCAAACATGAGAGGATTGAACTTTTTCCTGCTGTTTTCTTGGATTACCATCCCAGCCCCGGGTCTCTGCAGATCTGGGGTTCATCAGAGACCATCCTCAGAGGGTGTGTTGGTCTCTGCTCCACACTAGAGCTGGACATAGCAGTGACTCTAAACCCACTCCAAGCCCCTGCTGAAGACATCACTACTGTCTGAAGCCAATGGGATGCCCTGTTCCTTCATGGAAAAGAAACAACCATTCAAAATTAATCCGTTTAGGCAAAGAAAAGGAATTTTTGCTGGGGGAAATGCTCTTCTGGATTCCACTCAGCTCCATCCCATCCCACAACCATGCACCATTTCTCCACGCCTGCAAGGCAGGAAAGACCAAACCTACTTCCATCTTTGCAGATTTCCACCACATATCCATCCAGGCCTGCCCGGCCCATCTGCTCCGGGGCTTTCCAGGTCAGCGTGAATGAATTTTCAGTCACTTCTTCCACAGCCAAGGACAAGGGGCAGCTGGGTGGCTCTGTAACAAACCCACAGTGGTGAGGGCAGGGCTCGAGTACCGGGGCTCTTGGAGGGCAATCACTCAACCTCCAGGTCTGTCTTCAGTCCACCTAATCCCCAGCCCTATCCCACTGCAAAAATATCCTTGATGATTTCATCCCCCCATCCCTTCTCCCCAGCACATGCCCCCTCCAAGCCTTGCTTATGTCTCTCCCCACTCCAGTGTTCCTGACTCACCTTCCTTCGGTTTCTCTGGTTTAGGTTCAGGGGCTGGGGCTGGTGGTTCTGCTGGAGGAGCTGGGGAACCTTCTACAGGCACTGGAGTCACTTCTGCTCCAGCTTCCGTGGGGATGGGAGCAGGTTCATCTTTGGGGACTGAGGGCTGCTCCAAGGGATGCTCAGGGGCTGGGGGCTCCTCAGTAGCTGGAGCTGTTTCTTCCTTTGGGGCTGTCACTGCCTTTTTCTTGGCCGCTGCCGGGGCCGGTTTTTTGGCTGGAGGTGCAGATTTGCCAGTCATCGCTGCAAAGCCTAGGGGCTGGGCAAGGGGATGTTCTGGGGTCTCTGCTCTGCGGTCTCTGCTTTGTTTTGGAGTTCCTGCTCCAGTGGAAAGATCTGTCCTCTGGATCTGGGGTCTGGACTCCGAGGTTAGGGTCCCTGCTCAGGACCAAGTGTCTCCACTCTGGACTGATTGTCTGCTGTGGGACGGCTGTGCTGGGAGGGGGGATCTAGGTCACTGAGCCAGAGCAGGGGCTGGGTGACTTTTATAGGCTTCGGCTGGCACTTGTCACCTCCCTGCAAACCAATCTGCCTGTGCAGGCGGGACTGCCAGGAATAGCCACCCGGGACCTGCACATTCAGCAGCCCCAGCTGCCCCCTCCTATGGGATGGCAGCACATGGGCCCAGCCCCCCCCCAGCGGCCCCCCTGGGCTCACTCAAGACTGGGTAGGCCAGGGCCAGGTCACCTTTCTTTAGGGACATAGCTCCTGTCCCCAGCACCAGCACCCCTCTGGCTAAGCGCTTCCCTATCTTTACTGCCACCTCCTCGGCCACTCACTGCCTCCCAGTCCCCACAGACTCTCCCTGGACCCCCTCATCTGCCCTGCCTTCCTTAGCCTCTGCATTAACACCAGACCCACCCCTCCCTGTTAATCCTGCCTTCACCCCCCCAACCCACCTGCTCCCGGTCATGTCCTCCCACAGTCCCTGTAACCTCAGACCCCTCTGGTCCTTCTGTTCTTCCTCAGCCTCATCCTCAACCCCACTGGGTGGGAAGAGGTTGGAAGACAAATCTTTGGGCTCATCTGGACCAGCCTGGCTGCCCATACCCCTAACCCACATTTCTAGGGAAGATAAATCACTCACCAGCCCCATGCATGTTCTCCAGCCTCTGTTCTGCCCAATCAACCATCCTTGTCCATGGAGACTAGTCACCCCAGAAATCATGACCAGCCACCCTACTGTTACCCCCGAACTCAGATTCACCCCATATCCCCCCCAGTGACCCAGGAAAGCCCCATTAATCCTACGGGTCATAAACCACTCACTCCCTGCTTGCTCCTGTTCCCTTACTTGCTCTCAGTGCATGAGACACTATTAGAAGTGTCTCTGTATCCCTAACCTTCCTGCAATTTTGGTTTAGAGAGTGTTTTCCCCATTTCCCAGCTAACTTCTTGTCTCCAATGATGTTGCTATGGAGCATCCAGGAACCCCAGAGGGCAGGGTTAGATGAGATATGAGGAAGGCATTCTTCCCTGTGAAGGTGGTGAGGCCCTCCCACAGGGTGCCCAGAGAAGCTGTGGCTGCTCCATCCCTGACAGTGACCAAGGCCAGGCTGGATGGGGCTTGGAACAACCTGGGTGAGTGGAAGGTGTCCCTATGGCGGGGGATGGGAATAGGACAAGCTTTGAGGTCCCTTCCAACGCAAGCCTGGCTCTCCTGGCTGCTGGTCTACAGACTCACAATTCTGTGGTCCCCTGGAAACACCTCCAGATGTGGACATCGGGGTCAAGAGGCATCTCAAAGACAGCCAGGGCATGAGGCATGTTCTCAGCAAGGGCCAGATGATCCCAGCTTTGCTAACAAGGGGTTGGTTTTCCAGAGGGAGCTGTGGTCACCCAGGAATTGAAGGAAGAGAAGAAAGACCAAAGCCCCATTGGCCAGGCTGGTCTTTAAATGGATGGTGACATCCCAAAAAAGAGTCTGAGGGGTGCACCCCAGCTGGAGCAGCATGACCCTCCTGCTCCAGGAGGGATATTTTTTCTCTCCTGGTTATTTGTCAGGAGGACAAAGCCAGGACAACACAAGATGATGTTGGTGCCTCAGAGAGGGTCTGTTTGCCCCAAACTATGTGATAACTCAGATGTTCCTTGATTACTTTTGCAGTGAGGAGGAATATGACTAATAAAAGTTCTGCCTTACCCAAAATACCCTTGCAATGCCTGAGGGATGAGGTCCTCGAGGCAGGAGAGAGTGATAAGGCATTCCCAGGCATTTCTGCTGCCTGCGTGGACAGGTAATGGCAGTTCCTTTCCTGCCCAGAGCACCTTGGAGTGGCTCAAAATTGCCAAGTCGGTCATGAACCAGAAAATTCCCTGCCACTGCTCTAGCCAGAGAGAGGACAAGTCCTGCTGCCCAGCACAGCAAGGAAGGGCTGGAGAGGATCATCCATCCATCCTGGTCCAGCTGTCTTTGGCTCCCAGGGGCCAATTGGAGAAGCTCTGGTTTCTCCATACCTTGGCTCACCAGGATTTCATCCTGCCTTGGATGACCTTGGCCCTCCTTGACTCCTCCTCTTGACCCTTCCACGTGGGCCATGCCTTGATGACTCTTTCCATCAGCTCACAGGTGGCCAGTTCTAGACTCTCACAAACATCTGTTCAGACATCTTCCTTGTGTCTTTCTCAATCACGATATCTAATCTGAACCAAAAAAATCACTTAATTACAAAAAAAAAAAAAAAGGGCTTGTTTTGATAACATGTTAAGAGAACTAATTTAAAGAGCTTAGAAAGAAAACCAAATCAATACCAAATCATTAGTTCATGGGGAAATGAGCACTCAGATTTCTTTCTGATTTCAGCTGAGGGGAGTGCAGCTGAAAACTGAATACTTTCCCAAGGAAAAATAAAGAACATCAATGCAAGAATTTCACTTGAAGTTCTTAATTTGAAAGAAAAGTCTGTCAACCTGCTCCATGACATTTGGATACTTTTGCTCTGTTGACTCAGGGGGTGACTAATAGGTTATGAGCAAATGAATCAACGTGGTCTATCACCCACTCTTATCTGGGCCATGTTACTAGAGTTTATTGGCATCTTGTTTATTCACACGTTGGGCAAGCACTGGTTGTTGAGCAAATCCCAGCAGGGAAACTCTGAGGAGCTGCTGCTGTTGATGGCAAAGGCACCACGGGGGGTTGTCTCAGTTCCAAGTCAAAGGGTTTCCCACAGGCTCCAGAGGTGGGAGTCAACATTTCCTTACCCACCACGAGAGCTTCACTTGTGGATTCACGACAGGGACAGAGAAATTGCTGCCAGGAGTTTTCACCACCCAGGACAGGAGTGGGCTGTCCCAGCCCCCAGTTTTGGGTGAAGGAGCTCAAATTAGTCTGGTAATGGAAATGAAAATCACACAGAGGGGGCTGTTCCTGCAGGCAGCTGGGAGGGTTGAATATTAAAAATTTAGTGATAATTTAAATATCAGCACGTTTTTGCTTGAAACTATATGTATTTCAGGATTAAGCCGAAATACAGGTTATCTATATTTTCCAGTGAGAAAAAAAATCTCTTCCTACAAAAAGCTGGTACTTTTATAAATTGGTTTTGACCCACATTTCCAGCCCACCAAGTCACTGATACATTTTCTTACTTATTTTCCAACTGAGTATAGGTCCAAATAAGGGGAGTATCATTTGTGCCCGAAAGGATCACATCCTCCTCATGCCACTGTTATTCCAACTCCCCCTGATGACGCAGCACAGTGGTCGATCATTTTTCAGATGTGTTTGTTTGACAAGATCCCATTGCAAAGAGGTGAATTTGTTCCCCCAAACTATCAGATCAGCCCATCCACCCAGACTCCCAGTTCAGGAAACTAGAGTCCCTGCCAGGTGGAATGGGGGAAGCCTTGGCAATGCCTTCTCCACCACAACAGCTGATGTGTCGGTGTGGGGAGAGGGAAGATGCCTCCAACAGCTGGGGCAAATCCTGGAGGCTTCCAGAGATTAGGACCATCCCCTAAACAGGGCTCCAGGATTAGACAGAAGGTGGTGAGACCTTCCCACTTGTGCATCCTAAAGCAAAGCAGAGATGCCAAATGCCTGGAATAAACATGGAGCTCATGTCATCAGGGTGGGAAGGGCTCCCTGAAGCTGCTACATCCTCTGTACTCATCCCCTCTTGTCCCTGTCCCCATTAACATCTCTGGAGATCCCAGTGGGCTCTTTGCACGCCAGGCAGACTGTGAAAGCAGCAGGTGGATGTCACACCTGGGCCACCACAGGCTGTGGGAATGGCATCTTCTGGTCTTTGGCACAGCCATGGGTTTGGCCAGGGCAGAGGACAGAGCACCAGAGGATCAGCGTGGGTGTCAACAAGGAGAGACACTCACAGCCTGTACCAGGGGATACCCAGGGCTCACAGGCTTCCCACTGCCAACTCCAGTGAGATAAATTCAAAGTCAACAGGACAGGGAAGGAACCATCCCCACCTCCCTTTGGCCACATCCAGCCCTGCACACACCATGTGGACTGTGAGTCCATGGGAGACATCACAGAAGGCCAGAAAAATGCCCAAATCCCCTGAATTTCAGCAGAAAGGAGGTGTCCAAGCCCCTTCAGGGGGGCTGTTGCTGATGGTTACTGGAGCTGATTCCTGTGTGGGTCTGTGCCATCCTTTCAACTGCTGTTCCTGCTCTTGCCTTGTTCCCTTTCCAGGGTTAACTCAGATCTCCAGAAAACAAGGGAGCTCATCTGGAAAACACACGGTGGTCAACCACAAATGCCAGCAGAGCATTAAGGTAGGCAGGCTCAGTGGCCTATCTACCACCTCCCATATTCCACATTCCTGCTCCTGGCTCCAGCTCCGGCTCCCAGCAGCATTTCCAGCCTTGTTGTCACTGTGATATTCGCAGAGCACTGAGTCAAGCAGCCGGGGCAGGCAGCAGGTGGGCTGGGACCAGGCAAGATTTCCATTTGTCTGTCACACACAAGTGGACACTTACTTCATCCCAAAGCAATGACTGCAGGCAGGGGCTCCAGGCCTGAGCTGGGACACCGCCTCAGTTCCCCTTCCAAAGCCCCCCAGGAAAGGGCCTGTCCAGGTGTCACCCTGGGATAGAAATTTTAAGCAAGTATTGCTTTAAAATATCCTTGTCTGGTCTAGAAAACACAAACAGGTAATAAAAAAAACATTAACAGAAGCATCTCTGAGGAACTGAGGAGCATCTCTTGCCTGGTGGACATCCCTCGGTGGGCACCGATACAGGGTTCTAACAGCTACAGGCTCTAGAGCTGTCCCTGTCACTGGGTGCAGCCCAGCTCACCCCAGCAGCACTCAGTAGCACCAGTTTGATTCACTGACTCTCCAGTAACCCACTTTTCAGGGAAAGAATTGTCCACCCCTGACACAAGCTGCCCAAGGCAATGGTGGAGTCCCCAGCCCTGGAAGGATTTAAAAGCCATGTGGATGTGTCAACTGAGGACATGGGTTATTGGTGGCCTTGGCAGTGCTGGATTAAGGATTGGGCTCTTAAGGGTCTTTTCCAACCTAATTGATTGTCTAATTCCATGATTGGTCAGGGTTCACCCACCTCCAGATGCCCCAACATCAGCTCATGGAGCAGCAGGGTGGGTGCTCAGACCTGCACTCTCCCTGCTGTGAGCAGGAGCTGCCAGATGCAGGCAGAGGATACAAACACCCAGAAACAACTTTTGGACTGTTATTTTTTGGTTGTGATAAGATCATTCTCCTCCAAGATGGACAGGATAGAAAAATAGGAAAACCCATGCAGGGATGTCCTGATTTTGCCCCATGACTTGCTGGGAACTGAGCCAGAGAGCTCCATGTCCCCTCCAGCCTGCAACAGGACTGCAGTGGAAAAACCATCACAGAGAGTCATCAGCTGCTGCCCACAGCCAAAATGGTTTCCCCAAGGCCACCTGTGGGGCCACCACAATTACAGTCACAGTGGGAGGGAAGAGCACAGCCTGAGCTGGAGCTCCAGGGCAGTGACCTGCAGCAGCTGCAGCCAGGGCCAGCTGGGCCTGAGCGTGCCAGGCCAGCAGGAACCCTCACGCACCTTGGCACTACAGCTCTCACCTGCCGTATGCCCAGGAGCAATGCCAGTCCTAGGGCACTGCTCTGCCTGGGGTGGGTTTTTTCCAGCCCTGCCCTACTTCTGGGGCTGCCAGCAGGAGCTCACCTAGGACGGAGAGCCTGCAGGGACAGGGCTGTGTCAGCCCCGCTCTTATCGGTCTGCCCAGAGTCACCTCTACCAAGGCTTGGGGACAGCAGCTGGAGACGCCAATAAGGTTCTGTCATCACCTGCTCTAGCTGGCCCTGCTCTGTGGCAGGGAGAAGCTGCAGTTAGCAGCTCAGGTTTTCCTTCTTCATTAAAACCAGGAGCTCAGGAAGGCCTGAATTGTTTCAAAGCCCCTTTGCTTGTTTATTCTGAACATTTGCACCCAGGGGCCAGACCCACAGCAGCTGCTTCTGTCTCCTGAGCAAGGAGCTGGGAGGCCCTGCAGTAGAAGGGGGAGGGAACAGCTCAGCCCCAGGCTCCACCAGTACCGAGGGCGAATTTCAGTATGGATTAGGGCTAGTAGGGAACTCAATGTTTGCTCTGCACAAGGAGAGGAACCACTTCTCAGAGCCTGCTTTGCTCATCTCCTCACCCGCAGTCCCAGGCAGGGCCAGGCACCACCAGTCCCCAGGAGGGTGTCCAGCCCTGCCCTAAGGACTTTGAGGGACTGAAACCCCTGCCAGGGTACACCATGACACTGGCCAGGAACAGGCCAGGGTTAGACATTGCTGGTCTCATTTGACCTTCAGCATCCCCTTCATCAGGTCCCCATACCTCCATCAAGGACTTAAGGCCACCATGAGCATCTTCAAGGCCATTGCTCCTACCCAGTCCTCCTGTAGGACCAACACTGGTGTTTCCACTTCCCCTCCCAGCTCTTTCCATATTTTCTCACATCCAACAACTCCTTTCCTTGCCTTGCTTTCACTGGCACCCTTACTTTCCCTGTGCTCTCTCCATCCCCTCCTCACCCCCGCTCCCTTCAACCTGCTCCCAGTCCCTGCAGGACTCTGCCCAGCACCATCCTGGAGTGTCTCTGTTCAGCTGAGAGCAGGAAAGACCAGCAGGATGTCCTACAGCCACACCTGCCCCAGGGACACTGGGTGGTATCTATATTTCTGATGAGGCAGTGATATCCCAAGGAAGTCCTTGAAGCCAGTGTGGTGGTGGCCACAAGGGCTGCTTGCACCTTGCTATGTCCAGGGTGTTTGGGAAGGGCTGTGCCTTCCCGGGATTCTTGGAAGCAATTGAGATCTGCTTCCTTGTTGGGACAGCATGTCCTGGGCCCATCCCACAGCCCTCTCTAACCCAAACACCTTTATTTGAGAACTTCCCTACTGTGTCCCCTTTCCCTGGAGAGTTTCCTGGGTCAGAGGGGCTGTGAGAGGGTTTGGAGCATCCCCAGATCCCAGTGACTTTCACCAGGTCCCAGTAAACTGGGAATACACACCAGTTTGGATTGTTCAACAGGGTCCTGACACATCCTTTCCCTGCTGCCACCAGGGAGCATCACGGAGATACTCAATCCAGCTGTCCCCGTGCTGGGTCCCGCCCAAATCCTCCAGATAGTGAAATCCTCCCAGGCAAGCTTTGGAAATGCCTGGTCCTGGGAGTTCCTGAGCCAGCTGTGGTGTCCCCAGAACCAGCCATGGCCCAGCCCTGTTCTAGAGGCAGGGGCTTGAGTGCCACGGTCAGGGCACCCAGGAGCTGCTCCCTGCTCTGTGCCACCCCTGGGGGAAGCATTTCCACAAAACACCTCCAGAGCAGCTGGGCCAAGACATGGTGCTCAGAGAACAAAAGGGGGTTGATCTGTTGATCCAATAACCTGAAAAGAAACAGACATGGCAGATGCTCCAATCTCATCCTCCTTGTTCATGAACAAGTCAGTGCCAAAGGGACAGTTGGATATTTGCAGGGAAAGGCCAAAACCTCCAGCTGGACATGACCAAGGACAGTGAGATCCAGGGATGAGGCTGGAGGTGGCTTTGGCTCTTACCCATCTCCTGGGGGTTAGGAGGTGGCAAGAGATCCCAAGAGATCCCAAGGCATCAAGAGACAAGAGGAAGAGATGGGGGGTCTTCTGCCTTTCAAGTGCTGACTCTTAAGAAGGATGAGAAATTCTCAGTCACACAAAATCTGAGAGCAGCCCTGGGAGAAGAGCTCGGGGTGTTGGTGTTTAATGTGCCCCAGCCATGTGCACTGGATCTCAGAAACACCCCCAGCCAACTGGGCTGATCCCCCAGTGTGGGCAGCAGGGCAGGGGGGATTCTGCCCCTCTGCCCCACTCAGCTGAGACCCCACCTGCAGAGCTGCCTCCAGCCCTGGGGTTCCAGCACAGGAAGGATGTGGAGCTGCTGGAGCCAGTCCAGAGGAGCCCATGGAACTGCTCTGAGGGCTGAAGCTCCTCTGCTCTGGAGCCAGGCCGGGACAGCTGAGGGTGTCCAGCCTGGAGAAGTGAAAGCTCTGAGGAGACCTTAGAGACCACTCCAGTGCCTAAAGGAGCTCCAGGAGAGCAGGAAAGGGACTTAGGACAAAGATTTGGAGTGACAGGACAAGGATGTTGCTCTTCGACTGCACAAATGACACAAAGTCCAGAAGGCTGAAATATCTGACTCCAATTTATTTCTGGGAGCCATCTCCCTTTTATGCTATTTTACACAGACCAGTTGATTGGTGAAACAAAGGCAAACCCTTTCAATCACATTGGTCAAACCAGAGGAACATCAAGAAAGTCCCTCCTTGGGAAAAAATGTATGTAAACATTTGTCCTGTTTACAGAAAATTCCCTGGGAAAGGAATTTCAGAATCCAAAACCTGTCTCAGGCTAGAGACCAGGGCTACACAAGGGGAATGGCTTCCCACTGCCAGAGGGCAGGGATAGGTGGGATATTGGGAAGGAAGTGTTCCTTGTGAGGGTGGAGAGGCCCTGGCACAGGGTGCCCAGAGCAGCTGTGGCTGCTCCATGCCTGGAAGTGTCCAAGGCCAGGCTGGACAGGGCTTGGAGCAACCTGAGATAGGGGAAGGTATCCCTGCCATGGCAGGGGGGGGAACAGGGATGAGCTTTGAGGCCCCTTCCCAGTCTGGGATTCCATAGCACAGTGAGCTGGATGCAGGGACCCACCCCTTGCTCTGTGACACAGCCAACATGTCAAGGGAGCCCGTCCTTTCCACAGACTGGAAATGCCCCAGCATCCCACTGGGCAGTGGTGGCCAGAGGCACCATTTCTGCCCAGCACCTGTAAAGCCCTTGGGATCTCTTGGGGTGCTCAAATGTTGCAGGAATGCCAAGTGATATGAAGGGCTATTGCCCGCCCTGGCTGGCACTGAAGATGAGAAACTGATTTATCTTCACAACCTGCAAAGCCCTGGGGAGGTGGATATGTCCAGGCTGGGCACCAGGGATGGCTCTTTTCTGTCCCTGGCACTGTGACTTCAAAGTAAAATCTTGGGACTCTCCAAAAGTTCACATCTTCCCAGAAGCCAGGCCATGACCTGGTCCCATCCCACACCTACACAAGGAAAAACACCTTTGCTGGTCCCTTTTTTAATGCTGCTTGTGACTATGGTTAGCTCTTCTTGGGGTGCAGGAGAAGCTGTGTTCTTTTTACAACCCAGCACAGCAACCAGGAGGGACAGGGGGAGACAAGGAGGGAGCTGCCAAGAGCAGTTATCTGATCCCAACAGCTCCGGTGTAAAGTTAGCATGGCCTTTTGGAAAGTACTTGCTGTGGCAAAACATGCAGTAAATCACTGCTCTGAGTGCCAACAATATTTTGAGATTAGCAAATCTTAAAGCTCACTTTGGGGTCGTGGGTTGGAGCCCTGCCAGTGTAACTGGGGGAGATCTTCTTCACCTCAAACCCTCCAGCTCCCAGGGATTGCACCAAGTTGCAAATCCTTGCTTTTTGAAGGAGACTGGATAAGGTCTGGAGTCAGCAGTGGGTGTGGGGTCCTGCAACCCGGTCCTGTGGATTCTCACACTGTGCTCCCAAGGAGCAGGATTGATTTCTTTGTCTTTTCATTTCCAGACTACCTTGGGAAACCCCCAATTTCCTCCCTTATTTTATTTTAAAAAAAACAACCAAACAAACAAACCAGCTCCCATCAGTTGTCCCAACCCTTTCCAGCATTATACTGCGCTCCCTGGGACAAGTCACCCTGACCTTCAGCACCATCACCCTCCCCAGTGTCCCCAGTGTCCCCAGTGTCCCCCAGTGTCCTCAGTGTCCCCAGCACCCCAGCACTGGGCTTTCCACAGTGCTTCAGGGTAAGAATGCCCAGGATTTAAAAGCCACCCAGGAGGTGGGACCCTGCTGCTTCCAAACATGCCACAAGTTTTCCAAGTTCAGCTCAGGGCTCATTTAGCCTGTAAGACAAAGAAGGGAGAAGCCCCTGGAAATGAACAGGAAAAGGGGCATCAAGTACCTGGGAGCCTCAACCAGGTGCATTCCAATGGAAAATCACCCCAGGCTCTGCATCCTGCAGGAGACTGACCCCTGAAACACCTTCCCAAGGACTAAACATGCTGGAGATGGCATTTTAACCCAGGATAAACCACTGGGTCATCACAGGAGGTTCTAGGGAAAATCCCAGGCTACACCTGAAAGTTCTGTGGCTCGACTCTTTCTGGGCCATTTCGTAGTTTGGATGCAGCTGTCTGTATTAGGAATGCCACAGAGGAAACCACTTCATCCAGAGCAGTATTTCATCAAAGTCCTGGAAAATGTGAGACTGAAACCCCGATTGCTGCTGTTCTTCTATCCGTGCTGTTTGAGTGAACACACTGATTTATTTCAGGCTTAGAGCTCCTGTCACTGAGTTCTCAAAAAGATTTGTGTTGGCCACAGAAGGTCACTCCTGTTTGTATCAGGGAGAGCAGAAAAAGTTGCTTGTCAGAAGGATATTGTCACTGTAGCGGAGTTCCTGTTCCTTGTGGAACTATTACAAAATAAAAAGCTGCCAAGGTCAAGTGCAACAGCAACACAGGCTGATATTAAAAATAATGTTCCTGCTTATTGGCATTGTGGGACAGCTCCTACCTGTGATGCTGTATGGAAGTGTCCTCAGAGTGCAGGGGAAATAATTCAGCAAAACCAGCACAGAGCTGTTAGATTTGAAACCAGGAAAAGGGGTTTTTATTCCTCCAGAGGGTGCTGGGCACTGCCCAGTCTGACCCAGGGAATGGTCACAGCCCCAAGGCTGCCAGAGCTCCAGGAGCCTTTGGACAATGCCCTTAGGCACAGCGTGGGACTGCTGGGGTGTCTGTGCAGGGCAGGGGTTGGACTGGATGATCCCTGAGAGTCCCTCCCAGCTCAGGGGTTCCTGTGATTCTGTCATCTGTGGTTGCCCATGTGCCAACAGCAATGCCAGCCCACCTGGGAGCCTGTAAACTGAGATGTCCTCTGGCCAGAAAACAGCCTTGGAGCACTTGCCCTGCAATGTATTTGCAAAGGGGCTGCAGCCAAGCATGAACCTTCCCTGCCTACCCAGGCCCCTCTGCCCAACACCACGTTCATGAAATCCCAAAAGGGGATTGAAATATTTAGGGTTAAAACCATGAGGTGCAAGGAAAAGTGGCCCAATTTGCTTTGTTTTCCAGTGCCTTGGAGTTTTGGAGCCTCCTCTACAACCACCACGGAAAAATGGGGCCCAAATCTTTTTCCATGCAAAACCGGGCCATTTTTGGCTGTGTGACTTTGACATGGGGGTCTCTGCACCCCAGAAATTGGAACATGGAGGGGTTTGGGCAGATAAGGGATGTGCCTTGCTAAGAAGCTGTGATTTTGGTGTACCCATGACAGCTGACATCTCTTTTCCTTGTCCAGTCTGGATCTGCTTTGCTGCTGGTTGTGGCTCAGAGTGTCCCAGCTGAGTGCACCCACAGGGACAGAGGATGTTCCATGGCACCTCGTTTTGGGGTGCTGAGAGGGACATGAAGCATGGAACCGGGCAGAGAGCTAAGCATCAGTGGCAGGAACGGTGCAAACACGTCTGTGCTGAACCCACACATCCCCAGCCCTAGCACAAACCTCCCAGGAGCCAGAAAACCAGGGAGCAAATTCTCTCCAGTGGAGGTCCCCCTCTCCCGGAGAGATTTCTTTGCTCTAATGCCGCCATCCAGTGGGAGAAACTCCCTGACATGGGAAAAGCTGGAAAAGAGGGCGTTGGGTTCCCCACCATCCTCGGGCTGCCCTCGGTAGTCTCCCTGCCAGCGATGCTGCCACTGCACTCCGTCCTTCGTTTCTAAACCCCGATCCCAGCCTGGGTGCGACGGGCAAAATGGAAACAGCTCACACGGCACCTGAGCTCCTCCGGCACCCAGCGAGGGAGTGGGGAAGGAGGGAAGACGCACCGGGGTCAACGAAGGCTGCAAGCCCAGAGGAGGAGGAGGAAGCTGCGGTGCAAGCAGGGTCCCAGCGATGAGGACACCCCGGTCCCAGGGCGATGCGGGGGACACTGCCAGCGCTCCCCTCCCGCTCCCGCCGCGAGGTATTTGCAGTCTGAGCACACGGCGCCTGCAGAAAGCCGAACTCCAGCGCATATTCAGCAGCACCGCGACTTCAAGGAGGGGAAAAGAGCCAAACACAAAACTCCCTGGGGTTGGTCAGGGAAGCGAAATGACTTTGGCAGCGGCCACAGAGCAGCGCGACGGCGAGCGGGGGAAGCGCGGTGGCCAGCGGCCCCCAGGATCCCACAATGCGCCCCTTTGTTGTCCCCCCATGAGCGGCCGGATTCCAGCAGAAAGGAGCTTTCAGCGGCAATATTCAAAAGTTCAACCTCTCTCAGCAGCGCAAGGTTTGCTGGATTGTGCGCTGGCACAAAGGGACAGTGTTTCCTCGGGAACGGGAGGCTTTGTGGCTGAAACACGGCGCTTTTACTGCCGCACAGAAGCTGCCTGAGCGGAATCGCGGCGTTATCGAGGCGGAATCGCAGTCAGAGACTTGCCTTAAAGGGAGAAAGCAGGGAAAATTTGTGTTTATGGGCATAAAATCAAAGAATTTCGGGGGTTTTCTTCTGGCTGAAAGCAGCAGCTGTTCTCCTAAAGTGGCGCCAGTTTCCAGGAAGCAAGCGTATTCCTCCAAAATCGAGGGGAAAACCTCTAATTTTTTTCTTTTCCCTTTGTGCCAAGAGGAAATTTGTCCTGGGAACAAGCCCTGTGCACAAACAAACACACTGTCCTCTCCTCCGAGAAGCACAAATGCTTTCCCACCCACTCAGCCAGAAAAATGACTCCTGGACCAGCAATTCCCCGATAACCCCAACGAGGAAGCAGCATCCTGGTTGAATGAGAGGCACGCGTCCCGGTGGGGATGAATTTTGGAAGTATCCACCACCTCTGCAAGCTGGTGAAGGCTATTCCTAACAGCTGCAAACCCATTCTCGAGCTCCAGCCCACACTCGGGAAAGGGAGAGGGATGGGAGATGTTGCAAAATAAAAAAGATGAGGACATTTTGGGTGGGGAATCTGCTCTACAGCTGCAAACAGCCTCACTCTGGCACTGGCCCTGAGAACTCATCACACCTGGAGTCTAATAACTGGTAGCTGTGCCCAAGGTCCCTCTGTGTGTTTAATTAGGATCACAGAAGATATTCATTACTTCAATTTCCGGATCAGAGAATTGTTTGGTTTGGAATGGATCTTAGTTACTGCATAAGCACTACCCAAAAACAGCAGAGGAAATATTGGCAGACAGGCTGAGAATGGGAAAGGGAGATTTTTCTTTTAAAAATATCATTTATCTTTAAGGGCTTTTAAGGGACTTTCCCTGTTGGGTGTGTGCGGAACAGTGAAACCATCCGGCAAAGCCGAGAAGCTCCGCAGTGCCCCGGCATGCCCGAGACAGGGAAACCCCCAGATCGCAGCACTAGGACACTGCTCTTCCTTCCTGCAACGAAGGCGGATGGCAACCGGCCTCCAGCCCGAGAGCTGGACGAAGCACCTCTCAGTATCTTCGGGAGTGAGGATAAATCTCTGACCGATGGAGAAATACCAGCCCAAGGTAAAGCACAACCCGGTCAGCGTACCCGAGCAGCCAGGACGAGCTCGCAGCCCCTGGCATGGGAATGAAGCACAGTGCAGTCATTGCAGAGGGTGATGGGCTGACTCCCCACCATATTGCAGAGCGAGAGACACCAAAACATCTGTACCCTGGAGGGGAATGGGTCAGTGTCCTCTCTGACCCTGCAGAGGCTGCGCCGGGCACCGGTCCTGGCACTGGTGGGGTCCCAGAAGAAAAGGGCTTGGTGGAGGCTGGAGCAGGGTTTGGGCAATGCTGTAGCACTGGGCAATGGGTGTTCTGTCCCCTGTGATGCAGGGCAAACCTTGTTCCAAGTGTCTATGGCCCAATTCCCACTCTGTGCCCAGTCGTGCCGTGCCCCAGCCTAGGCTGGCTCCCCACTAGGATGCCCAGCCCCGTTTGAGGTGATGCACAGCTCCCTCTATGTCCAGTGCTCGGGGTGACCCCATGCCTGATTCTCCTGGATGTCCCATGCCCAGTTCCTCCTGGGATCCTTATAAGTCAGGGTGTTCCCAGCTCCCCTAGTCCTACTGCCTCCACAACCATCATGACTGCTCGATCTCAGATCCCAGTGCCTCCTGTACCCCCATGCTCGGTGCTCCTTCTCTTCTGCAACCTCGTGTTTCTGCCTCCCTCATTCCCGATGCTCCCGAGACCTCCGCATCCAGGTTCCTCCCAGGATCTCCGTGTCTCGTGCTCCCGGCTCCTCCTCTCCAATGCTCCCAAGGACTCCCACTCCCAGTCCTTCCCTTACCCCCATGTCCTGTACTCCCGGATCCCCCATCCCCAGTTCCTCCTGGCATCCTCGACTTCCTGCTCACCTCATTCCTGATGCTCCCGGGTCGCCTATGCCCGTTTTTCCCGGTTTACTGGGCTACCCCGTGCCCCAGTGCCCCCTCTCCCCGGCCGAATTCCCTGTGCCCAGCCGGTGCCAGGTGTTGCCCGGTTCCCCGCTCCTCCTCCTCTCCGCCCCGTGCCGTCCCTCCTCCCCCGGGAAAGCGAAAGCGCGGCGGGCGGAAGACGAGCTTTCCCCGCCGGGCCGGGCCGGGCCGGGCCGGGCCGGGGCCGCACCGGGACCGCCACGGGACCTCTTCCCGCCGGGGCCACCATGGCTTCCATCAGCAACTTCTTGCGACGGAGTCTGCGGCGCGCCGGCCGCAGAGGTGAGGGGCGGGAGGGGCTCCGGGAGGTGTCGGTGTCGGTGCCGGTGATTTCGGTGTCGGGACAGGTCCATTCCCCGGTGCTGCGGCCGCGGGAGCCGACGGCTGCCGGCGGAGCGGGGACGTTCCCGACTGCGCCGGGTGCGACCGACGGCAGCGCAGCGGCTCGGTCCCTCCAGCCGTGCCCGTTCGCACTCCACCCCGCGGAGCCCAGCTCGGGCCGGCTGCCCCGCGACTCACCGCATCTCTTGTTCCGTTCTCGGGGGTTCAGCCCATCCCGGGGGTTCAGCCTATCTTGAGAGCTGCTCCCCATCTCCCCGGAGCCCACCCTTTCCCAACTGAGCCCACCCCACCCCCAGGGGCGGCCCCACAGATCCCCTATCTCCACGCATCCCCACTGAATAAGGCATCGCAGGACATGCCGGCGTGTGGCATTTGGACACCCGTGGGGGTATCCATGGGGGCACCCACGAGGGAGACGGTGCCTCTCAAGACAGCTGAATATTGCAGAGCCTTCAAAAGGCGGTGCAGAAATTGGTGCTTTGGGATTTGTGATCTTTTCTGAGATACCAAATGGATCATGAGAGTTTTCTGACTGCCGTATCTCAAGCCAGAACAAAGCAGGTTGGAGCAATCTATGGGTTTGGGGGACTTACTGTGCTCCCACCTGTTTTGTGCTGGCTCTGGCTCCACGTGAGCTCGATGTTCCCAGCTCGGCAGAAGAGGTTTTATAAAACCAAAACCATTTCCTCTCCACTGGGGCAGGTGGGCAGCTGGGCGGCACGGGAAACTGAGCTCCTCCGCAAACCGGGTCGGGAAACTGGCACATCAGAGGTCGGGAGTTTTCAGGGAGGAAAGAAACTGGTTGTGCCACAAGGCAGAGTGGGGCTGAGCACAGCCCTTGGCGATAAGAAAAGCCTGCGGCACCCTTTGCCCTCTCCGTGCCTGGTGAATGGAAGGGTGAAAATCCACGTCACCGGCAGCCGCTTTGCATCGGGAATTGCGAGTCTCCCCAGCCACCCGCCTCCCTCCTCTCCTCACAGGGGATGCTCCCACTGCTGGGAGGCCGGGGGTGCTCCCCGAATCTTCCTGACACGGGCTGTGGGAGAGTCATTGGCTCTTGTGACCCTGGATTATGTTCCTGGGAGACGAGGCACTGTGAAACTGCCACTTTGGGGCAATGCCGGGATCTCTGATCCCACATTCAGCCTGCCTGACCGTTCACTCCATACATCCCTGGAGCTCATCTTCCAGCCCAGGGATGGGGAGTTGTGGTCTTGGAAGGATTTAGGCTCTGCCAGTGAGGGCATTGCAGCCAGACCTGGCACTGCTGGGGGATCCACACTTCTCTGTGCGAGAGGCAGAGCCGTAGCCTGGCATGGCCAGGCTCTCCAGAACAGCAGGTTTGGCTTGTTTGCTTGTAAACCCCATGGACAAAATGCAAATCCCGTCCTTGCTGGAGAGCACATCTGGTGTTCTCTGAAATGCAGAGTGGGACTGGATAGGCAGGATTTCATTGCACTTTCATCTTGCCCTGGTGATGGGAAAACAACCAGTGCCAGCATCCAGCGTGGATGGGGGACACCAGCCACCCTCCCATGGCCCAGCCTTGTTCCCTGGGGTCTCCCCAACATCAACCTCCTGCCTGGGTCCGAGGTGGGACTAGACCAAAGCCATTGCTGGAGTATCCCAAGGAAGAGCAGGAGAAGGAATGCACATCTTGTCAACCTTTTCCCTGGCCTGGAGCACCCCATTGGGCAGGTCCAGGATGATCTCCAATGACGATAAACCAGAGGTGTCCTCAGACAGGTCTCATCCTTCATCTGCTGCAAAGGGACCTCTTTGGGATGAATTTCACCTTGCCAAAGAGGAAGGACTTTGCATGTGGAGGTGGGGCAGCCCCAGGGTGCACGAAGGGGTGGCTTTGAGCATCTCCTCACTCCAAGCTGGGAAAGGCATTTCTGGTCCCTGGGAAGGAACATCCTGTGATGGGACCATGAGTGTTACCTCCTCCTATGAGCCTTCTGTTCCCATCAGCTCCCAGTGACCTGGTAGACAGGCTGGAGAGGTGTTTCCAGACTAAAGGAGGTAGCTCTGCAGCTGGAGGGACATGTGGGCAGGGTGTCCATCAGCACTGCTTTTCAAGAAAGGTATCATACTTGGAGAAGGATAATAGGAGTAGCTGATCACAGCCATGCCTTGCCCTAACCAGCTGTGGCACAACCAGAAGAGCCCAGGGACAAACTGGAATCTGGGGGCAAACTGCAAGAGCCAGTAATCTTATCCAGCCACATATTTATTTTTCTTGCTATTCCCAAAAGAACAGTTCAACTTTTCTGCTCCAGCTCCCCACCATAATCAGAGATGGGACAGTTTCTGTGTCAAGAACAAGGAAGCACAAGTGGCCTCTGGGAGAAGGAAGAGCTGTAGCATGGCCTGGCTGCAGTCTCTGTCCAGTATTTAATTCTTCTTCTTTCCAGCCCTCGGATCTCACTGTCCCCCTGTCATTCCAGGGCCCTTGGAGATGCTGGATGGGGCTTTTTTCCCTCATATTCCTGGTTGTTCAGGGTGTGACAGCTGGTGCTTCCCAGCTGCCCTCTCCAACCAGCCCAACAAGAACTGGGGTGTAATCTCCAGGAACTGCTTTGCTTTGGGAGCTGTGGTTTAGGGAAAACCCCTGAGTAGCTCATTTGCAATCAGCAATTCCCAGGACATCTGGCTGGGAGAGGTTGGGATTCATCTGACTGGAGCTTTAGGAGGTGCTCAAACAATGTCTGGGCTGGTTTTTTGCTGTTTACTTCCCCTAAGGGAATAAAATTAACTGTTATAAACACATTCCCACACCTCCTTGAAGCTGTTTAATGCAGACCTCATCTGCGCTCCCTCATTCCATGTGCCTGCTTTGCTCTGGGCATACTTCCGCCCTCACTGGGCTGGGGCAAAAGAAGGCTGGGAGGGGTCTTAGGATTTTCCCTAAAAGATTCATAAAAGCCATTTCTCCTTCCTTTTCATGTCTCCAGCTGTTCATTTTTGGGGACCAAAAGTCCTGGGCACCAGGACCTGGTTCCCTCCAGCCACTTTAGCCAGTTCACATGTAACTCTGCAACTCCTTCCTTGCCCTCAGGGCACCTCACACCTTTCATTGTGCTCTAATCTGATTTTTTTGGGGGATCTTTTTGGCTTCAGAAGGAAAAGATGGGGCCTCTGCTGCAGAAAATACTCCTCCACGGGTACTACAGGGGAAGATGGGGGAGCAGAGCTCAGCCTTCTACTCTGCTGGACAGTTCTTCTTTGAGTACCTGGTGGTGGTGTCGCTGAAGAAGATGCCAGATGGACATTATGAACCCAAGATAACCTACCAGTTCCCAAAGGTATTTAGTCCTGTGTTTGTGATAAGATTAGTTTTCCACATTTAGAGGAGAAAAGGGATATGGTTCCTTCCCCATCATTAAAGCCATGGAAAGAGAAGAAAAAAGTGCCCCATGCCCTTAAGTCCCAGCCTCAGACCCCAGGGCTTTGCCTGCCCTGGGTCAGGGTTGCTAGGACCATCTGTCCCTCCCCATGATCCCAGCCCAGGGCCATAAACCCCAGGAGGAAACTCCCAGGGGTTGTCCCTGGCCTCCTGTTCCAAAAAGGGAGACCACAGTGGGAAAATCACACCTCAGAGAGATGGCACAGGAAGAGATCCCAGTTTGCAGAGGATCCTTCTGCTTTGCCCCACTGTCCATTGGGGTGAGAGTGAAAATTTTGATTGTGAGGAGGTGCTTGTCCAGATGTGCAGGCCCCTTCTGCATCATTCAGAGCTGGGGGTTGCTGTGGGACAGACCGAATTCCACTGAATCCCACCCCATTCCTGGTGACAATGGGAACCCTCCATCTCCCTGACTCTTGGCATCGCTTCCTTCCAGCGTGAGAACTTGCTGAAGGGCCAGAAGGAGGAGGAGGAACGTCTCCTCCAAGCCATCCCCCTCTTCTGCTTCCCCGATGGCAACAACTGGGCGCCTGTCACTGAGTTCAGCAGGTACCTGCCCCACTGCAGGGTCTGGGCTGGGACCCCCACCCCCATTGGACTCCTGAGGGCTGGAAGGACCAGCCCAGCCCAGCCCAGTCCATCCCAGCTCATCCCAGCCCCATGTTTTCTCTCCTTGCAGTGAAACCTTTTCTTTTGTCCTGACAAACGTGGATGGCAGCAGGAAGATTGGCTACTGCAGGCGGCTGCTGGTGAGCCCTCCCCACCCCACACCCATCAGGGCTGTCACCCCCTCCCCACGGTGACACATCACCTCCTGCCATGCCCAGAGTTCAGCTCTTGGGGAAGTGCCTCAGAAAGACACTGGTCTTGACCAAAGTGACGACAAGCAGCAAGAGGGTTCCCAAAGCAGGTTTTTAAAGCTCTCTGCTGAGGCATCACTCAGATGTTGGATGGAGGAAACAATGAGTGTTCACAAAGCATGTGGATGTGGCACTTGGGGACATGATTTAGGGGTGAATGTGGTTGTGCTGGGCTGACTTTTGGACTTGGAGATTTCACAAGGCTTTTCCAAACTTAACACTTCTGTGATTCCTCACTGGCTTCCACAATTTCCCTGGCTCCTTCCCTTGTCTGCAGAGGCAGGATGGCCGCAAATCCCACTTAGGATCAGGATGGGGATGTCAATGCAGCCATCCAGATGCCAAGGAGCTAGGAGCCCTCAGCCCCATCCTCAAAATCTGCATCTGAGCAGTGTCTGTTTCTCAGCTCACGGATTTGACTAGCTCAGGGGCTCTGAGATGCAATAGTCTTCCCTGACTGCTGCTTTAAGTAGGGACATAAATCCAGGAGGACATCCCTGTGCCACAGCCTGGGGCATTGCTGGATCCACCACCCCTTCATCCTGGTGAACCCATTCTGGCATCCAGGGCTGAACTCAGGCTGTTGGAACTGAATCTCTGGAAGGCTGAAAGTGCAGAAAGCAAACAGACCCAGGATAGTCCAGTTGGAAAGGGAAAAAAAAAGCCAGAGAATTCATCCCAGTGGCCCCTGTTGTAGCAGGAGGCAGGATTAACCCCCAGGATGGTGGGGCAGGATGTCTTGGAGAATGTGTGTCTGGGTGGGAGGAGAGTTTGGAAATATGCCAAAGGACTTTGCACCAAAATAATTAACAGCTTAGGCACCCAAATCACCTTCTCTGGGCACTCAATGCTTTTCCAACATCATCTGCATCCTTGGCCTTGGCCCTAGCTTTGAAAATTCCCCAGTGAGTGACTGGGAATTTGAGGGGAGCAAGTGGGGATCACTTTGGAGAGCATGGAGCTGCTGAAGGGGCCTGGGAGATGCTCAAATCCTTTTCTCGCACTCTTCCAGCCATCCGGGCGTGGTGTCCGGCTCCCTGAGGTTTTCTGCATCATCAGCTGCCTGGGCTGCTTTGGGCTCTTCTCCAAGGTAGGGATGTGGTGGCTCTGGCCCAGTAGTGGCCCTGGCAACTGCTCCTTTTCCTGTTGGGGATTCCCAGCTCACATCTTTCTCACCCAGATCCTGGACGAGGTGGAGAAGAGGCGCCAGATCTCCATGGCCGTGATCTATCCCTTCATGCAGGGCCTTCGGGAATCGCCCTTCCCAGCTCCAGGGAAAACTGTCACCATCAAAAGTTTCATTCCTGAGTCGGGCACAGAGGTTGGTGCAGGGCTCGGGGGAACCTCCTGGACTGCTGCAACATGAGGAGCCCAGGCTACATCTGGAGCATCCTCCACACCTGCAGCACCCAGGGGTGCTCACCGTAGCAGGGCAGGGTGGGTCAGGGCCTCATACCTTGGGAATGTGGGTGTTATCTTTCTCCTGATCCAGGAGGAGAGCAGTGAGGATGAGGATAGAGCCCATCCCCAGGGGATGTTGCCCCATCTTTGCATCCTCTTCAGCTCCCCCAGCCTGGAGCTGGAATTTTCACACAAGAACCTCTCTGCACACCATGTCAGGACTTGCCTGGCCCTGATGCCAGAGTAGGATGTTGTGCCAGGGGCCAGGAGCTGCCCCTGCTCCTGAGTCAGCATCAGCTTCTCCAGCAGGTTGGGGAGCACAGTGATGCCAGGGCTGTCATGGGCTGCAAATTTTTTCCCAAAAAAGGTGGTCAGGCACTGGCACAGCCTGTCCAGCACAGTGGTGGAATCACCATCCCTA
Source organism: Pycnonotus jocosus (assembly GCA_013400435.1). Lineage (NCBI taxonomy): Eukaryota > Metazoa > Chordata > Aves > Passeriformes > Pycnonotidae > Pycnonotus > Pycnonotus jocosus. Next base: position 82,447 of record VWYP01003270.1, on the reverse strand, counting down.
AAAGTGTTCAAAAAACGCGAATGTGGCAGCTGGGGATGGGGGTTAGTGGTGAACGTGGAGTTGATGATCTTAGAGGGGTTTTCCAACCCTCTAAGATGATGATTCCATGATGATTCCATGATTCCATGATTGTACTCTTCTCCATACCACTGTACTCAACTCCCAGTCTTGATTTCTGCCTGGTTTAGCTCCCTAGGCAGGTGCAGGTGTGTGACAAGCCCAGTCTTTTCCTGTGGAGAAAAGATCTGATCCAGGCATGGCTGAGAAGATCTCATTGTGCCCACACACAGCCCAGACTCGCACAGGCAGAGCCTTTTAATTTGCATTTTCTTTCTCTTGTGGCAAAGACAAGCTGGAAAATTGGGGAAGATCCACTCTGGCACTGGGCAAAATATCCTCAATGCTGAGCATCCCATGGATGTGCCCTGCCAGGGAGGGCCTGAGAGCAGGATCCCTCCTCTCTAGAGCAATTTAGCAGCTCGTGATCTAAGTGATTTCTTCATCCAGGGAGCTTGTGCAAGACTTTGCAGGTTGCTCAATGCTCTGTCCCAGGGCCATGGCTGGAAGCACAGCCTGGGCTGCTAGAGGGAGGAGGAATGAGGATGTTCTTCAAAAGAGCTGCACTCTGGGGCTCTGGGCAGGGGCTGGAGCAAGGCAAAGAGATCACTGAGACCAGGAAAGGAAGAGAAATAAATCCTGGGTACTGCATGGGCTGAGAGCTGGGGATGGGGCAGGATTTGTGCTGGAAAGGGGCTGCCCAGCCAAGCCTGATGCTGCTGGCTGAGAAGATGCTGCTTTAGTGGAAAGGCACATGATGAAAGAGATTTTCCTCCTGAAGGATGGGGAGAGGGGCCAGGACTGTGTGATGAGCTACACAGTCCTGTTGACCCTTCAGTACTCACCATGTCTGGCTGCCATGGGGATTGATGGGATTGGGAGACTTGTGGGCAAAGGCAGCTGAGTAGCCAGCCCGCCTGTAAATATCTATTAGATCCCTCACTTTTGCGAGATCTTAGCCAGAAATTGCCAGGATGACCCTGCCAGAGACGCTTTAGAGGAAAGTTTTGTGGCATTTGTAGAATTCATGCCCTCCTCACTCCTCTCTTTCCTGGCAGGTCACAGATGATCTGTCAGACACTGAGATGGGACATGTCCCTGCCACCCCTTGCCAGGGACTTGGGAGCACTGGAGAAAAAAGGCATTTGGGCAAATTCCAGTGCCCAAATAAAGAGCCCCACAATGCACATCCCTGATGGCTTCCCTGAGCTGTCAGCCCTGCACAGGCTGAATCTCCCAGCAGGAAGAAATGGGGTTTGTCCCTTGCACATGGACACAGTGCAGATGCTGCAAACTCTGGGTCATTAATTGCTTCCAAATCACCTTCTCAGGGAGCCAGGGAAAGATGGGGGTAGTGTTGCCTCTCCTAAGCTGGGGTTCCATGGCTCTTCCTTGGCAGCTCATTGAGCTCACACGGCCTGTGGATGCCCACCTGGAGCACGTGGAGTTCCAGGCTCTGCTCCAGCGACTCAGCCCTCACCTCATCCTGCACATCTTCGCCTCTGCCGTGTTGGAACGACGGCTCATTTTCCTGGCTGAGGAGCTGAGGTGAGTCCTGATCTCTTTATTATAAAAATGCCCACAAAAATGCTCTTGAAGTGGCACAGGACACAGCAGAGGTGGGATGTTCCCTCCTCCCTGCTGTGATATCACCGCTGGCTGCCTGTCCTACAGTGTCCTGTCCCAGTGTATCCATGCTGTGGCTGCTCTCCTGTACCCCTTCACCTGGGCTCACACCTATATCCCCGTGGTCCCCGAGTGCCTGCTGGACACCGTGTGCTGCCCCACACCCTTCATGGTTGGCATCCAGATGCGGCACCTGGAGCGGGTCTTGGAGCAGCCAATGGAGGAGGTATTTCATCCAGAGGGGAGGGCAGCTGCATGGAGCCATCGCTTAATCTGTGTCCCCAGGTTTGGCTTGGCCCTGGGGCTGGTGGCTCTGATTGTGCCCTTTTCCCATCCAGGGAGGCTGGAAATTAGAGTGTCCTCTATGTCCCCTCCTGTTGGCACCTGGGGCAATACCTCCACACTCCCCTGGGAGCTGCCCTGCCCCCTGTGGCTCCAGGAGCTGCTGTTGGGGTCGTGCCAGTCTGCCAGAAGCAGAGGAGGGCTGTGCAGGGACAAGCCACCAAACCTGCAGCAAAAATTGTCCCTGTGGAGAATGCCCTGGTCCCCCTGCCCAGGTCCCTCCTGCAGAGAGGGGCTGATCCCTCTCCTGCCACCCTCACAGGCTGGTGACACACCAGTCCCAAATGGGTGGGAGGAAGCCCAGATGCCTTTGCAGGGCTAAACGTGGTCACTCCCTTCTCTCTTTCAGGCTCTGATAGTTGATCTCTGTGAAGGGAAGATCATCCGGGCGGTAGGTCCTCCCTGTGTGGGTGTGGGGATGGGGGTGGCCTGGATAACCCCAGGAAGGGCCTTTTCTCCTTGGATGTCAGCTACCTGGCAGCTTCCACATTTTTAAATGGCTTCAAACTGCAAGAGGGCAGGGTTAGATGGGATTTTGGGAAGGAATTCTTCCCTGTGAGGATGATGAAGCCCTGGCACAGGTTGCCCACAGAAGCTGTGGCTGCCCCTGGGTCCCTGGAAGTGTCGAAGGCCATGCTGGACAGGGCTTGGAGCAACCTGGGATAGTGGAAGGGATCCCACTAGGGATGGAATGGGATGGCAGGGGGTGGAATGAGATGAGGTTTAAGATCCCTTCTAAGCCAAACCCATCTGGGATTTTGTTTTTCTATGATTTTGGGGGCAGAACCATCTCAGTGGCACCCTCCCAGGGGGAACATCCCATGTGGGGATGTCTACAGCCACTGCACCTGGCTTTTGAGCCAGAACAGCAGGGTCCATGCACTGGATATCCCACACCCACATCTCTGCAGGACATTGTGATGATGATTAATTAATGAGCTTTGAAAGCCCCACTGCTGCACCAACCCATGGCCCCCTGAGCTGGATTCCCTTTGGTGCTTCACGGCCCCATTGCCTTCCAGGTGGGTGATGAGGAGGAGATCCTGCCCAGAAAGCTGCAGAACGAGATGCTGATATCTCTGAACAGGCACAACAACAACAACAACATGCATAGTAAGAATGTCTGTCATGGTAAAACAGCCCTGATCTGCCCTCTCCATGATTAGAGACTTCAGCCAAGGGATTTTCCTAAAGTCACCTGGTCATGGGATGTTTCTCCCCCTGTTTGCAGGAGTAATCCCTTGGCTTTTTCTCTGTCCTTTGAAACACAAGAGCAGGAACAGATAATTCTGCTGGAAAAATGTATTTTTGCTAATATTTAGAATGTTAAGATGCTGCCACTCTGGAAAGGGTGGCAAATCCCTCAGCAAAATTAGTCTGATCTTTGATTAGTGGCAGAGGAAGGCTTTAAGCAAGTAATTCCTTGGGATGCAAACACAGACCAGGTTAAAATAAGCCATCAGTTCAGAGGTCCCATCCCTACCTCTTGTGTTCTGTGTGTCCCCTTCTAGCCTTGGAGCAGGTGAATGCCCTGGTGTCAGAAGCCTTTGTGCACTTCTTTGTGCGGCTGGTCGGGCACTACGCCTCCCACATCAAGTGGGGCAGGAGCGGCTCCGGCAGCTTCCAGGAACGAGCCTTCTGCAAGGCCATCGCCTCCAAGAGCTGCCGCAGATTTGTGAAAAAGTTTGTGAAGACAAACATGTTTTCCCTATTTATTGAGGAAGCAGAGAAGAGCAGGATCCCACAGGAAGGTAATGGTCCCATTTCTTGTCCCCTCCCCTGTTAGGTGAGCTCTGTGGAACCTTGGCTGGTTGGTTTAGAGAACCCTGGGCTGGTTGGTTTAGGGGCAGAGACACCTCGTGCTTGGTGAGGGATGGGATGCAGCCCAAGCTGAGGGTGGTCAGAGCACTAAGCAGATCCTGTTTGCTCTCAATGGCCTCATTTCTCCATCCTTGTCAAGCTAAAAAAAAAAAAAAAATCCTCATTTTTGACTCCCCATCCATGGAAGGGTCTAAGGCCAGGTTGGATGGGGCTTGGAACAACCTGGTCTAGTGGAAGGTGTCCCTCCCCAGGGCAGAGTTTGAAACTGCATGAGCTTTAAGGTCCCTTCCAACCCAAACCAGTGTGGGATTCTGGATTCTATGATTCATTTTAGATCTTGTCACTCGCCTGGAGCTGGGGCTGGCTCACTGGGAGCTCTGTGTTGAGGCAAACAAATGGCAGCAACACAAACATTTGGCTTGGGCACAGCAGCAGCTCCCAGGAGCCTGACTCAGCTCAGCCTCAGCTCTGTGGCAGCAGGACTGGTCCTTCCCCCTTCCCAGGGATTTACAGAGCACAGGGCAGAGCTGAGCCTCCTCCCAGCCTGGGATGAGGACAAGTGGGCAGTGGAGGTAGAGGAAACCCCCCCCAAAACTGTATTGCTGGATGGAGACATCCTGGGCTGGGATCTGCCACCCCAGGGGACTCCTGCTGGCACTGCCTCAGGTGCTGCTTCTCTGTCCTTTTATGTGAGACCTTATAGAGCAAACCTAGGGAGGAAGAGAGGAATGGCTGTTTTTCTCATTTTATTCACAGTCTACATCACCATTATGGCTTTTTGCTGGGTCTGCTGCTTTCTCCCTTCTTTGCTAGTGGGAAACACAAAACTGAACTGGAGTGAACACATGGGTTAAAACCTCAGGCTAACCCAGCATAATAAAGCCTATTTTGGGTGAGAGGGATGGGTGGCATTGCAACCACCCCCATTTCATAGACTTATATAATGCCAGAATTCCAAAAAATTAGGTTGGAGGGACATTTAAAGGGCATCTGTTTCATGCTCTGCCATGGGCAGGGACACCTTCCACTATCCCACATTGCTCCAAGCCCCATCCAACCTGCCTTGGACACTTCATTTCCACATTTCCCCTGGGCTCTCTCTGGATGCAGATGGCCATAACCCAGGACACTTTGGGAGACAGACGCTTCCCAGGATTTGGGCTGTGCAACCCTGTATCTCCCATTCCAAACACCAGCACCTCACCTTCGACCTTTTCTCCTCCACAGTGTATTTCCAGCAGAAAATAATAGAGTACCATGAAGAGAAGAAGCACCAAAGGGACTCCTGAAGTCCAGCCTGGGAGCAGAGGAGCAGGACTGGGATTGACATGTCCCTGCCAGCAACACCACACTGGACTCTGTCCCTGCCCACCTGGAACTCCTGAGCTGCCTCGGCAGCACTGAGCACCACTCCTACCCTTCCTCAGGGCATCATTGCACTGGAAAACTCTTTGCACAGAACTAACACCAGGCTGGGATTTCTTTCCTGACCGTGGTTGCTCCAGGGACAGACTGCGACTCTCAGTGCTTGGCCCTGCACAGACCTTGTTCCCCCAGCACCTCACACGGAGGAAAGGCAGCCAGGGCTGGCTGCAGGACAACAGGGGTTTAGAGTAATTATTAGAAGGGGGGAAAAAAAAGGATGAGTAGGAAATAGTGTTACTTCTCATTAAAACAAACCAGGGGTTTGCAAATAAGGAACATCCCATTGCACAGTTCCTGACATTTTGTTATTAACAACTGTTTTATGTTGTTTTATTGAGCCATTGTTAAACACCAGCAGGAGCAGGTGGGGGGTGGTTAGTGGTTTCCTCTCTCACAGCTGCCGCATCACTGGTGCCACATAGAGCCAAGTTTGGCTTTCTAAGGAAACAAAAATACTAATTTCCAGGCGGTTATTTATTTGTGCTGGAGCAAACTGAAGGCCACATGGCTGTGGGGTGTCAAGGGGGAAACAGCTGAAAAACAGCTTTGGGGAGGGAGGAAGGATTTGTTCCATCCCACAGTAAAACATGTCACCGTACTCCTTGGATCTGGTCTTGGTGCCAGTTTCTCTTAAAACCTCGCAATTCATCTCTGAAATGTGATGCCAGCAGCAGACTAAAGCTAAATGATGGTTCTCCTCCTTTCTGAATACATTCAGCCAGGAAATAAATATTGCAGCAGGGAAGCTGGGCTGAGGCTGCAGATCTGACTGGTCCCACCCACAGAAACCCAAGCCAAGGTACTTCTCCCAGGAAAGGCTCTGATGAAGGCAGAGCTTCATTCTCTTTTCTGGGATGTTATAGGCTGTCACATCTCTTGGTATCCACCAGGCATCAAAATATCAAAAATATCCCAGGATCAAGGAATCTCAGACTGGTTTGGGATAGAAGGGATGTTCATGATCATCCAATTCTACCCCCTGCCATGGGCAAGGACACTTTCCACTATCCCAGATTGCTCCAAACCCTGTCCAGCCTGGCCTTGGGCATTTCCAGGGATCCAGAGGCAGCCACAGCTCCTCTGGTGTACCAGGGCATCCCCACCCTCACAGGGAACAATTTCTCTCCAGTATCCCACCTAACCCTACCCTCTGGCAGTGGGAAGCCATTTCCCCTTGTTCTGTCACTCCAGGCCCTTGTCCACAGTCTCTCTTCATCTTTCTTGCAGTTCCTTCAGGTACTAAAAGCACACAATTAGGTCACCCCAAAGCTTCTCTTCTCCAGACTGAACAGCACCAATTCTCAGCCTTTCCTCACAGCAGAGCTGCTCCATCCCTCTGACCGCCTTGATGCCTCCTCCCGTGGCTCCAAATCCAGTTTAACACAACTTTTGCAGTGGTACTGGAAGCCCCAGCAGGGTATTTTGTGCAAGCACTGAAATCCACCAGGCTCAGTTGGCTTTTACTCTCAGAGCTGGGCAACATTCACCCAAAAAAGAGCTAAAGGACATTTATTTTTGAACCCTTCATCCAGTCAGGCACAAATGTGACTGAAACACGGCTGGACATAGGGCACAAACAGCAGTTGAAGTCTCCATCCCTGCTGAAAGAAAATAGTTGATTTGTTAAACCCCCACATGTGTTTGAAGGGGAAACAGGAATTATTTGTGAGGAAAAAGGGGGATTTTTGGCACTGGGGTGTCTTCTCTGGCTCTGCAAGTTCTGCCTCATAGGTAGAGAGAGTACAGGATTAACTACAGGAAATTAAAGATCAGTGGTATTTTTCTGGGTTTCTTTTTTTTTTATATTTATTTTCAAAGTTCAACTGACAGCAGAAAATGGTGTGGAAAATCAAGGGCACCTACCATGACCACTCCCTTTGGAAACAGCCACTTGTCCCACCTTTCTCCTGCTTGTTCATTATGTTGTGAAGAGATGCCAAACCTTTTGGTTATGAAGCCAAACACCATCTCATTGAGAAATTGGGAAGTAGTCATCATTTTGGGAGTAGTTCTTTTGGAAACAATTACAAATCCTCCTGGAGAAAAAATTCCTCCTGGAGAAAAAATTCCTCCTGGAGAAAAAGCTGACAGAAAATTATTCCTCAACTGCTGAAAACTGATACACAAAAACACATCCTTAAATCAAAAAATATATAAACTTTCAAATGCAGTCAATGCTCCAGCTGCCAGGCTAGGATGGACTTCAGCTTCAAAAGGGCTGGAGCTGCCTTAGAATCACAAAATCCCAGACTGGTTTGAATTGGAAGGGATGTTAATGATCACCTAGTCCCACCCCCTGCTATGGCAGGGACACCTTCCACTATCCCAGGGTGCTCCAAGCCCTGTCCAACCTGGCCTTAGACACTTCCAGGGATGGGGCAGCCACAGCTTCTCTGGGCAACCTCTGTCAGAGCCTTACCACCCTCACAGGGAAGAGTTTCTTCCTAACATCCCATCTAAAATTCTCTTATTTAAATCCATTCTTCCTTGTCCTATCACTATTTCCTTGTGCAAAAAGTCACTCTCCTTTTTTTAATAGGTATTTGTTAAGTTCTGGCTTTAATAACCTCCCTTTAATGCCAAAGGGTGGACAGACTCTTTGTTAGGGACACACCAGGAAGGCTCAGCTGGGGCTGCAGGGAGCAGGGACACCGGGGCTGGGTCACATTGCAGCACATCAGCATAACCTGTAGCGTATTTTTACATCCTTCTTCCTATTGGAGATTTGCCCAACACTTGATCCAAGCCTACAACAGTAAATAAAACAGCGCCAAGAAATATTTCCCTGAATTGGAAAGAGCTCATTTATTCTGCTAAATTGTTAACATAGCTCCCAGCAGAACACTGGCCAACTCACACCATCCAAAAAACTTGGGGCCCAGCCAGCAGGCAGCTCAGTCCCCACTGCTGATTTGGGACTCAATCCCTGCTATGCAGCTGCTCTGGGGAAGATAATTTCATGCTCTGGCATGTGTCACCCTCTACCAGAGGCCTCAATGCCAGCAAAGAGTCCTGGGAGGGTTCACCCTGCCAGAGCCAGCACAAGGGTGACAGCCCAGTGCTTCCCACCATTCCAGGGCAGGAACAGCCCCTGCTCCCACCCCACTCCCACCCCACCTGGCTATAACCTCTGAACTGCTGTAGTCTTCACCCTCTGGAAATGATTAAAGTTCTCTGCAGCTCCATTCCATGCTCACAGCTAGGCCACAGCAGCACTGGAGGTACCTGGGGCAAGCTGGGTACGATGGGAACAGGAGGAAAATAGTGCTTTGAAACAAAGCTGACACTTTGATGACACAGAAAGAGGCCCTGAGGTGTCCTGACCTGCCCCTTTCCTGTGTTAAACCCCTTATCAGAGCAAGGAAACTCCTTCAGCAGATTTTAAAGAGGCAACACAATACCCAGTGGAAATTTCCAGCTTCTCTTTACAAACTGAGAGGAAAACCTGCAAAGCAGAACTGTATTTTTTTTAGCAGGGTGTGTTCTCAGTCCCAGGTGCTGCTGTTGCAGAAGTTCTTTCTCCTGAGTGTCTTCTAAACACAACAGAAAGTGTAAGGGCCCATCATGAAATCAGGCTGAACCCACAAATCCCCTGTCCCCCTTCTCAACCCCACAATCACATCTGATGTGACACATGGCCACAAACAAGGCAGGTGGAAAGGTTGTTTATTCCATTATCTGTCACCATACCCAGAGCCACAGAAGCACTTTAGAGGGCTTGGATTGCCAGCAGTGACTGTTCCCTGATAACACTGAAACTACATAAGCAGAGAAATGGAATTTTTTCTTGGCTGGGGGCATCCAAATTTCCAGGGAGTGAAAAGCTTAGAAAAAGGTGTCCTATTGCATTTCTTGAACAGCAACAGGCTTTAGTTTTGCACATGGAAGTCTGGTCCTGCACAGCCTTTAAAGGCTTTGGTTCTTCTCTAGTCTCAAGTATTAGTAACAAACTATTTGGAGTGGCCTAATCTTAAACCCCTGAGGACTGAGAGCAGGAATCTCCTTGTTTACATGGGTAAGTGGGCATGGAGGTGTTTGGCAAAAGGTTGGACTTGATGAACCACCAGACTGATTCTGATTGGAGGAAACCACTCACAGGGACTTTCCAAGCAACAGTTCTGCACCCACTTCATGCTGATGAAAGGAAACACGTGGTTTGTAAAGGGCACGTTCAAACCCTTCCAGGCTCTTCCCTTGCCGATTTTTACCTGCTCCCCTTGAAAGACAGTAGCAGAGGCTACATTGTCCAGATCAAGCCTCTCCCCAGCTCATTGCAATTAAAACTCAATTACTGGGTTCCCTGAATTCCACTTATATCTAAAAATGTCATTCTAGAGCTGTCACCTCATATATGGAGATGGTCCTGGCACCAAGGCACTTGGAGCAGAGCTCCAGGACACTTGGGAGCTGCCTCAGGTTTATCAGGATGCAGGAATCAAACCCCCTGAGGGGACTCCCAACACAGGGCCAGGTCCCCAAAGAACCCTCAGCTGCACTTGCCATAAAACTGCTGCTGCTAAGATTCAAAGTGCACATGCAAGGGTGGAGTAGAGAAGCCTTATAGGAGTCTCCTCCTCATCCCCAGAATGTTCCTCATTCCCCCAGAGCCCCCAGGCTGACACATGACCTCTGGCTCACTTGCTGACACAGAGGATGGAACCAAGACTCTTCCAAGCACAGAAGGCACAAGACTGGGTACTTCCCTATGCCAAGGCTGAGCCAAACGACCTGGCACCTCTGCTCCACTTCTCAGCAGGGCCAGCCAGGTATCTTTCCCACAAACACTGCAACCATTAAACCAGAGCCACCTTCTTCCATGTCCCTTCCAGTCCTGTCCCTGCCAGGACACAAGCAAGCCCAAATCTCTCAGTCCATGGCAGCTGGACACTGAGCACTGCCCAGGGAGAGGGAACAAGGGTTTCAAACCTCTCCAGGAACTGCAGGAACTGAGTTTTCTCTTCCACTTCCCGAGCACATTTTCTAATCACAGGGGTATCACAGGAAATCTACATCAGTGATTCCAGGAGCTGAGGGAGTTTTTGATTTATTGTTACTGAAGTGTGAGGTTTTTTGGTTCATTTTTTTTTCTGACCATGAGCTGTGTTTAATTCCTTCAGAGCCAGGTCATTGTCCACAGGCACTGCCTTGGCCTGGGCTCCCAGCACAGAGAATTTCCTTCCCACCTCCAGAGAGATGCACCATGGTTAGGGGGCTAGGATTTCAGACATGGGATCCCAACATTCCAGCAGCTTCCCCACAGCCAAGGCAGATTCTGCTCGGGGAACTCCCTGCTCAGTACTTCAGCCCCTTTGCTAGGGGGCTGAAGCTCCCCTCAGTGCCAGGGCCTGTGGCACCAGGTGAACTTCATTAACATGCAATTAAACCTTCCAATAATCTTAATGTCTCTCACGTTCACCACAGTTAAAATGGTATTAAAACAATAACAGAAAAAAGAAACCCAAACTTACTGCACTATATAGCAGGCAAAGCTCTCAGAGATCCTGGAATGACAACATCACACACATAAAAGCACTGGAAAACTACTCTCTAAACCACAGGCAAGTTTGTCATTCACAAGTCTAAGCAAGACAGAGCAACATATACATCTCAAGACAACTGTTGCTCTCAGAGTTCTTATTTATTAAGAGCAGAAAGGAAATTTTGCTTAAGTTTTATACATAAAAAAGTAAACAGTAAAATTTTTTTTCTTATAGTCTTTTCCACTGAAGAAAATTGAGAAATAAGTTGTCTTTTTAGATAACGTTTATTTAAAAAAATAAAATTAATTGACAAAGATACCACACTATTTTGCATGCCGGGCACCCCTTGGCTTGCAGGACCCTGTTCAGCATGAAACCGCTTTGTCAGCAATGCACGAGCAAAAACCACCCCAGCCTGGCTCCCACCTGGCAGCTGCTGCAGCCACACAACTTAGTGAGATATCTCTGGGTTTTTACCAGCTCAAGTCTTTAGTAAATAAATTCCAAGTGGACACTAAACAAGTATTTCACTAAGAGATGATGAAATATTAAAATTAAAAGCAAGTCAGATTGCAGCTGTAATTATACTACATTAGAAACTCCAGTTGGTGGGGATCCATTCACCATATAGAGATTAATTTGTAATCAAGGTAATTATAAAGACAGAGCATTTACTTCCTGCATGCTTTCCCAGGCTTGGAACCAACAGAGTTGACTACATGGAGAGTTGACTAGGGTGTACTTGGAATTCACTCTCTCGGGCAGGAGACTAGTTAAGGAGTGTTACTGTTAACAAGAAAAGTTATACAACATTGATTATTATAAATTACTTTGTTCGTATCTGCTTTTAGCCTTAGTCTCCTACAAGTCTTCATCCATTTCTGTAGAAACCCAACTCCTTCTCCATTCCCCTGTGGCAGCTGCCATCCCTAGTGGTGGTTCGAGTGTGTGGGGCAGCCCTTGATGCGAAACACGTGGATGTGCAGGTGGGCAGCGATCTGGTTGCACACGCTGACACAGTATCGGAGCAGGTCAAACAGGGACAGGATCTGCACAGGGAAAAATCATCCACAGTTATACCCACATGTTCCTTATATGCCACAGAGGGTGTAATAGCCCACACTCCACAACCACAGCACTGCACTCCAATGAGCTGAATCTCCAACTCCAGAAATAACCATGGAATCACAGACTGGCTTGGGATGAAAGAGACCTTAGAGCCTGTCCAGCTCCACCCCTGCCATGGGCAGAGACACCTTCCACTAGACCAGGTTGCTCCAAGCCCTGTCCAACCTGGCCTTGAACACTTCCTAGGATGAGGCATCACTCCCTAAGGCATTTCTGGGAATGCTGGGCTTTCTTCCAGCCTAAGAAAAGACACTCTTAATTCTACAATCAGAAAGTAGAGAAGAGTTACAGCAGCCACAAAGATACTGTGAAATACTGCATTAACACTGAATGGTGATAACCACACACACAACATCTTTTCGTATCACATCAACACAATTTTACTGAAAGGTTAACACTCTTTTTATATATTAAACTTGAGCATTTGATAAGCCCAGATAAGTTGAATTTAGGATGTTTTTCCTGATGGATGCTGGAGTCACGACAGACATTCCAGAGCTTAAGGCACAGGCAGAGCACCCCAGCATTGCCCATCACAGAGCCCCTGCTAACGAGGCAACAACACTCATCTGCAAAATATTTTAATCTAAGTTTTCAATATTTCCTACAGCGCTTTGAAATTTTAAACTATCACAGTCAGTAAAGTTGGAAGTGACTGCAAGGTCATCAAGTCCCACCATCACCCCAGAGCCACCATAATCACTCTTAAACTCATGTCCCCAGGTGCCACATCCACACACCTCTTGAACACTTCCAGGTATTGTGACTCCATCACTGTCCTGTGCAATTTATTCCAATGCTGATTAACTCTTTCACCTTTTTTTTTTTTTTTTCAAATATCCAACCTAAACCTCTTCTGGCACAGCTTGAGGCTGTTTCCTCTTGTCCTGTCCCTGTTCCCTGGCAGCAGAGCCTGACCCAACCCCAGCTGCCCCCTCCTGTCAGGGAGTTGTGCAGAGCCAGAAGGTCCACACTGAGATTCCTTTTTCTCCAGGCTGAGCCCCTACAGCTCCCTCAGCTGCTCCTGGTGCTCCAGGCCATTCCTCAGCTCCATTCCCTTCCCAGCACATGCCCCAGCCCCTCAGAGTCTCTTTGGTCAGGAGGGGCCCAGAGCTGTCCCCAGGACTGGAGGTGCCCCAGCAGTGCCAGCACAGGGCACCACACTGGGCCTTCTGGACACACCATGACTGCAACAGCCCAGGTGCCATTGTCCATCTGGGCACACCTGGGTTCATGTCCAGCCACTGTCACCAGCACTACCAGATCCTTTCCCAGCTTTCCCAGCCTGGAGTGTTTCATGGGCCTGTTGTGACTCGAGGACAGGACATGGCACTTGGCCTGGTTGACTCCCCATCGCTGGCCTCGGCCACAAGATCTAGCCTGTCCAGATCCCTCCAGAAGATCCACATCCCACCAACCTGGTGTCCTCTGCAAACTGACTGGGAGTGCCTTGATCCCCTCACCCAGACCATCACTGAAGACAGTGCCCAGGACTGTCCCAACACCAAACCAGGGACACTGTGACCCTGCTCAGCTCTGCACCAGCTTCAAATGCACCCCCTTCCAGGGGATTCATCTGGGCACAGCCAACAAAATGAATTCGTAGCAGAGCTAATTAATAAAACGAGCCTGGACTCACCAGGGCAATCCAGAGGACAATATACTCATCAATAAAGCTGTTAAAATACTGGTCAAGGAACAGCAATGCTGGGCCTATGAATGCTGTGTCATACAGATACATCTCACTCTTGGTCATGTGGGCAACCTGCAGTAAAAAAAAAAAAGAAAAGTTTAAGAAATAAACATGTGCCAGCCAAGGCAGAGAGATTTCAGAATACAGAAAGCCAAAACCATACAGTTCAAGCCACATTACTGCAAAATATCAAATACTCAAGTGGCAGTAACAATACTGTTTGAACCATGGTGCTCCACAGCTACAGAGATGCAAGGTTTGCAGAGAGGCATCTCTTATTAGAGCAGAGAATGTAGCACGGGAAAAAAATAACAAGCTTTCCAGCTCACCTCTTTCTCCTGCCAGAAACCAAACAGTGAAATGGAAGCAGACTGGTAAATTTTAACTCCCAGCTGCTGGAGCTTCAAAATTCAAGGACACTTGGTATTCCTCTCTCTCCACCTCTTTTTCTCCCATTCCATAAGGATCACCATCTCTCTCTGGTTACAATTTGGTTAACATTTTTGGTGTTCAAGTGTGCCCTTCTCACCTCCCTACATGCACAGAACTCATCCCACACTTCATCCTCACTGCACAGCATGACTGCAGTGGGACTGAGCATCAAAGCAGGCCTGGTAAGAAAGAAACTTTTCTTCCATTGTGAGCTTAAACTCTTCCTCCACTATTGATTTAAACTCTTCCACTGTGAGTTAAGTCCAGCATTGACCCAGCTCACAGTAGCCCAACACAAACCTGCAGAACTGGGATGACATTTGAGGCAGGAGCTGTTTAACCCTCATTCACTGACACCTCTGCCCTTGCACAAACCTGTAATGATTTGGACCCCTATTTTCCTCCAATTTTTCAAGTTAAACTCTCAGCAAGTGTTCCAATCCTCAGCAGCTCCATCACCTCCTCTCCTTCTGCCAAACCTTCCTTCCCTTTGGGTTTGAGGGGGATTCCAGCCACCTCTGTTCCAGACCAACTCTTCACACATGTGCACAAATACATTGCAAAAGCATGAATTAACAGCTGGGGAAGTGGGATAAACAGCTCTGAGCTGTCCTGGTGCTGCCTGTGCAACCACAGCATCAACTCCAAGTTTCCACTGCCCTTTCAAACAGAAAAAGACTCTGCTCAAAGTAGAGCACGAATCTCTTCATTGCACAAACAAGTGCAAGTTACTCAGTGGAATACTCAGAGAGCTCAATAATCTACAAAAAGTTCTCCTGCAATAAGACTCGGGAAGGTTCTGGCACACTCACCACCAGTTTATTTGTGATCTTGGCAGACACAAAGCCAAAAGTCAGGATGTAGAGGCAGGGGTGCCTCTCAAAGAGCTGCACAGCAGATTTCTTGTAGATCATTGCAGCCAAGGCGATCACTGAGCCAATATGGAGAAAAGGTGAGAGCACACTTGTTCCCTACGGTGAAATTAAAGCATGAGGTTAATAAAATGTGCACATTGCAAAGAAACCTCAAAGAGCCCTTCACATGGTGTGCAATGAGGGGTTAAAAGTAAAATCACGTTAAAAACATCTTTCTGAATGTTGGTGGTAAAAGGACAAAAAGTGGTCAAACTTAAGCACGCAGCAGCTGAGAATGTGGTGGAAACTTTCTGATTTCTGGTGCTGGGGAAAAAAATCAGATTTTAGGCTGCAAGAACACTGTAACAGAAGGTGCTTGTGCAGATGCACCTCCACTTGTTCTTTTACATTGTTAATATACATAACACAGATCTTTCAGAAGGATCAAACCCAGAATCTTCTTGAAAATTTTCCTTCTGAATGGATTTTTGCATAGGATTTTTCTACAAACTCTTGTAAAACTCGTTTTATCTCATTAATTCAAAAACAAATATCAAAGTACAATGAGTACTTTAAATCAAAAAATTTAAAACTTTGACTGCTAAATCTAATATTATTACATACACAATATTAACTTGTTTTTTTCCCAAGCCAGCAAGGAGCTGAAGGGAAAATATTTCCCATGGAGGAGGGATTATGTTAAATACAAACTGTGGCTGAAGAGTCTCCATGCTGAAGAGGAACTGGCAGTCCAAGGTACTCACTGCTATAGTGGATCCATTTTTGCCAACTCCACCCGTGAAGATCACACCAAAATAGTTTGTACAGGAGAATATGGTTCCTGCCACAGTACAAAGAGCTGGGAATATTTTCACCTGAATATTCAGTATTGGAATCTTAAGGGAAGAGAGACAAGAAGTTAAAATATGCACATACTCAAATTCGGGTTAATATTTCAGGTGCACTCAAACACTCCACTTTCCACCACAACGTTTACTCTTCTCTCTCTGTTACACAGAGATTGACATTTCTACAGAGAAAAATGTATTTTCCAAAAATCATTCCATGAAGCTTCCCAGAAAGCCAGACTTACGTTCAGTTACCAGAGAAGAGACATGAAAAGCAGAGAAATGGACAGAAACTAAGAACTTGCTCTAAATCATCCCAGGGAAGAGAATTATCACTTTTCCTGAAGCTGCAGTCCGGATCAAATGGGGCAGAACAAGAACCATCTGGGATGGTCAGATAAACCCTTTCAGGTACTGGATCTGATCTTTTGCACAAAGCAAGGCAAGCAAAGAGATCAGACAAGTCAGATCAGAGTCAGTTACCCAGGAGAGGAAGGATAAGGTTGCTAAAGAAGGAGAGAATGAGCACAGGCAATTTCGAAAGTTTCCTTTGTTTTTTAACAGCCAGGTTTCAAGCACAACAGGAAAAACTAGAAATGAAGAATAGTACAAAGTAAACCACAGGAAATATGTTATGGAAGCAAGTGTTTAGAGATAACTACCCAAAACTTCTCAACTGTATCTATTCAACTACTAAAAGCTCTTCATTCGGACACTGAAGTCATGGCACTTGACTGAATAAATGCTCAGCTCCCCAGTGAGTCCAGCCAGGAACAGAAGCCCAAAGGAGGTTAAGTTGCTTCTATTTTTCTTTAATTACACTCTCAGAGTAGCTCTCAGCTGGTAAATCATGGAATATTATGAGTTGGAAGGGACCCATCAGGTGCATCCAGTCCAACTCCATGTTCCTGCACAGACACCCCAACAATCCCACCCTGTGCCTGAGAGCACTGTCGAAATGCTCCCGGAGCTTCAAGATCATTCTTGAGGATTCTGTGTTTTGTATTCCATTCAACAACAGAATCTCTTGATCTATCCAGGGCATGATTAAGAGGCACAGGAGCTTTAACCCTTCATGCCTTGTTCAGCCCTCTCCCCAAACCCTGTCCAGTTTCGTGGCATTCAAATATATTTCTCCCTTGCTAAGGCTGCCCTGCTAAGGCGAAAAAAAAGGGCATTTCCTAAAAGACTGTTGAGAAAGAATAAAGACAAGTAAAGGGAAAGCCTGAATTGCCAGACTGGAGCACTACTGGTAATCATCCATTAATGTCAGGAGGCTCAGCACTCCTCAAGCTCTTCTAAAAGCAGGTACCTGTGCTGGCCTCTGCCTTGGAACTGATACTCTGGTATTTAAAGAACAGGGTGTATTGACATTTACAAGCAAAAGGAAACAGTAGCAAACTCCATTACAGGAGTCAAAAGACATTAAGGTTGACATGTCCCCAAGACAAAGTGAGTTGGCTGGAAAAACACGCTGTGAACTCCCAGCTACCACTAAAACATTGGAGAAGGATGCTCAGAGAAGGAGAAGATAATGCCACACTGTTGTAACACCCAGTTTGGCCGGTTTGGGGTTCTTAACACCCTCCTTTTGGCCTCCACAGCAGCTGCATCAGTGTGAAGAAAAAATTAATGAGAAACAGTCACATATAGAAATTTGGCAGAGGAAAGCCAGGATTGGATTAAAAAGTCAGCACCTGCTGAATTCCTCCATGTACAAAATGGGAGCCACAAAGCCAAAAGTGAGAAGCAACAAAATCAAGCAAATACCAGCTTACTTTTATTTTTTCCCTCTGAGTGGAGGGAGAGAGGGAAATGGTCCTACAAAGTGGCACTGCAGCCCCTGAATTTTAATTCAGAGGACACTGGAAGACAGCCACAAGGCTATCTGGTATTCAGTGTATCACTACAGTCCCTGCAATTATTCTCCCCTTCCTGGTGATTCCAGGAGCTTCATACAAAGTCACATGGAGGCAGAACTTCCCAAAACCATGTCAGCAATGCAGGGCAGTATCACCAGTCACATCTTATACAGGCAAATCACGTTCTCTGTTAAACTCTCTGAGACTGATCACAGAGGGAAGACTGCATTGCCCAGAGAGCTGCAGAATCCAGGTAAAACCTGGAAAAGAAGCATTCCAGGTTGGACAGGGTTTGGAGCAACCTGTCTACTGGAAGACATCGCTGCCCATGGCAGGGGGTGGGACTGAATGAACTTTAAGGTCCATTCCAAACCAAACCACTCCATGATTCCAGATTTTGTTTGGGAAGTGCCCAGGCATGGCAATAACCAAGTGGCAGCAGACAACGGACAGAGTCAGGAGCAGTTGCCAGAGCTGGCATTAAAGCAATAGTCTGGAATATTTTGCCAGAAAATTACTGCCAGGATTACAGACTACATTCCATCAATTTTGTGCAGAATGAATTGGGATTTGAAATATAAAACTATGAAGAAACAGGCCAGAGCAGAGCCCAGCTAAGGGCTCATGGAAGCAGCAGTGAGGAGCGTGTAAGAGATCATGCAAACAGACACAGAGCCACTTCTTCCAGGAACTGCTCCTGTCACCAATCCCAAAAATACCACAGCCAGCTGGGCAACTCAGACCCTGGAGTCCTTCTCACAGGGCTGGATCCCAGCTGGAGTTTGGAGCTGTCCAGATACACTGCAGTCACATCTGCATGAGCAACAGCTTCCAGAGGGCTGAACTCCAGCTTTATATTCCCAAAGTGTTTGTGCTTTTTCATATTCCAAATCCTGTGGGAGAAAACTCCAGCAATTGCAGCACTTTTCTTGCTTCAAGCAGGAAAATCAGCTCCAAATATACAATCTATTAAATGAGTTACCCTAAGCTTCCTTGCTTTACTCTCATGTCCCAAATGATCCAAGCTGGAGCCATACTCAGCTTCCCACGAGAATTACCCAGCTCCAGAAGCCTGGGGAGCAGCATCTAACAGGCTTTGAAGAAAATTTACACTGCCAGAAAGGAGGGAGCCAGGACAGGAACACACAGTTTCAAGGAATAAAGGAAAGGTAATGAAAGCAACAATTGCCAAAGTCCACAACTCTGCATTTCACCTGGTCAGAGTATTTTGCTTTTCCCATGAAAAGTGGAATGTTTGAGCACACAGCCACATTTACTCTGTATTTCCCCCAAACAGAAGCAAATGAAAAATACCAAAGCACCAATTTTGCAGTCACATCAAGTATTAAAGCATTAGAGACTAAACCTTGTTTTAATTACTCTGGTACAGTGAGAATCCACATAAAATTCCATGGGATCTGAATTCAAAAATCTGTTTCGATTTATAAGGAAAAGTGAAACCTTCCTGCAGAAGTAAAACTGTCTCAAGATGTGCAGGAGTTCTTCAGTGACCATGGGATAATTACAAAGGATAAAATAAGAACATGAGCAAAATTACCAGAGATTGCCAAAAAGGTGGTCCTCCAATCACTGCCAGTATATGCATGATTATTATGAAGATTTGTACTTCAGTCACATCAATTCTGATTAGGTATAAAAAGCCAAAAACAAAGAGGCAAAATTATTCAAAGCAATTTCAAGTCAGTTATTTGCAAGCTCAGCGGCACAACTCTGTCATGCACAGTATAAACACCCCAAAACGCTGAGGAAAAGAGAAAAAACCTGCAAATAATTTAGAAAGCAAAAATGTATTTAGTTTTATTGTTCAAATTTAAGAGCAATGTTGTGCTATAATTTTGTTTTACTTCACAGTGCAATAACAGAAATCCATTTTATCAACAGGAAACATTGGAACTCTTCACTGCCCAGTGGCAGCTGCAGAAATAAATATTCAGTTTTAACCTTGTCCACCAAAAAAACCAGAATTTAGTAGAGATGATGAAATTCTAAAAATGTATTTTTAACCCCTATTATATTCCCTACCCTATCTTAATATGAATATTCTCTGAATAACATCAAGCTTTGAAAAGAAACACAAACTCCTAAAGGGTTGATGGAAATGGTGCAGTGGCAGTAAGAAGAGAAAACACTTCTGGTTCCAGCAGAGCCAGGAAGTGATGCAGGAAAGAATGGGAGAAAACAGGGAATTTATGGCTTTGTTTTAAGGAGCATGTAGAAGTCTTGGAGGTAGAAAGAGGGAAAAACAGGTGTACAAATGAATGCCAGAAATAGGAGTATATAAAAATACAAGTGAAATGAAGAGGATAGACTTGCTGGTGTGATATATGTATGGAGTGTATATACACTATGTATGTTATAAATAGGCATACATATTTTATACATCTACATCTATGCATATAGATGTATGCTATATATAAAAAATATGTTATATATAACATATATATTATAACCATATAATAGAATCTTGCCCTGAAGTGCTACATCAAAAATAACCCTTCAAATTAGTTTGAAACATTTCCAGCTTCTCCTTATTTCCCACTAGACAGTTCTACCTAAAAGACTCCAAATTACTTCCTGCACACACAGGCTTTGCTGTGACAAGACCCTGCTGGTATTACCTGCACAGGGAAGGAGCATTATGGGGTGGGCTCTCCTCTGTCTGCCTTAAATGAGCTACAAGACCATGGAATTGATTTTAATATCAGCTCAGTGTTTCTCTGTAGATTTTGTTTCAGTTTGGGAGCGGATCCTCTCATTGGAGGATCTCCAGTCTGGTCAGCAGCACAGCCATACGCACAAGGGATAATAGCAAGGCTGCGCCTAAATCCCATGGCAGACATCCCCCATAGCAGGGGTCGGAATAAGATGAGTTTTAAGGTCCTTCCCAACCCAGCCTATTCCATGATTATTTGCTTTGCCAATTTGCTTATCACTACACAAACCTGGAGATTGGACACCCAGGAAATAATTTTTGGAGCCCTTCTATATTCAATTTGCTCAATAACAATCCTGCAAAGCAATCACAACTGGCTGGTGGAAAAATTAACTTCCATTGAGGAAAAAATGTTCTAAAAGATCTCTGTTTTCAGTCCTGATACAAACAAATGGAGCCATTGAGGTACCTTGCAAGAAAAAAATAAAAACGGTCAGTAGAGATACTACACAAACCAACTGATCTAATGGAAATTGCTTCCTCCCAGCCCTTGAACCAGCATGGAAATGTGTTCTCAGTGTGTCCAGCCAAGGAAGGGCTGGAGCAGCTCCATTCCAGGAGCACATGAATGTGTTTTAGCCCATTTCACTACTTCTGTCAATCACCCAAAAACCAGAAAGAAACTGAGAAAGTTCAGAGAAACACTGACTAATAACTCAAGGAGGTAACTCCAATTTACAGCTTTCCTTGGGTAGGAAATCAGGTTTCTTTTGGCAGCAGAAATCTTATGCATAATAAAGTAATGTCATGTATGGAAACTCAAGTTATTCTGCCAGACAAACCTTTGCACAAGGCTGAGAGCTCAACAACTACATGAGGAGCAGTGCCTGGACTGAGGTTAGGGAGACAGTTTTATCTTTATACAGCCATGGCACAACCTTTACTCCCCTGCTCAGGGCTCTGCCCTTCCAACTCAAACAGAAACAGCATCAGGCAGCCAAAGGTATTTGTTAAAAACTCCTCCCTGACTTACAGCAAGAATCTCCTATTGTAGAACAAATATGAGTCTTAACTTCAGTTCCACCTTAATATCCTGCATTTTTAATACGAAATGGCTCCTTAACACAGAAGACAAAAGCGTTAAGACCTACTGAGGAGAAACTGAACATCAAACTATCACCTAAAGAAAGCATAAATTCTTAATCCCAAGGAGGAAAAAGGCCCATCCCATGGGAACATCCCATGCTCATTAACACCACTGTCAGATGACTTAAAATGATAGTAAAGCACATGCCTGATGTTTGAATTATTCAGTGGGTTTTTTTGCAGGATGTCAAGTGTCCTCTAGACAGAAATCTATGAATCCAGAAATCCACATGCCAGCTTCTCAAAGCTGGGCCACAGAAGAGAACATTTGGAAGCAGAAGGTGGTGAAGGGGGCACACTGTTCCTCTCTGGGTTTAACTTGAATTCAAGTAACTGTGCAACCACAGGATGAACCAGATACATCTATGATGCTGCTACATGGAGCACTCATCCCAAGTTCCTTAAAATCCAACCACTTTCTGTACCCCAAAACACCTGCTCAACCCCACTTTCTCTCCTGTGCCAGCACCATCTCCTGCCATCAGCGGGGTCAAGAGATTGGCTTGGCTAAAATGATCCAAATAAAAAAGAAGAAATTCTTGTCCCAATTCCCAGCCCATCAGCTTTCCTGGTGCTTTTTTCGTGATCTCAGGAATGTTGAGAGCCCTGAGGAGAGGGCAGAGAAGGTCTGCTCAGCCCCTGGAAGCCACACAACCCGACACTGAGTCAGTGGGACATGGGAGCTCCAGACTGGGGAGAAATAAATGGGAATGACAGACAAGTGGATTGCTACCAGCAAATAAAAGTCCTAAACAGCCCCTAAAATGAAAAATAAGTGAAAGAATGTCATTATAAACCAAAGCAACAATGGTTTTGTCAAGAGAGATGTGAGCAAAGCAATATCTGCACTGCCTGAAAAGCATTAACATATCAGGTGATCCAGAGGACATTCTTACACTTAAATGATTAACTTGGATTTATGCATTGTAGCCAGGTAAAATGAGCTAGTAATCAAAACAAACAAAAAAAAAAATCCATAAATTGCCTTGGTCACCATAGCGTTTTTAAACTCTAGTAAAGCTGGAATGTACCTAATAAAACAGCAAGGCAAAAGCAGAGCTCCAGGAAAGCACTTGGTCAGTTTGGATGGAGACTGACCAATGCCTTTCCTTTTGAGGGGAAATACATTCAACTTGCTTTAGTGGATGGAGAATTTATTTGCAAAGCAGGGTGATAACGTTCCTGCTTAGACATTACATCATTAGTAGCATATTTTATTCTACATAAAGTTCCATTGCATATTCAAGTGACTCTCCCATAGTAAACACCAGAGAAAACACAATTTTGGAGTAATGGATCATTTATCAAATTATACTAAAAAAATAAGGGCAAAAAAGCAGAAAATAGGGGAAGGCCTTTTTTCTGCAGATTGCCTCAATTACTACAATCACATTTAATTACAAACAAGCAGGTACCACACACAGAGCTGTAAGAAAGCAAAACCATTTCAAAGCAAGAAGGGAATCAGCCAGTTCAAAGATTCTATTTTCAACTTGTGTTTGTATTTATTTCCTCATTTAAATACTACAGTGGAAGTCCTAAGAAAAAAAACAAATGGGAAGAGCAAGCAGGATGAATTCTGCAAGAGGTTCTTAAAGCCTCTGAACTGGTATATTTTTATTAAGTAGGTTATTTTCAGGCATCACTGGAGCCATACTTCCCCCCAACCTGACAGCTTTGCTGCCTGATGTTTCCTGACAACTGAGTCATATCAACACTGCCCAGACACTGACACTGTGCATGCTGTGTGCAGGATCATTAAGCCCCACAAAATGAAGAAAATGAAACAAACTCTTTTCCCAAGACATTCCCACACTACAATAGATGGATGGAAAGTTATTGTACAAGTTCAGTGGACACAAAGAATCAAGTTCCGAAAATCTCTTCTTCAAATAAACCAGGGGCTTTTTCATCTTCTATAAAATAAACAGAAGACCTTGAATTGAGGTTTAAGATCAGCAGGAACATTCAGGCAAAGAACAAGAACAAAGAGCTGATGCTGACAACAGAGCAAAGAGCCCAGACTCAATATTTAACAAACTAAAATGCCCAGACAGAACAGCCAATGGCAAGGCTAGGGAGAACACTCACAATAATGCTGAGAAGTACTAATTCTGCAGCAAAGTGATGTTACAGAAGAGTAATAACCAGAAGCACAGTGGAAGGCAGGGACAGGGTCAGGTAATGTCATCACTGCACTGGGAGCAAACCACAGGCTGAAAACCAGAATATCTGAGAATTTAACTCAAACGAAGTCAGGGAAGCATAAAAGTTGTGAGTTTTAAAATGCACATTTCAGCCCTCACTCCCTATCTGCCTAAATTCACAAGACAGGAGAATTCCTGCAGAGCTTCCAGGGGCAGCTGCAATTCCTGTGGTGACACCGCCATCCATGGATTCTCCTGCACAGACTCCAGTGTTTTCCTCTCTTGATTCTCCTTTCCCTCTTGTGACAAATTGAAATGCAGAATATTTGCCAGTCTTCAAACTTGTACAGACTTCCCATATAAGAGAAGATCCAGAGAATCACGGCCTGCTTTGAGTTAGAAGGGACCTCAAAGCTCATCCCATTCCATCCTCCGCCATGGGCACCTTCCACTTGCTCCAAGTCTTGTCCAGCCTGGCCCTGGACACTCCCAGGGATAGGGGAGCCACAGCTTCTCTGGGCAGCCTGGGCTAGGGCCTCATCACCCTTACAGGGAGGAACTCCTTCCCACTATCCCATCTATCCTGGTCCTCATTCCACCTTGATCTGTCACTCCATCCCTTGTCCAAAGTCCCTTTCCAGCTCTTTAGGCACAGGAAAGGGGGCTCTAAGGTCTCCCTGGATTCTTCCCTTCTGCAGGTTGAACATCCTCAGCTCTCCCAGCCTTTCCTCATAGGAGGTTTCCATCCCTCTTCTCACTTTTGTGGCTGAATGTTGTCAGGAACTTTATTATTTTAACATTTTGTTTTCTATAAAAGGCTGAATGGTCTCCAGATTGAATCATCCTCAGCACCTTTATTTGCAATTCCTCTATATCATTGTGCTAAACTATATTAAACCAGCTCGATTCTGGTCTTTGAAAAATCACCAAGGCAAAATGCTCCAAGCCAAAGTCACATTTCATCAGTACAAGAACTGCAAGGTGACACTGCAGAGCTGCAGGGAGAGGGAGGCAGGGCTGAACCTCTGGCAATTCAAGTGTGAATGTGGGAAATAATGGAGTAAACCTATTTTGATTCCCAAAATATTTTTATTTTCCAGCTTTTTTAGCTTTTGGGTTCTTCTAAATAATTTCCACACAGCCTACAGGAATAAGTAAACTTCATTAAAAATTTAAGAGATTTTCCCCTCCTTGGTGAACATAAAACTTTCCTGCCCAGTGGATGAGGTTTAGCTGTGCTGCAAGAATATGGAAACTACTCACTTCATACTGTCCCAGTTCCCACATGATTTTCAAGAGAGGGTTATATTATTATACTTTCTCAGTACAAATGTTTGTCACATGAAACAGCCAGAGTATGAATATGCATTTTCTGTAGCTTACCCATCTGAGATGTGCAATACTGACCTAAAAATTTGTTCTGCCTGACCTCTAATTGATTGATGCTTGGTGTGTCTGAGCAAACCACTTGGAAGCAGCAGCATCTTTAGTTATGAGTTAAACTAAAACAAAAGATGCCAGAAGGTATCTGAAATTACTCATGCCAGAATTTAAATAGATTTAAAAATCTATCCTGTAACTCAGTGCTTAAAACTGAGTTAAAATAAGTGTGTGAGGAGATCTGTCACAGGCAACACCTGCAGTTCTGTCTCAGGAGCCAGTGATAAGAGCCCGAGGGACAGGACAAGAAGGAAGTGGCTTCCCAGTTCCAGAGGGCGGGGATAGATGAAACATTGGGAAGAAGTTCCTCCTTGTGCAGGTGGTGAGGCTCTGGCACAAGCTGCCCACAGAAGCTGTGGCTGCCCCATGCCTGGGAGTGTCCAAGGCCAGGCTGGACACTGGGGCTTGGAGAAATGTGGGAGAGTGGAAGGCGTCCCTGCCCATGGCAGGGGATGGAATGGGATGAGCTTTAAGGTCCCTCTAAACCAAACCATCCAGGAAAATGCCCTGCCTGGCCCATCCCCTCACACCCTACTCCCCAGTTGGCTGTAAAACCAGTGTCACCAGTATCTCCTGGGATGGCAAAGGCCTCCTTTGCCATAGGAGCTGCAGATGGACATCTCCTGCATCTCCAGGTCCTCTGCACCTGCCCTTCCTCTCTCTCCCATTCCATGGCAAATTGTCCTACTCTAGTTCAAACAATTTCCTTTCATCACCCAATCTGAGTTATTTCCACCCCACATCCATCATACCAGGGAATGATTTCAGAACTCTGAGTGTTTCAACTATGTGATTTGATGATTTTTTCCATCCTAAGTGACTCCTTGGTCAGCTGAGATGTTAGTATCACAGGCCAAAATCTTGATTTAAGCTCTTCCTTCCCTTGGACTACTCCTTGCTCAATTACCATTTCCTGGCACTATTTCCAGCCTTTCATAGATTACGAACAAAGTATTTTAAAAATTAAGTCACTGATGTCACCTGGTTCCCTTTAGAGCCACCCAGCTCCCAGGGTCAGCTGGAGACATGGCAGAATTGTTGATGGTGCTGCATCTAAAGCAGAGAGGGTAATTCTTCTTCCTAACCTGCTGAAAGCAGAGATTTTGCAGAGCTACTACATGAAAAAAACAAAAGAACTATTAGAAAATAATTAGCATCAACACAGGTTTAACAAAGGCTATGTGAACCAACCACCAAAAAAACCCCTCACTTTTGTTTAACATCTGATGCATTTCTAAGAAAGAGATCAATAAGCTATTCTTATACCCTCAAATATTTCAAGGAAAATTCCAGGCTAAAAATTCATCAATAATAATCATAATCTATGAGCTATTTCAAGGAATCCAATTCATTCACTTTTAATGATAACATTTTATTGGGAGGGAACCTCACCCACATACAATGTATTAGTAAAAAAAAAAAAAAAAAAAAGGCGTGAAATAAGGAAGAGAAAGTCCTTTCTAAGGCTAGCAAACTAGAGGGGAGAAGATTTATTTAACACAGACATAAGGAAAAGCATTTTGAAAATAAAGACAAGCTGGAAAGGAAGTTACTTCTTAATGAAGTTACAAGCACAGGGATCATGCTGCACAGCTTAAACCAGACATTTATAACCAGACTTCTTAAGTTATTACACAAGACACAGTTCCCTGAAAGAGCCAAGAAATTCTCCTTTTTTTGGTGGAAAGGTATTGAAATGACAGCAACAAAAGAAGCTTTTTAAAAAAGTAGTTCCAACAACATTATTCTACACCCACACTTAGAGCTCCTTCCACAGCCCAGCTTGGCTTTTAGGCAAAGCCAAAACTGTGATAAAAAGAAAAGTTTAAATCAAACTTTTGTTGAACAGAGAGGTTTTGCTTTGGTTTCAAATAAAATGTGATGCTTTCAAATAAATTTGTTTCCAGTTAAATCAAATTTTTCCTACTCATTCAAATATTTTTCCTCCTTGTGTTAAGTATGAAAACACTGGTGAACTTCCCTGGAGAAGATGCTTTCCACAGAGCAGTGCATGACAAAGGTGTTGCCCTGCTCAGTCCATGCCGCTGCCAAGCAAAGGCTTTACCGTGTAATTCCAGAACCAGGGCCCCAGTGTTGCCGTGAGGAGCTGGATGGCTACTGTGCAGAGCATGGACTCTGTCACATCAAATCTACATGCGAGGGAGAGAAACAGTTCAGAACACTCTCCTGAGCGCTCCTCTGACAGGGAGTCATTAAAACATCTTCAGTCAGGCTAAAGGACAAAATCCAGGGTAGGGATGATTCAAAGGGCAAGTCAGGAAAGGAATTAACAACCACAAAAACCAGGAGTATTAATGAATTAACAAAACCATTCTAACCTACATAGTATTTTACACATTTAAATCTTCATTCAGAACTTCTGCAATTTACAGTTTTACCATATTACTCCAACACATGAGGAAAAACAATCATCTGGTGTGTGCATGAGGGAATAAATGAAATTCCTTGGTCTGAGTCACGATGAATAAAATCCATAACCAAGTATAATCCAGGACTCTCATCTCCTGACCTCATGTTCGTGTCTGCAAATGACACTGAATATATGAATTCTTTAGCTGAAGATGCATGTTTCAGTGGAGCAGAAATGAAGATTGTATTTCAGTTTGACACCTCTGAGGGAAAGGAAGAAATTTAACCTCCCTCCTCATGCAGCTCCTTGGCAAATAATTCTCCAAGAAGTGAGCTCTGGACCCCTGCTCAGGGGTAATCACACTCCATTCTGTATACATTTATTTCTCACTCCTGACAGAAAGGGATGAAAAAATACACTAGAGCCAAGAGAGCCACAGAAACCACCCTTTCTCTTAATATAGTGCCAGAAATTTGCATTTTACAATAACAAAAAGATTTTAAAATAGGATCAAATTTTATAAAGAGGCAAACCATCTAGTTTAAAAAGAAAATAATTCAGCGGTAGCAACAAGGTCAGCTAGAACACAACTCCTGTTTATTGCTGTGCTTATCAGAGTGTGCTGGAACAGATACCCACCATGCCAAGGGACTAAAAATGGGCAGCACAGAAAGATCGTTGTGGCCCAACTGCAGGGTTCAGGTGCAGTGATGATATGCAGACACCAGGCCTGAGGAGAGGGGCCACTGAAGTTCAGCCTGATAAGCATTTTCAGTTTAATTATCACAGCACATAACACAGTAAATAGCTGGGAGAGGTAACAGTTGGTATTTTAGGGAATACAGGAAGAGAAAACCCCATGTCCAAACCCCACAGCTACTTTGGTGCTTCACAACAGCTGCACTTTCTATTCATTTTTTCCTATGTTATTTTAGCTGATATTTGTAATTCAGACATGGATCCATTTTTTAAACACCATCTGTGAAATTTAAGAAGGGGCATTGACCTTGGCATGTGCTTCACTCCATGGAGATGCTGGCACTGACAATCCCTGTGCCTGTTCTGCTGGGAACCCTGTCAGGGTTCTGAGTCTGGAGCCAATTAACACACAGGGAATTAGTGCTGCATCCAGAATACGCCCTTGTCAGTGCTAATTTATTGAGTGTATTCCACGGGCAATTCTTAAAAGGCCCTGTTTGACTAAACAAGTCATTAGACAATTCAAGAGCCACCACTGGCTCAGGGTTCAGACACAGCTGCAGTCAGTCCCTTCCCTGTGTTAACAGGGAACCCAAACTGAATTCAAATGGAGAGATGACCTAAGAAAATGATCCAACAACAACAGGAAACAGACACTTACACTGGAGATGGCCCTGAAACCAAGTCAATCACTAGCAACATAGCTGATCTAATACAGCTTTTTAAGGCTGTGTGAAACTACAGGGGAGGTCTATGCACCATCCTCCCCTTCCTCTTCAAACACACAAAACCCCATGAAAAAGTCTCAAATCACAACAGACAAGAAAAACACTCCTGCCTCAACAGAAAACAGAAGTTACAGGGCTTGAAAACTCACAAGGATCCATCTACCAGTTAATGCTCTGGGTCTGGAAAATGATAATTCTTCCATCTGTCTCATCCATATCTAGTGAGCGTGCAAGAGGGATTACTAAGGCTGGGCAATGAACTGGGAATCTGAGCAGAAGACAAAGGACTGTTTTCTTAACGGAACCACAGCAGCAAGAAAAGAATGTTCAACATCAGAATATAAGAGAAAGAAAGGCTGAGAGTCACATGCTAGAAGTGCAAATGCTTAGTTTTAAAGTTATTAGAGTTTTATCCTAACTCATTCCAACCCAGCAGTTTCACTTGGATACCATGAAATACAATAGTGGGAATAAAGCAAACTGTACAAAAAAAGTAAAACATGAATTAGAATTATTTCCAGCACCAGGAAATTCATGTTGAGGGAAAAATAATATTAAAAATGGGCCATAAGCCCCTTTCCTTGTTATTATGCATATTCAATATGTAATTTTTTCCTTCTGCTGCTCACAGAGCTACATAGAAGTTTGCACAGGTCAGACAATAACCATGTGCTTGCTATGTTGTAGTTCATTATTTCACAGAGCAGTGAGAACTCCAAGGATTTATCAGAACCATCAGAAGCAGCATCTCCACATGTGACCACCCGGATCGTGGCTGAAAATGTTGTTGAAGGACTTGTGGGGGGGAAGAGGAGGAGGATGTGGAAATTACCCCCCACCTTCTCCATGAGCCCTCAGCAGCTGCACAGATTTCTGCCATTTCTGCGACACTGCCAGTACAACAGTCCCGCAGTGCAACTGAGGGAGCAGGAGGTGCAGGTTACCAGCACCAAATTTCACACCCACCACAAAGACACTTCAACACGTCCTGCTTGCAAGCATAGAGAATCCAACACCCTCTGACATCAAACAGAGGCTCTACTTAGCCTCAGACTCTCCTCTGTAAATAATCTGGGTGTAAAAGTTCTCCAAGGAATGTCAGAAAGTTTTAAGCTCTGCAATCACGGGGATTATTGCCTTATCTCAGAGTGGAGATCCTGAGGCTGTTCCCAGGAGCAAGAACTCAATGTGCTAAACATTGACTTGGAAGGTTTCCATCCCTGTATTTCAGTATTTAGTGTGTGTTGTCTATGTAAGATGTAACACCAACTCCTCCTCTGCTGAGGCTGAAGAGGAAAGTTGGCTTAGCTGCTTTCTGAAATCCAGCCCCATTTCCTCACCTCTCCTTTGGACCTTAGTGGCAGCAGTGGTGACAGGGCTCAGGTGAACCAACCCATCATCCCACATGCTCTTGGGCCTGTACAGCTGCTCCAAAGTCACTGAACAGGAATGTTCCCCCAAATTCTCCAACTCTCCTTAAGAAAGGCTGTTTTGTTCAGCAGCCTGAATTCTTTTGCTTTCTCTGGGAATTATTATTCAAACAGCAAAGTAACCATTTTTAACTTTTCAGTTATATGAAAGGTAGCAAAAACTGATTTTTCCTCTCCTATTTCTGATGTTCCTTTATGAAGCCTCTTCAGAAACTAATTTCCATCTCACTGTGTCTATATTTACGCATATATACACAGCTATAATTCCTACCATTACCAACTTCTGATATTTTCATTTTAAAAGGTTGGAATAAACCAGATAATACAGTAATTTGTAGGAGAAATGCTGAAGACCATGGTACAGCAGCACCCTCACGTCTCTGGATGGACCCTGGAGTGTTCAGTGCCCACTGGGTTTTTTCAGTATGATTCAGCAACTCCAGCACTTCCAACACAAACAAGTGCACCAGGACTTTACCTGAGCAGTTTCTGTCTCATGTCTCTCAAGGAAACACCCAGGTTGGACGAGGAAGAATGGCTTCCCACTGCCAGGGGGCAGAGTTAGATGGGATGTTGAGAAGAAATTCTTCCCTGTGAGGGTGGTGAGGCCCTGGCACAGAGCCCAGAGAAGCTGTGGCTAGCCCATGCCTGTGAGTGTCCAAGGCCAGGCTGGATGGGGCTTGGAGCAACCAGGGCTAGTGGAAAGTGTCCCTGCCCATGGCAGGGGATAGAACTGGAGGAATTTAATGTCTCTTCTCACTCAACCAATGCCATGATTCTGTGATTCTGAGCTGTGCTGCAGACTCCAGCTCTGACAGGGACAGATGGCTCCAACCCCCTGGATGTAGGACAGCCCCTTTACAGGCTGTACTCTGACCCTGACCAGCTAGAAACATCCTGAGGCTGCACATACTCGCATCTCTTCCTGCACTTCCTGCAGGGACCAGGACCACTACTGAATCCAAGTGGGAAAACCCTGGATTGGGGAAGAATCAATCACACCTGGGTCCCAGATAACATCAGGAAAATCCTTTCAGGATTTGGGCACCATATTCACTAACGATCTGTTTTCTGCAGCATGTTCCTAAAGTATATCACATCTGCTTCCACGAGGAAACATGAAAGTCCATCACAGCTTGCCAGTTTGATTTTTGGGATACGCAGGACAAAATTCTCTGTTTACAAAGCAGAGGTGCCCCAGTGATGGCACAGATGCCCCAATACATGACTCAGCTCATCCTGTGCTGCAGCACAGTAAATCCACAACCCAGACAAACCAGTTCCTATGCTGGAAACTAGGTCAGGAGAACCAAGTCATTATTTGGGCTGTTTCAATACTAAGTGTCTCTCTGCCATTCAAAGTCACCTTTTTCTTTTTCAAATGTGCTAAGTATTCCTGTTCTTCCATAAGATCATTCTCAGATCAGATGTTTTAAGTAGAACTTCTGCATTTAACTCTAACTCTACTGCCTTTGCACTGCTGATATTACAGTGACTTTGCTGGAGCCTGCCCCACTTGCCTTGAGATACTTCCTGCTTCCTCCTGGGGAATTTTTTAAGCAATACTGACCTCTAGCTATTGTTTGAGCAGTTCAGGCAACACCAGTTGCTTTTTGAAGAGTGCAGTGGCTGCCAGGATCTAATGGAATTATGTTATCATTTGAAGATGGAGACAGATCACAGGACTTTATTGACTCAACTGATTATTACAAATCCTGGAGTAGCACAGGGACCCCCCCACAGGTGTCAAGGAGAAGATAAAGAACTTACACAGTTAATGGATTCAGTAATCAGGCCCAACTGAACAAAGTTTTCCTCCCCCACCCGCAAAATCTGTAGGTATCTCATAGAATGGATCCTATTTCTTCCTCCCTCGAGGGAACTGATCCTGCCATGCAGTCTGACATGCTCTGCCTCAGCTTCAGGGATTTGCCAAAGCTGATGCAGTGACACCAGAGAGAATCATGAACTGTTAAGGTTAGAAAAGCTCTCCAAGATCAGCAAGTCCAGCCTGACCAATCCACACCTTGTCAC
Organism: Pycnonotus jocosus; assembly: GCA_013400435.1. Lineage (NCBI taxonomy): Eukaryota > Metazoa > Chordata > Aves > Passeriformes > Pycnonotidae > Pycnonotus > Pycnonotus jocosus. The sequence goes on along the minus strand of VWYP01003270.1, from coordinate 50,210 downwards.
CAGCCCTTGGCACTTGCCACATCCAGCTGTTCCTTGGGCAGGGATGGTGTCCTGGGGTGTCTCTTTGATGCTTGTATCGCCAATTGTCTGTTCTGTTTATGCTGTATGTTAAGTTCTGTGCCTTTAAGACTAGTTCCAAGAGTGAAGGGGAAGAAAGAAGCAGCGGGGAATTTGTTTCGGATACTGCCTGACTCTATACATTCTTTATCCCGGACTGTGTTGTCTGCAGCACAGATGGACTGTGGGACAGAGTTCTCCTATGCTTTTAGTGAGTTTTAGCTACCTAGGGCAGGACTGGACTGGGGTTTTTTTGCCTTTTTCTTGGGACTGTTTAAACCTGCTCCAGACTGAAAAACCCAGAGGAGCACTGGGAGCTTGCACCTGCGGCCCACTGGGGCCTGGACCTCCAGAGGGACTGATAAGAGACTGAGCAAGCTGAGCTATACCCACAGCAAGGACTTTCTGAATTTGCCATCTCATTGCAGAACAATGAAAGGTTTTATTGTTTCATGTTATTCATTCTTTATGCTTGTGGGCACTTTGTTTGTTAAATAAATAGTTTTTTCTGCCTTTCTCCGAAGAAGTTCTTTCCTGGATCAGTTGGGGTAGGGGCCATTTGGGTTTGCTTCCCAGAGGGACCCTGTTTGGAGGTTTTCTCCCAAATTTGCCCTAAACCAGGACAGATGGGGACTCCAAACCTCCCTGGGCAGCCTTTTCCAATGCCTGACCACTCCTACCAGGAAGCAATTCCTCCTGATATCCAACCTGACCCTTCTCTGGTGCAGCTTGGTACTGTTTCCTCTTGTCCTGTCCCTGTTCCCTGGAGCAGAGCCTAATCCCCTCCCTGGTTGCCCGCTTCCTGTCAGGGAGTTGTGCAGAGCCAGGTCCCCCCTGAGCCTCCTTTGCTCCAGGCTGAGCCCTTCCAGCTCCCCCAGCTGCTCCTGGTGCTGCAGCCCCTTCCCCATACACAAACCACACACTGTTCCACAAGCCTGCACTTTGTTTGACACACTAATTTCCCTGGTTTTTTAAGACAGACTTTTCCACCAAGACGGGTTGATTCTATAATTGTACATTTCAGGTCTGTGTGGCAGGAGTGAAGTACAATCTCTCCCTTTTACCACCCTCTGCTCTTCTCCAAGCCATTTGATTACTGAGTTCTCTCTGCACTGATATACAATTTCTTGGACATATCACAAATAAAGTAAGTGATAACCAGCTGTCTGCTCTCTCCTGCTGTTTTGGAATTAAGGCAAGTCAAAAACACCACCACAATTCCTAAAACGTCACTACTACATCCTCTTTCTGAGGATTTTTGAGAGTCACGATATGGGACACAGACAGGAAAAAGTTCCTGTGCATAAGGATGCTTTTGGCTCCTTTCAACAGCTGTCTCTGATCCCACTTATTCAGGATTAAGGATACCTAAGTCTGTGCACTGCAGTGAATCTGAAAGGCTTGATAAAATATCTTTTTTTCAGTTTTAGATTAGTGAAACAAAAGAGTCATTAAAAAAGTGTCAAAGAGTGAGAATCTCTTAACTGGATAAATAGTCTCATTGCTTTTGCATTAAAATGAACATCAGCTTATGACAGTCTATTAACCTTGTGCCACAGGGTAAAAGAAGGAACAAATGTGTTTACTACACAGTGCTGCATTATCTAAACTAATGATACACACATTTAGCTGCTTATTGCCTCCTCTGATATTCTTATATTATAAGGCCAGGCAGAAAAATCTAATTTGCTGAAAAATGCATCCAAAATACAGACTTCTCACAAAGGAATGTCCCAGTGAACACCAGCACTGACCCAAACACTTCCTTGCAGCACAACAGTAGTTTGGGGAGGTTGATACTTCCATCTGTAAAGTCAAGCACATGCCAAGGTCAGGCTTTTGTATTCTTTGATCAATAACCAGAAATCTTTGACTATCAGAGCCCTGTAAAGTTCAAAGCGAGATAAAAGCATTCAGACCTTTAGTACAGCATGAAAGTGAGACTCCTAAAACAGGAAACTATTTGAGCCATATATCTTATTTTAAAGATTTAAGTACCAGAATGGGATAGTTTCAGTCAATCTGCTTTAGTGTAGTCAGAGCTGGAACAGAAGTCTAGATTTTCTTCTTTTCTTCCTCTAATAGACATTTAAAAGTGATGCAACACCTTACATTTTTGAGCAGAAACACAAAAGTTTCTCAAGAGCATCTGCACTACTGAAACTCTATCCTGCCAATAAAAGCTGACATATACAAGAGGCCCACAGTTTCACTGTTTTAGCAGTATCTGGGTCCCTATAGACCATAAATAACAGCCTATTAGACATCTGTATGTAGTTGTAGAATTGTTTCAAAATCTCAAAAACTAAGGGCAAATTCCAGTTTCCAGATGCAAAAAAAAATTTAAAAAAAAAAATTCTGCAGTGCATTAATTTGAAATGTGTTTCTTTACTCTATGAATGCAAACACAGCACAAATTATCAACATAGAATACATTTATTTCCCTGTTAAGGTCAGAGAATCCCACAGTTCACCAAGTGCTTGCGTTGCACCTCCCACCTAGCCTCATCTAGCAGGAAACAGGATTTCTGCTCCTGACCTTCTTGGCATTGCAATTTTGCTTCCATTTATTGACAGAACCATGATCTGCCCTAACCAAAAGGGATTCAGAACTTTAAACTGGAGGCACAATGGCAATTAATACAGTATATTTTAAGAGTTATGGTTAATTTTAATAAGTAACTGTACATCACACACAAGCAGTATCAAGACAGAGTTTAATGAATGCTAAAGCCAGACTGCCACCATCTGACCAAAGCATTCCAGTCTTGGGGTAAAACAGCAGGTACTTTCCATTACTTATTTAGCTTTGCATCACATCAAAGGCTCTAAGTAACTAATAGGTCAAAATCATATTTTACTGTTCCTAACACAAGCTAAGGGACATTCACTATTAACTACAGATCCAACATCTGCCAGAAGCTCTAAGTGTGTTGCTATGGATAAAAACAATTTGCTACTGCTCTGAGGAGCTGCACTATGGCCACACAAGGTGCAATTCAGGAGAACAGGATGCCTTTTCCTATCTCTCAGCCAGGTACTTACATGCCGAAGCGCAGTGTCCCCGAGACATACGTCTGCCAGTGCGCGCAGTAAAACATGAAGGTCCCAGCAAAACAACAAAAGAACATCCAGTCAGGGTTGGTGCCCAGCTGCACAGCAATACAAGTTCCCAAAACCACAAAGACTGCAGGAGAAAATCAGTCACAGAGTGAAAAGGGTGGATGTGTGTAAGGATCCTCACCAGAAGCAAAGCTAACAACAGGGCCCAGAGGAGGGACAGTTGGGAAGGTTATCTTGGCATGGTTCTTTCACAGACATAAGAGATTAACGCTTCCACTTGAAAATATACAGGCTGCACAACATAGGCTTCAATCCATATCAGTTATTAGAAGTCACTAGTATTAAGGGTTTCTAAGTCTCCTACATTTTTATTTCCTGTGATGCCTAATCTCATTAAGGGACTTGAGTGATTTCTGCAGCTGCAGCCAGCTTTGGGGCTTTCTCCTGCATTTGCCAGACATTTTTCCCTTTCTTCCAGATTTTTCTGATGCCATTAAGAAAATTGAAGATCTAGATACATTCAGGATGCGTAACATGCTTTCCCCTCCACCCTTTCCACACACAACTCTGATAACAAAGTCATAAAATTTAAAGTCTAAATACCTTTAGAATTTAAGAAACCCCAAACATGCAATCAGGAGTTGGACTCAATCTTATGGGACCCTTCCAACTCAGGATATTCTATGATTTTGCAATTTTTTTGTAATGGGATTAAACTTCAGGCTGGCTCAATGAATTCCACCTACCCAGCAAATGACCTGGATGATTCTAATCTTAAACTCTGACTTGTAGAGTTTCACTGCTTAGGCTGAGACTTGTCTTGGTATCACTCTGTATCAATTCAATATGAAATAATACGGCAGAGTATTCCGACAGCTTTTTATAGAAAATATTTTAGAACCAAGATTCTGCTAAAGCATCACAGACAAATGCTGCCTCAGGTTGAATTAATCACATGCTTAGTTATGTTTTCAGTGTAATACAAGAGAAGACATTCAACTGATCCAGAGCTGAAAGAAAGGTGACTTTGTTGGTTGAAAGTGATACATTCAGCATTATCAGTTGTCCTTTCTTCAGTAAAGAAGCTTTTTTTACTGTATTGCAGATGTGATCCCCGAAAGAGAGTATTTTAACCCTCCTACTTTAATTAAAAATAACAACAATACCTGTGGACAATGAATCACAGCCATGATCAAAAAGCTCTCCTAACGGAGTGCTGCTATTTGTCCTTCTTGCTTGTTTTCCATCTATAGCATCCAGGGACTGGTAGATGAAAAGGCCACAAGCACAAGCAATGTATGCCCAAGGAGGTGCCTAAGAGAGAAAGGCAATCACAATAAGGTTTAAAATAATCTTAAAAAAAAAAAAAAAAAAAAAGCAAGCCTGCAGCTGAGTTGTCCCACAGCCTCACACAACAGTTTTCCCTTTGCACATATATCCTGCTCACCCAGGGACTTTTCAGCAGCTGTTCCTTGGAAGGACAGACAGAATGGGTTGTTACATGTGGAATGTAAATAAACCAGTGGCAGATTAATAGCTACAGCCCCTGCTCTAAAGCAGGAAGCTGCACTGTACAGCTGGAAAAACTGTAATACTACAATTGCAAAGTGGTGCACAACAATGTCCTCATTAAATATATGCAAGATGTCCCAGTGATTTCAGAAACTTGGGAACTTTTAGCCCCCAACTTTGTCACAAACACTGAGCTCATCTTCAGCAGCCCTTCACCACTCAGCAGTTGAGAGCTGTGTCACTGCCAGTGCCCAGACTGAGTCCAAGAACATTTCCAGAGCTCTGCAGCTCAGCCCCTCCACCACCAACTGTTCCCTCCAGTACGAGGCAACCAGCAGCTTTGCCAAATCTATGTTAAGATCCCTTAATGGTCACGTCCATGATAACAATTTCTACTCTGACAGAAACACAATGCCAAACCCTGCTAGAGCAAAGATTACAATCCAAACTTTTTTATGCTTTTTCAAACATAAACCCTTAAGAACACAAAAGCCAGGGAGTTGCCATTACTCTGTCTCCATTTACACATCCATGCATCAGAGATTATTGGCTATTTTGCAATCTTGACATTTGACACACTTTACAGAAGTGAGCATTTATGAGCAGCTTTATTTTACAGACCACACCAACAAAATCCAAAGAAAGCTTAATCAGGCTGACCTGCCTCTCATAAATCCCTGGAGTCCACCTGGTTTTGGCCAACACAACCATAACTAATTTGTAGCACATCAACTTAAACACGTTTCCTTCTACAGCTTGCATTGCTCCTGCATTTACCAAAATAGTTGATTCTGTCCCAAAAGCTGCCATTGTGCTTTGCTTTCAGCAGTGTCTGTACAAACAGCACAACGTGAGAAAGGGGAAATGTGTCACCCAAGAGCAGAGCGCCACATTTAGAAAAGGTTCTGATGCCATGCATTTCCCTCTCATTTTCATCCCTCATGCAGAGATTTTATCTGCCACAGTTAAACTGTATCACCCTGAAGGCTTCTCTATAAACTTAAAAATCACTGCTAGCTCTCCTTTCTTAAAAGCTCCTCCTTCAAGAGCAGTGTTAGGTGTTTCCACTTAGACCTACTTATATCCAAGTAATATTTCACAGCTCTCTCTTTATCCAGGTAATTTTTCCTTTTTTTTTTAACTCAGGTACCATTTCATCAGTCAGCACTTTTCCAGCTGGGTCCTCCCAGCTAACCAGGAAGTATTTGCATCTCCTTTATTCTCCGGCTGCACCAGGCCCTGAGCAACAGCTCTGCCCCAGCTGCACCTTTCAGCAACAGGAAGGGAGGAGTCACACTTGAAAAAAAAGCAGAACTACGGCTGAGATACAAGGAGGAGAAAATTTACATCAGAAATCAATTTGTGGTTTTGGGGAGAGGAGGAGAAATTCTGCTCCTGGAGTTTCAGAATCCCATTTTCTTCCCCACACAGCTTCTTCCACTTAAAAAGCACCTCCCTCATCATGCTGTGCCATGTGGCAAATCAGATCAGGCCAAAAGCTGCCCCAGCACTAAGTGCAATTCTGCACTCACACAAAGTACTTCTGAAACTGTTAAATACCGAATGGTGCTTCCATTCAGCAGCTTGCAGCTAACGCTGACTTTCTGAGGCTCTGAGTGCAGTTTACTGAGCACTTCAGAAGTTTAATCACCAACCAAAACACAACTGTTCTCCAAATTCTAAATTCTGATCTGGTTTAGCGACCTAAACCAGCTCTGGGTTCCTGAGAGCTGAAATCTCTCTATCAGACCAGTTTTCAGAATATGAGCCCCCACGTAACCCTGTTCAGAAGAAAACACAAGTTAAAACAACCCACACCACAATGCCACAGCACGGAAAAGGAAGGAGCTGCTCCAAGTATTCCCTGCTCAAGCTGAATAGTCACTGTCTATCTTACACCTGCCAAATTCCACAGGTTATTGTGAAATAATCTATTTCAACAGATTTCTAGGAGAAGCAAACATCCCTTTCCTGTGTCACATGTGGAGCAGGGATACAGTGCTGACTGTGCCAACCCATGTGAGATTTTGGAGTCTGGTGGGGAACAAATTGTGTCCTGCTGGATTCCCAATCTCAGCTGGAAGACTTGTTTAGGAAGGAGTTAATATATTTTAAAAGCTGGAACTCTTGAGACATTCTCAGCCATTTGGTGTGTAACACATTTCTATACTAAATAACTCCCTTTCTCAGTCCACACATATAAAAGCAGCTTGTAAGATTCAACATTCAAGTGAAAACTTTTCAAGTGCACAAAAATGAATCTTCAAGTGCCTTATGAGGTAACTGGTGATAGAGAGAAGTTGAAATGCCTCAAAAAGACTTCTGTATCCCTGAAATCAGGTTAAAACAGTTCTGCTCAGGGCAGGTCAGGAGCTTTTAGAAGCATTCAGAACATAGAATAAAACCACTGACTTTTACCTGACCTCGTCACAGCACGGCCACAGCTCAGGAACACAACTCCATGTTCCCACAGCCAGGACACAGAACCTGCTGGTGCCCAGGAAGGTGTCTCTGTGGCTCACTAAGCTGGGTTTGGTTGCACCAGCTTTGATATCTAGAGTGCAGTGCCTGGCGCAGCCCCAGCGTGTCCAACCCATCTGGCTCGTGTGGCAACTCCAATCCCAGAGCAGAGGGGGAGTCACCCTGTTCTGGGCACAGAAAGTAAATAGTAAACCAATTCCTCCTGCCACACACACCAGGCAGCCGCAGAGCCACTGCTCCAACTCCTAGCAGGGCTTTGTGCAGCAGGTCCCTCATGGCTGCTTTGGTGTCAGACTCGGCTTCACATGGGTGCGTTGGCCCCAGGAACTGCTGTCTCACTCCAGCATCCACACATGCTCTCTCAGCATGCCAGCATTGCACAGAAGCACAAACATTTGCAGAGAACACGTTACAAGGACGAGGACTGTGGGCTGAACAGCAAGAACCAGCCCTCCCCAAAGCAACAACCCACTCAAAACCAGTGACAGCAACCAAAACAAAGAGTGTCAGGAGTCCATAACTCACCTGTTCTGTAGCTGTTGGGCAGTAACATACTAATAGCAGAGTTGTAAATATATTTATTAACAGTCCGATGATGGTGATCAGGTTGGGCGCAATCCAGGCTGGAACTCTTCCAACTAACCATTCCCAGTAGCCCTGCATGAGGGGCTCAAGCAAGGACCGTCCGGCACTCTGGTATTTGTGCTCCTCTAACCGTTTGAGCTGGTGCTTGGACAGAGGTGGCGTGGGCAGCTGCACCAGTTTGCTGAGCACGCAGGCGGCGGTGGGGCCGTGGCCACAGCCCGCGGGGCCCTCCAGGTGCGACTCCCCACATCGCCTCTTGATGCTCCGGTGCCCACTCATGGGTTGGGTGGCCTAGGAATTGTCTTGGGCAGACAGCAGCTGGGCTGGAGAACCATAAGATCCTGCAACACAAAGGAGCAAGACACACCTGAGCACACAAATGAGATTTTAGGATATCAAAAGTTGCCACCCTAAAGAGCATTTCATTTGCCATCAGCAAAGCAAGATGATTTTACAGAATTACTCCTTTGAAAGAGAAAGTTATTTGGAAAAGTGCTGAAGGAACAAGAAGAAACGAGAGTTCCCAATGCAGCTGTAAAACCCTGCAGCCATCAGCTGAAATTCCAGCAGCAGCAGAAACTTCCACCACAGCACTGAGCTGTGTTACACACTGGGGCACAGCCAGTCCCCTCACATCTCTCCCAGGAGAGCCAGTGACACCTCTCAGGTTATCAACTGACAGCACTAAAAACTGTACCAATAGTGAAAAGTCTTAAGTTAAATTCATTTGAGGCAGCTTTGTTTCCACAGTGATGCTGGACAACCACTTAAAAACAGTTATGCACTTTCTTTTTTCCGATTTCTGTCCCTTATTTCAGCTTTGCTGTAGCTTTTTTCCTCTCTAAATTTAATCCAGCTCATTGTCTGTTCAACTTTCAAGATATACAAGAAACATGCAGGAGCTGGAGAGCTTTAGTTGGCCAGAGACAGCATGAAGCAGCTGTGAAAAAAAAAAATACAGGGTCAGGAAAGGCTTTTCCAGCACAAACAAGGACCCTTGCCATATTCCATCTTAAAAGCAGATGACTAGACAAATGTATCTCTCCACAGGAAGCAGAGAAGCAGTAGAGAAAGGAGACTACAAATAAGAGTTTGCTGTTTATCTGTAGGATACAAACGGGGGGAGGAAGGTGCGAAAGAAAACTTGGTTGAAGTCCAGCAAATAAAGCAGAGAAAGAAAGAAGACAGAAAGCTCTAAAGCCATCCACACTGCATGGGTAGAGAAAAATGCAAATCAAAGGTCACCACTGGCCTAAGAACAAGTGCTCTCAGCTCCACTCTCCACACCCTCAGCAAGGCAAATTCCAGCAGTGAAAAGCCACCTCAGGCAGCCCCGTCAGAAGGAGAAGAGAAAGTGGCAGGGCCTTCGCTGTGCTCGATAAGCCCGGGAGGAAGCAAAGCTGCACCTCTCCAAACCGCCGGACCAGACTTAGTCACTGAGGAGGTCCCCGTGGGTGTTGCCCTGAATGACCAGAAAAATTACTCCCAGTGCATTAAACGGGGCTTTTCCCTCATCCTGAGGGGATCAGCCGGGGGGGAAAGAGCGCAGGAGCGCCTCATTCTCCAAAACAAACGTCCGGCCCTCTGCCGCGGGACTCTCACCGAGCCTGCAAACACCCGGCCAGGGAGGGGCTCAGGGCACCCGGCGCCCTGCCGACGCTTTGCCCCCGCCCACGGCGCAGCCCGGGTCCCCCCAGGACCCCAGCCCAGCCCGGGCACGGGCCCGGCCCCACCTCCGGGCCCTTCCCGCCCCTCCCGCACCCTCAAGACCCCGCCGGGCCGGGGGCCCCGCACAGACCCCGCCGCGCTGCCGCCAGGGCACCCCCAGCGCTACCTCCGCTCCCCGCACCGGGCGGTGCTTCTTTTACGCCCCTTTTGCGACGGCCGGAAAGGAGTCGGTAGCAGCGCGCGCCTGGGGCGGGGCCTGGGCGGTGCGAGGACGGCGCGGGAGCAGCTGAGGTGAAGGAGGGGGGGACAGGGGGACGGGGGATCCAAGCCCGCATCGCTCTCAGCCCTGTCACCCCTGGGAGAGACCCTTCAACCTCCTCTTCAGCCCCCCAGCCACCTTTGTCACCTCTCAGCGACCATCCCCTGGTCTCCCTCTCACCCCCTGTTGCGCCCTCCGAGATCCTCTGTCACTCCCTCAGGGACCCCACTTTCATCCCCCTCAGAGACCTTCCGCTGTTCCTGTCACCCTGTCAGAGACGCGCCTCGTAGACCCTCCCCGTCCTCAGTGACGCCATAGCCTCTCTGNCATCACTGTCCCTGCCGCCCAGTGACCCCCCCACCACATCCCCAGTGACCCCCTCATCACTTCCAGTAACTCCTCTGCTTCGAGGACTCCAGTGAGCCCCTCTGCCCCTTCATCTCCCTGCCCTCAGCCTCTCCTTTCTCCCCTTCATTCCCTTTCCTTCCTCTCCTAAACCTCCCTCCATCCTGTTCCTTTTCCCTTTCCTCTCTGGTCGCCCCCAGCAGCCCCATTCCTCCTGTGACCTTGCAGTGACTCCAGTCCCGGCTGTCCCGTGGGAATCTCCCGATGGCTGTGCTCTGAGGACTCTGGTGTTTTTAGCTGAATTTGTGGTCAGGCAGGTGGGATTGGCCAGTGTCGTAGGTTCATCCCTGACGCAGAGCTCCCGGATGAACCGGAGCACCCGGCCACTGTCACAGTGTGCCAGGTGTCCCAAGCAGGCTTGGAGACATCATGTGTCACAGTGTCCTGGGCCTGGCATTCTTTGGGTTGGCTCCAGGCCATGCTGTGCCTTCCCAGCCAGGGAACAGGAGCAGGGCCAGAACATGAAGACCTCCTGGAAGGTGCTCCCCAGGACTGAAAGATTTCATGGCAACTTTTTTTGGTGTCTGTATTGAAAAAAACACTCAAAATGAGTCGCCTGTCATTACCTTGCAGCAGGGATGGCAGAGGTAACACATTTCCTGCTTCCTTACATCAGTGCTTTGAGGATCAGCGACCTTTACCCATGGCTTATCAGTGGGACTTAACAGGCAGTTGTGCAGGCTGTTCAGACACAGCCCCATCCACCTCTGTTTGTTTAGGAAGGCACAGACAAATTCCTCTGTCCTTCCCTCAGCGCTGTCCACTGCACAATTTTCTGGAGACAAAAAGAAGTGTCCCTTGGTACATCTTTGTCTCTGCCTATCTGGCTGACAGAGCAAAGAAGAGGCAGGTTGACAATCCAGGGATCAGCAGTAGTTCAGGAATTTCCCTTTTCCCCACATAATTCAATCATCTTTGCAGCATTATCATTCCATTCCAAACTCTGCCCTTGCTGGTCTTGCCCACCTTTCATTTTCCTTTGGAATTTCTATTCCACATGCTCCAGCTTGGGCAGGGTGTGGCTGCGTTCTTGCACTAGGAGAAACACTTCAGGAGGGTTAACATCTCATTTGCTTTTGAAACACTTCCTTCACTTGCTCTTGATATTGGAAACAATTTGTGATACTTAAAGTGGAGCTTAAAAAAACCCCTTAGAACTCCGAAGTGCCTGAAGATCAGGAGAAATGTTTAAGAAAATCATAGTTATATGGAAAATTGAGGCTGGACATTGCTGTTATATAATATGCTTGCAAAGGAGCTTATGAAAAAAAAAAAAAAGGATTTTGAGTGTGTTTTCCTTCTCCCTGTCAAAAACAATGGGATAGGACAAGGTGTTAATAGTAATTTATCTCAGGACCTTGCAGCTGGCACATGGCAATTCCTTTCTGCTTTCTGGTATTTGGAGGTGCGTTATTCTGTGCCCAGACAGAGCCTGGGAGTTGGCAGGGACACAGGGCAGCTGCACAGCAGAAGTTGGGACAGCCTGGGGTACACCATGCCGTGACTGTGCCCAGGGATTTGCACAGAGTGAAGCCGGTGTTGGGGATGTACAGTCTGCCCCCAGAACAGTGGGGAAAACTGACTTGATTCCACTGTAAACTATTTAATGAGGAGAGAGATGGAGGGAAATAAGAACTCAGGGTAAATCTTGACTGACATAAGAAAATTTAAAGGAGGAAAAAATTACAAAATTGTTTTTAGTGTAAGGAGAGTTAGTGAGGGTGTTTCTGCTGGGGAAGACAAGAAGGGCAGAGCCCAACTGGTGCCATCAGGATGAACCTCGTGGAGGGCAGTAGATTCCTCTGGAGGGACAGCTCTGATCTCTGCTCTCTGTGGCCAGGGACAGGACCCAAGGGAATGGCTGGAGCTGTGCGAGGGGAGGGTCAGGCTGGATATCAGGAAAAGGTTCTTCCCCCAGAGGGTGCTGGGCACTGCCCAGGCTCTCCAGGGAATGGGCACAGCCCCAAAGCTGCCAGAGCTCCAGGAGTGTTTAGCCAATGCTCTCAGGGATGCACAGGGTGGGATTGTTGGGGTGTCCATGCAGGGCCAGGGGTTGGACTGGATGATCCTTGTGGGTCACTTCCAGCTCAGGAGATTCCATTCCACCAGCCTGCACTTACACTCTTAGTAAGAAGCTGTACCTCAGCAGTGTTCTGGGGTGTGACTGAAGGTGCTCTTTGTGCCAGACCACATGAAAATGATGGTAAGTCATGTGCAGGGCTCAGCTCTGGGCTTGGTGACAGCTCAGGGTACAGAGATTCCCAGTCCTAACAGAGAGAGGGCTCCTCTGCCAGCCCAGCTTGCTTTGGAGCAGACAGTGCTGATGAGCAGCCTATGTTTATTTTGTAGTAAAGGCAATATGCAGGGAGAAGTTGGGAATAGCTGTTCTGCTTTTCTAAGCTCATCCTAGCCCAGGTAAATCGGTCTGCACAGGCACGTAAATACCCACAGCAGGTAGAGAATCTTCATTGTCTGTGAGCTTCCTCCCCACAGAGCTTCAGTCCCTCTGCATCCGCAAGGCAGTGCCTCAAACCTATGGGAGGAGAAGTCAGGAGTTATGGAATGTCTGACTAAATTGACAGACTGGATCCATGGCTGAGGCAACAGTGGGAGAGTCAACAAGACCAATGCCAGGTTCTGCCCTTGAGTCATAACAGCCCCATGGAATGCTTCAAGCTGGAGAAGGAGTGTCTGGAAAGCTGGGAAAGGATCTGGGAGTGCTGGTAACAGTGACTGGACATGAGTCTAGGTGGGCAAGTGGCACCTGGCACCTGGGCTGTTGCAGCCATGGTGTGTCCAGAAGGCCCAGTGTGGTGCCCTGTGCTGGCACTGCTGGGGCACCTCCAGTAAGTTAAATGATTGTGTAGACATCTCCTAAAATCAGAGCCTTTAACACCAGTTCTTCTTCATTTCTACTTCCCCACCACATACAAGCTTCACTCCTTAAACCATTTGGAATGCAGGAAAAATATTGTGGGGCAATCCAACAGTCTAATCTTGTGTCCAGTCAGCAGCACTGACTAACAGAAGGTGCTAAGAAGACTAAACAAGGCAAGAGGTACAGAAGTACCTCACATCTTGCTTGTTTTCCTTTATATCCCAGAGAGTCAGAAAAATGAAGCAAACATGGAGCTTCAGTAGAAAAATGACCCCGGATTCCCCTTAAAGTGACGTGTCCTCTGATGCCCTTTTTCTCAGGTATGTGGAATGTGGTTGGTTGGTTGGTTTGCAGGGGAAAATCTGCCAGCTCAGAAATAACATTAAGGCACTATGAATTTTTAAATGTGAAAGGAAAAGTATATTCAAACTGACTGCTTGGAGCTGGGAATTACATACCCAGGTACATAACATTTATAACAGAGAATGTCACACAAAATCTGCATTTCTCTTTCAAATTCCTAATTTACTCATACTAGAGATGGAATTGTGAAGTTACAGTCATTACTGCATTGCAGTCTTAAAATCAAGATCAGATGGTAAACTTTATATTTAGCTTAAAAATAGACAAGAATTCAGGCAACTTGTATTCTGTCAATCTGCTCTTATTTACTACATATCCTGTTAAACACCTTTACCCGCCACCAGCTTTCTCACAAACAGCTGAACCTTTACCTGTACAAGGCTATATTTGTCCATTCTGTGCAAGGGTTGTGAAGGTTAACCAGCTCTGATCTCTCTCCACTTTTGTTTCAACTTTTTTTTTTGCCATGAGACTTTCTAGTCTTGGTGCTTCTTCTTTCTTCCTTTTCTCTTCCTCCTTTCTTTCAGCCTGTCCACACCAGGCCATGCCCTTCTAAAACCTCTCTGTGCTGTACTTCCTTCTAATTTGTTTCAACATTATTTTGCTTTTCTCACATACAGCTCTTTGCCTGGATGCCCTTGGTTGTGCACTCTGCATTATTTGCTCTTCACCTTTGTCCTTTTTCATCTTCCATTTACAGTCTCCAGTTTTAACTGTGCTTAAACACTTTTTCTCCTCTTCTCTCCAGTGATCATCAGGATACACTTCCTCCCTGTGAGGAAGACTGGCACTGGTCATCCCAGGCTGCCCAGAGGGTTGTGGTATCTCCATCCTTGGGGTGTCATCCTGCACTGCTGGCTCTGGTGGCCCTGCTTGAGCAGGGGGATGGCCCAGGTGGCTTCCAGAGCTCCTTCCCCCAGCTCAGCCATTCTGGGATGTTGAAATAGCTCTGGTTGTGTTTGAAGTTAGTAGCAAATGACTTTGCTTTTGTGGCAAGAGTAGGGAGGAGTCACAGTTCTCTCTGTTTGAGCTCACCAAGGGTGGCCCTTCTTGCTCTTAAAGAACTGGGGTGAGACACAGGTTTGCTATCAGGCTGGGATTTAGGGAACTGGACAGTGTGAGTACAGAAACATCATTTCAGTGCACTGCATGTGGATATTTTCCTCCTGCCTGTAAAACAGCAACTGCTGTGAGCAACCCTTGAATTTGAGAGTTGAGGCTGGTTGCAGTGAGCTCAGCTGAGAGGTTGTGAAGCCAGGCTGGATGGAGCTCAGCAACCTGCTCTAGTGAAAAGTGCCCCAGCCCTGTTAATATCAGTATTGATACTACAATCCGTGGGAAAGTTCTGATTCATTCTCCACAAAAGAATTGGGTTTATGTTCTTAAACCTCCATCAGTGATACCTTCCAAAAGTTAACTTTACAGTGTAGAATAAATAGATCTAAACATTACTTCAGTTTTTTAGTTAATCCAAAATATGGAGGGGTTTTATATTTTCACTGATATTTCATCCTAAACATTAATGAATCTAAAAAACAAACTAATTTTAAAAATTTGTTGCAGAATGACAGAGTCATTTTTTGCCCCACTCTGTGAGGTACCTCAGTACAAACTTTGAGAGAGCCCATCAGCACATTATAAAGATACAACAAAATGAGACTCTGAAGCAAAGAGAACTCAGAGTAGAAAATAAAACCTGTGTATGTACAACTAAAGGATGGCAGGGTTAGATGAGGTCCTGGAATATTCCTCCCTGTGAGGGTGCTGAGGCCCTGGCACAGGTTGTCCAGAGAGGCTGTGGCTGCCCCATCCTTGGAAGTGTCTGAGGCCAGGTTGGACAGGGCTTGGAGCACCTTGGGATAGTGGAAGGTGTCCCCGCCGATGGCAGGGGATGGAACAAGATCGGGTGTAAAGTCTCTTCCAGCCCTGGGACTCTATAACAGATGTTGAGTCACACAGTCTCACAGGGAATAATTGAGGGCAGGTATTAAAGTAATTTTGGGTCATTTTCTCTACATCTACCCAGCTAAGTGTTAATAGAAGCTGGAGGCTCTGCCACAGCCACCATCAGTTGCAGTGTCAGTGCAGGGACATATTCTCTGTCAGCTCACTCTGCTGACCTGGTGATGTGACACAAGGCTGAGAAGGAAATGGAATCAGTTGCTCAGAGTGACCCACTTGACCCTTTTCTGGCAGCAACAAATCCCAGCAACTTAGTGAAATGTCAGTACTGGTTTCTGATGATCCTAATAAGAATTTCAGAATTAACATTTCCAGATTTAATTCTGCTTATTTATTATTTCTTCTGTGAAGTCAGTGTTCACTTCGGGTTTGCAGGAGGGGACTAAGAGCAATATCAAACTGCTGTATGGGAAGCAGCCTGCTTCAAGGAAAGCAGAACTTCAGTCCTCATAGTAAAATCCTAGTTAGCCTTTGAGAATCTCATTAAACCTTTGAGAACTCTCAGTAAACCCTTGAGAACTCAGTAAATTTGAGAATCTCTGTAAACGTTTGAGAACTCTTACTAAATCTTTGCATTTGGTTCTTGACAGTGTCTGGAGGCAGAAGTCAGCCCTGAAATGTGGTGGTTCCAGCAAGGCCTCTCATTCCTGCCCGCAGCGCTGGTTGTGTGGTCAGCAGCATCGTTTGTGTTTTCCTACATTACTGCAATTGTCCTGCACCACGTTGACCCTTTGGTGCCCTACATCAGGTCAGTGATGTCCATGCTGTGTCAGAGCAGTGACCTGACCCCACTCCTGTGAATTCTTCCCAGCTCCAGACTTAAAAAGCAGTTCTTAACCCAACAGCTCCAGTTCTAAAGTTACTGTTTATAGCCATTATATATATAGATATAGGTGATATGTAGTTATAGGTGACAGAGCAGAAATTCAGGTTAAATGTGGAACAAACTCCTTCCCTGTGAGGGTGGTGAGGTCCTGGCACAGGCTGCCCAGAGAGGCTGTGGCTGCCCCGTGCCTGGAAGTGTCCAAGGCCAGGTTGGACGGGGCTTTGAGCAATCTGGGATAGTGGAAGGTGTCCCTGTTGGAATGAGATAGTTGAGATGAGCTTAAAGGTCCCTCGCAACCCATTCTGGGATTTATGTGTTACTCTATTTAAAGGTGTCTGGTTTTGTGTAAAGCTCTAAGCTTTGGCTCTGTGAACATACCCTTAAAATTATGATGAACAAGGGCACTGAGGGTGCCTCACCACACCCCCACTCAGAATGAAGCTGCTTCCTGCCACCAGGTTTGTTGCACCAGTAAATCCATACTAAAATCTACATTGCCAACTTTATTCCATCAAGGCTGATATATATAACTCAAGCTTTGCTCTTTAAGTTTTCCATGATTTTCATTTTTCCAGTTTTAATCCTTTTTATTCACCTTTTTTTGGCATCAAGATCAATATGAAAGGAACAGTTAGAATTCTGAGCACAATCATACCCTGCTCCAAGGCTAGATTGTCTTTACCATGGTGATTTCTATAGTTCTAAAACCAGCACAGCATAGTTTGAGTAATGAAAAATTCAGTGAAAAGCATCCAGGAGGGGCTTTTTTTACATGTCCTTTGTAGAATAAAATAAGTAAAGTTGTGTTGGAACTATTTTTAATACAGCTAAAAATAATATAGGATATGTGTAACTCCATTTATCTTTTCCAGTGATACAGGGACAATACCACCTGAAAGATGTTTATTTGGGATCATGTTAAATGTTTCAACCTTCTTGGGTGAGTACAGAAAGCTGTCCTTGGTAAGCTGCAGGCAGTTCTGGAATGCAATGGCTTTAAACACGTTCACTTCCTTCTCCAGATAATTAACCAGCCCAGAATTCTTACTCAAAAACTAAATATTGAGCAATAAATCTCAATTCTCTCAAGCAATTCAACGTGTGTGTCAGGGATGTTATCCACAAATTACCAGTATGGCAACTGCGGATTCCAGAAGGGCAAAAAATGCATTAAAAAAACTAACAGAAAAGTAAAAGCAATAAAAATGCAAATTCAAGGCAGTCACCTTACCTGTGCTGCAACAATGGAGGGGGGAAAAGCAACCTAATATGGCTTTGAAATTAAATAGATCTGAAAAATCTATTAATTTTACTTGTTTGCCATTATATTATTTCAATTTTATAATTGAAAATCCAGCCTTTCAGCTTTCCTATTTCACTGTGCCCTAAAAAAATTCTTGTATATTAAGAGTTGCCTTTGTCACTCAGCATCTTCCCAGGTAAACAAGGACACTGCTCCACAATCTTACTGCCTGTGGCTCTCTTTGGCAGGGATGGCCACCATGTACGTCCGGTACAAACAAGTCTCTGCCCTGAGCACAGAAAAACCCAAGATCCTCAGGCTGAATAAGCTGGGCCTCACTCTGGGATGGATGAGCTGCTTTGGACTCTGCATTATTGCCAATTTCCAGGTTTGTGCTCCGTCTGCACTGCTCTGCTCCATCCAGAGCTGTGTCTGTTCTATAATACCTGATAAACTGGGGATTTACAGAAAGAAACTTTGCATGGCAAACTGTTTTTTGGTCAAATTCTCTACAGAGAACAGTTAAAAAATACAAAGGTTTGGCTTATAATGTGTTAGTTATTCCTTATTTGCTTTGGGACTTGTGAGCAGCTGTTCATGACATTTCAAAACATTCATAACCACCAAACATTGCAGAAGCCACACTTGGATCTCCTTCCAGGCAGGTTGAAAGCCTGAGATCCAGATTGAAAGCCCACAACTGTGGCTCAGGAAAATCAGGTATCAAATAGTAAAAACTTGTTACAAGTAGAAGTAAAGCCAACAAAACCACCCAACTCCACAAGCCCAGCTCTGGAAAACCTGCCCTCTCAGATTTTCCTTGAAACCTTCTCAAATTCTCGAAAATTGTGCAACATTAATTCTTTTGATTTTCACCATCCCAGGTCTCTATTTTTTTTTTCCTCCCCAATACTTTCCACTCCAAAAAAACCAAATCCGATATTCTCACCCCTCACACCATGAGCAGGTCCCCATCGTTGGCTTTATTTGCCGGGTGACTGTGTAATTGCCAGCCTTACTACATTAATTACCTGATGGATTTTGGGGCTTTGTTGTGGTGCCTGCAGCCACCACAGGCTGCGGTGTCACCTTGGGCTCCGGCTGGATTAGGAACAGGAAAAACCAAAGCAGAAAAGCTCATGGGAAGCTCCACCTTCTCCCTAGCACAGCTCCTCGAGTGCTTCAGCAGCCCCTGTCTTAGAAACCTCAGCACTCTCATTCTATGCATTTTTTCTTTTGGAGGCCTCAATCTATTTACTGTTTCCTAGAGCCCTCAGAGGTCCCAGCCTCCCATTCCACACCCACCAAGAAGAATCCTCCAGGCTCTGCTCAACTCCATGATTTCCCTCCACTGCCCTCAAGAAAGGGTTTTTCTACTTTCTTTGTATTTCACAATAATCAAAACCCAGGAGGTGCATATTAATTTGATAACAGTTCGTGTATCATTTAATCTTGAGCAAAACAAAAGTTGGAAGTGATGTGCTTGCATATCACCTTGAAATCCACTGGTGATTGAAGACTCCAAAGTGTGAAAATAGAGAATTTCTCTCTGCTGACACCTCTCTTAAATAGAAGGGCTCTCTGTGTGAATGCAGCACTTAAAATTCATTTGTGCACAGAAAGTGCACAAGGAAAAGCTTGATCTTAAGAGTTACTCAGTAAGATACACAAAGAACCTCATGTTTTAAGGCAGAAAACATCTGGAGTATTGTGGTGCAGGAGGCTGCCAGCCCTTTCCTTGTGAAACAGGTCAGATGACACTTTTTGTTCCCTGTCTATAGCTTATATGCTAAGCTGGGGATGAGAGAAAAGGGCTGAACACACATGGGTTTTCACACACGTATACTTTAATAATAAATTTTTAGTTGGGTTGGGTTTTTGGAATATCTTCTGATTCTAGTTATTTTTGCTATTTGACACTTAGTTCTCCTAGTGATGTTTTTAAGTATTGCTGCTTGATTGAATCTTGTTCCCTCAGAATATTCCAAGATACTAATTTTATAAACAATCTTTATTCAAACCTGAGTTCATTCAGAGAAATCCAAAACCTCATTATTTTTAATCCAAAATTGAGTACTAGAATTGTGTTGTGTCTGTCCTGTGTTATGTAATCTTTCATAGATGCACAGGTTCCTGTGATAGAAATGTTGTCACTCCCATTCCCTGCCCACCTGCTGGGATTCTCTCACCCAATTCCTGTGATATTGTCCATTTATGAGAAGAGCTCTCACAAATTCCTGTACTGAAGATTGCAGCTGTGACCTGCAATTTCACCACAAGAATTTAACAAAAGCAGGAGTTCCAGAGGCTGGCAGTTTCTGGCTTCTAGACATCTCCCAATGGGGCTTCCAAGAAAAGTCTCCTGAGGACTGGCACAGTCCAGAACTGCTTAGCTCGGGGTGGAGGAAGGTCACTGAGGAGTGGATGCCAGAGGTTTACAGAAGAAAATGAAACCAGGTTTTCACAGGCAGCACTTTCTTTCCCTAGAAATGCATCTTGTACTACATCCACGTGCTGGGAGCCTGCCTGACCTTCGGGGTGGGGTCCATTTACATGCTGGTTCAGACCATCCTGTCCTATCTGATGCAGCCAGAACTTCACAGCAAAGACATCTTCTGGGCCCGCCTGGCTGTGTTCCTGTGGAGCTGTTCCAGCATCCTGAGCAGTATCCTTTGCCTGGGCAGTGGCACCAAAACCCAGCAGCCTCCACAGGATTTACACCTGCTTGAACTGAACCACCACCATGTGCCACAAGAAGCCTGTCAGCCTTGATTGTACAGCCTGTAGCGTGCCCTGTTCTGTATTCTGAAATTCCTGGGAATTTCAGGGAAAATGGTTAATCCCTTTAATATTTTTAATATCCCCCCTGGATATTAAAAAAACCCCTGCCAAATGGTAAGAAGGATGGTTACCACCCTTTCTTCTCCCCTTTCCTACTGCACACCAGAGACTGAAAATAGGAAAAATAAGAGTTTATCCATAAGAGGTCTGACTGTATTAAAAAATACAGTGTCAAAGGGAAGTGTGCTTAAGGAATGGGTGGTTTCAATGGGGGGAAAAAACAGGTAAGAAACAAAAGTGTGTTCCTGAGGACAGGAATGGTGCAGAATGTTAGAGTTGGATTCAATTGAAAAAGAAACCCAGAATGTAGCACAAGAGGAAATACTCTTAACAGACCGTGTGGAGCAGGGCTGCCTGTGCCAGCTGGCTCCAGAACAGGGATGATGTGCTGGCACTTGCCAGAGAGACAAGTCTGGAGCACATTTCAAGGGTGAGTCAGGGGGGACTTTGACCTCTGATCTCCTCCCTGCCCATCCTGCAGTTCAAAAAAACAAGATATTTCTGACTGGCATTCCCTACCACCTTCCCTTGGCATCAGAATCCATCAGCCCCTTTAGCTCTGAATTTCAAGTGTTGGAAGCAACTGTGGGGTTTAGAGAAAGAGAGAAACACAGAATGGTTTGTGTTGAGGGGACCTTCTACTCCTGCCCTCTTGCAGTGGGAATCCATTCCTGTTTATCCATATATTTATATAACAAATGTGGGCAAACCCACTCAGAAGTAGAGGCCTTTTTCCTCTCCCAAATCGTTGAAACAATCAGGAAACTGCACCAGAACAGTTCCCCTGCTCACCACAATGGACTTCAACACTGGATTTAAAAATTAAACTCAGTTTTTGTGTCAAACAGGACAACATCAAACCTGAATTCCAGAGACACAAGTTGCAAAACCCATTGCTTTAACACTGTCCTGTCTGCAGCTATATCCAGGCCACTGATTTAATCCACACTAATCCAAATTATTTCCAGGCTGGCAGCCAATACCAACACTAAACTATATGTCCCATTTTCCAAGGTTGGTGCATCTCGCTGGGCTCCCATCCCTGCTGCTGCAGGATTATAGAATCTGTAGGAGCCAGAGGAGCAGGGACAGTGGGACACAGGCTTGTTATCCATCATGAAGGATCTTCACCTGCTGAGGGGCCTTGGCAGACAGCAAGGAACTCATTTGAGAAACTTGGAGAATTGTTGTATTTAACAGAATTTTTTGGTATTAGCAAACAAGATGTTCAGCTTTGAATAGAGAGGAACCAAACTGGGGGGAAACTAAAATATGTTCTATGAACAATATGATCTGCTGCAAGTTGCGCTCCTCTTATAGATGCCAAAAGCCCACAAACCTCAAATCTGTAGAGGTTTTTGTGCCAATGTAGTCTAACCAAAATTATAGGGAAGCTGTAGAAATAATGATGTGTACATATATAGCAGTGAAAGGGGAAGAAGAGGGAAATTATTGTTCTAAATTAACAGCTCATAATGTAATAAGAGAAAGATGGGGAAAGGGAGAAGTCTGTGGCCTTGGGTTAAATGGTTGCAATAGGTACTGGAAGACAGAGGGAAATGTATTTTGTGTTAGCTTTGGGGTCACAGCAGTGCCCATCCCCTCTGCTGGCACTGCTGGGGCACCTCTGGTCCTGGGGACAGCTCTGGGCCCCTCCTGACCAGAGAGACTCTGAGGGGCTGGGGCATGTGCTGGGAAGGGAATGGAGATGGGGAAGGGTTTGAAGCACCAGGAGCAGCTGAGAGAGCAGCTAGGGGCTCAGCCTGGAGAAAAAGGAGGCTCGGGGGGACCTTCTGGCTCTGCACAACTCCCTGACAGGAGGGGGCAGCCAGGATGGGGTTGTGCCCTGCTGCTGGGGAACAAAGGCCAGGACAAGAGGAAACAGCTTCAAGCTGTGCCAGGGGAGGTTCAGGTTGGATGTTGGGGAAAATTTCTTTGTAGAAAGGGTGGTCAGACAGTGGCCCAACTGCCCAAGGGCAGTGGTTGAGTCACCATTCCTGGAGAGATTTAAAAGGCATGTGGATGTGGCACTTGAGGACATGGGTTTGTGGTGGCCTTGGCTGTGGGGAACAATTGGACTCAACCTCAGAGATCTTTTCCAAAATAAAAAATTCTCTGAATCTCTGAAAATACTCTTGGTCCTATGGTGGAGTGTAACAGCAGAACTGCCAGCCCAGAGCAAGGCAGTTGATGACCCACTGTAACGGGCCAGGGGGAGGCTAGAACCAGTTATTTTTATATTACAATTGATAAATTCTTCCCACTGCAGCAGGAACTCAAGGCAGATAAGATACAGCACCTAGAGTTGTCCAATTCAATTAGCAGAAAATTGGGTGTCTATGGTCCGATCAGTAACTAGAGCTCCTAAACCACTCATATCCATTTTTTAATAAGCTTTGGAAGTCTGGGGTTTTAAGGCCATGTTTGTGCCAGGAAGTCCAGCCTTGTTAACCAGCAAAATTAATCTTTCACATCAGGAGGCTCTTGATGTTTAATCTCATTAACCGCTGAAGAAGTTAATATCTTAATCCTATGAAAATCAGGTTGTCTGTAAATTAATGATCTGAGTTTCATTTGTTGTGTTGCAGGAGTACTTTTTTGGGTACCTTCCCTCTCTAAGATGTTGAAAAAGTGACATCAAACACTCCAGAAAGATCAAGGTCTTGGATTAAATGGAGGCTCATTGTCATGTTGGGTGAAATCCAAAGCACTTCTCAAACCTTGACTAAGAGGGAAACAGACAAGCCAAAAATCCTCTTTGCTGCAGGTGATACAGGACTCCAACCTGTGGCCCACAGCAAGTATTCAAGGTGGTTGACACATTGAAAAGCCATCAGAGAAAGAGACCTAGACTCTTAGTAGGGTGGGAAATATGAGTAAAATTAAATGCTCAGCAAAGTGCTCACATCTTAGCTTATAGCTTAAGATCATAGCTTAAACACTTCCATGAGAGCATTTGATCAGAGGAATAATGAGAGGCAACACATAGGGAACAGAAATAATGGATTTAGGTTCAAATTAACCTTTTCACGTGACAACAACCAGTGGGTTGGGACAAGCTACATGTTGAAGGGCACAGTGTGAACAGTCTATGGCACCAGTACTGCTCCTCAGGCTGAGACCTCATAGCCTCAGCTCAGCAGTCTGCAAGTTCCATGTTCCTCATTCTTGGCCTTGAATCTTCCTTAACATCTTCCCTCAGTGTTCGTGTCCTCAGTTGTGTTGTACAGTGGCCTGTATGGACAGAACCTGGTGCAGAAGCTGCACTGGGACTCCCAGGAAAGAGTAAGTGATTGAGGGGCGGGGGGAATGGAGACCAAATCCAGCTGGATTTGGATGAACAGGTGGGAACTTCTTGCAGCTCACAACAGTCTGGGGTGGGAGAGGAGAGAGCTGTGGCAGCCAAACCAGCTGGCAGCTCTTTGGAATCATGGGATCCCAGACTGGGGTGGGTTGGGAGAGACCTTAAAGCCAATCCAGTCCCACCCCCTACCATGGGCAGGGACACCTCCCACTATCCCAGGTTGCTCCAAGCCCATCCAACCTGGCCTTGGACTTCAGGGATGGGGCAGCCACAGCTGCTCTGGGAAACCTGTGCCAGCACTTGCTGAAGTTCTGATCTCACAAAACTGTTGGATCTTTAAGTGTAACTCTAAATTTATCCCTCCTGCATCTTGAGGAGGGCCTTGAACCTCCCTGCTTTTTGTTAGTTGAGCTCTGGATTGAGCCTTCAGGTTTTGCAGGTGGGTATTAAATTCCAGTGGGCATCATCCCAGTTGGAGCAGGTGTTTTCCTGGTCATTCTCATTCTTCAGTACTTCATTGCTAGAGACTTCAGATACAATAAGGGATTTTGGTCATCAGTGGGAATAGTTGTGGATGCAGGATCTCACATGGGATGTTACAAGTCACAAGCCATCCTTGTGCCACTGCAGGTCCAGAGCAGTTCTCACATGGATTTTTTTCCCCTCTGTAACATAGGGCTACACCCCCCACATCATCAGCACTGTCTCTGAGTGGTCGCTGGCATTCTCCTTCCTCAGCTTCTTCCTCACCTACATCCGTGACTTCCAGGTAAAACAAAGTTAGTGTTCCCTGTTTCTGAATAGCCCAGTGTGGTGCAGCAGAGCAGCCTTAGATTTTATGGGATCATGAAATCGTTTTGGTTGGAAAAGACCTTTAAGGTGATGGAGTCCAGCCATTTACCCAGCATGGATCAGTCACCAGGGCTGGAAACCCATCAGCAGCTCTAGGTGACCCCCACAGAGTCTGTGTTACCTGCTGTTACCTGTCTGTGGTACCCCTGTTGTGTTGCCACAGCTCCAGCATCAGGCTGGCTTTAACTGGACTTGATTGGCCCTGACAGGCTTCACTTCCAGACCTGTCACAGCCACAGGGGCCTTTTCCTCCAGGACAAGGCAAATGATGGAGCCAGTCCAGAGCCTTAGCTAGGAGCCAGGCACATGGTTCTGAGCTGATCTGTCGGTGTTTCCTCTGGCCACTGAACTTCCCAGTGCCAAGGCAGTGAGCGAGCCACTCATGGGGACTCCCTTTGCTTTCCCTCCACAGAAAATCTCCCTGCGAGCTGTGGTCAGCCTGCAGGGCCAGACCCTGCACGAGAGCCCAGGGCGCTTCAGGGCAGAGGAGCAGGCACTACTCATAGCAGGGAGCATCTGATGGATGGAGAGAACTCAGGAATTTAATAGCAATAGCAACTGTTATTTCTAAACATTTATTTTATATAAAAAGTATGAAGTGATTGTCTTGTACTTGACATCAAAGGGCTTTGCTATTAACCCACAGTAATGCAAATGTTACCAGTACTGTGAATAAGTCTGTGACATTTCTACATTTTCCAATGTCATGAAGGATTAAATGAAGGTTATTAATGAGTTCTGTCTCCTTGTCTCTTCTCCACACCTGGTTTGACCTCCCTGACCCTCCTCTCTCCAGTGCCCTCAGGCCAAATCCTTTAAGATGACGGAGCCTCCAGCCTCACCTCTGCTCCCCTTGGACCCAGGTGGCTGACCCATGCCCTGCACTTTGGGCCAGATGGGATGAACCCCAAAGCCACCCCATCCTTTGCACAGCCCATAGGGAAAAATCTTTTCACACCACAGCCTGCTCTGAAGGTCAAGAGGCAGCTGAGCAGCTCCCTCCTGCTGGAAGGGCAGCCCTGTGCTGGCTCTGGAGAGGAATGACAGGGAGCAGCATGTACCACACAAGCATGGAATCTCAGAAGGGTTTGGCTTGGAGGGCACCTTAAAGCCCATCCCAGTCCACCCCCTGCCATGTGCAAGGACACCTTTACACCAGCTCCATTACAACAGCTTGTTTCAGGCCCTGTCCAAACTGGCCTTCCCTCCCCCTGGCAGTTGTTGGAGCTGACAGGCAGGTTGACCCAGGAATTCTCATGCCAAGCATCCCTGTTGCACTGCTGGAAGAGTTGGCCAGGAAAGCCCATGTCCTCCTGTTCCCTCCCTAGCCAAGAGCTGTCTCTTAAAACACCTGAGAGCGCAACCCTTGTTCTTGTGCCCTTGACATCCCTGGTGCTCCCTGAGAGCCTCCAACCTAAGCTAGCTGCTCCTTCCTCCAGCTGCTTCCAGCAGTTCCCAGAGTGCTGACAGCCCTTATCCCAACCCTGTGGAGTGTCTGTGTGCTCCAGAGGCCAAGCTCTACAAGCCTCTAAGTGCCAGACACACCAGCTGGTTCCAGGGTCAATCCATAGGGACAACCTCCCACACTCCAGTCATGCCCAGACCAAGCCAGAAGCTTTAAAAACAAGTATCTTGAATTCTACCAAACTACAGCAGATTAAGGTGATAGTTTATTGCACACAGATCTACCAAGTACTTCAGCTGCCTCTGAGCCCTGCTTGGCAGGAATAGCTCAGCTTCCTTCCCAAGTTACTTCTCAAGGTTTGTACATGAGCTGCAGCACATTTCCTCCCACACCAGAATCACTTACTATAGCATCTTCCCTTCCTGGAGGAGCAGGCAAAGCACCAGGAGAGTAATCTGAGCTGGAGGCCTCCTGGGAACCCCAGCAGTTCCCTGAGTAGCTTCTTTCTCCCAGATTTAAATGGGATGTCTCCATCCCTGTTACTGCATTTCCAACCAGACTTCATATAATCCACAGGGTGGAAACAACTTTTGGAGCCAAAAGATAACTACAAAAGCATTACTGCTGAGGGCAGTGGGGTGAGGACAGGTGGATGTGATTCATAAGAAGTCACAGAGAACCCTGGACATCCTGGCCTGGGAAGGTTTCCCAAGTATTGTATTTTACCTGCTGATGAATCCTCAGGGATCCCAGCCACCCTGGAGAGCTGCACACTTGGCCACATACTTCCTAAGCAGGGAATAGGTAAACCCCAGTTCCTGACTAACTGCTCCAATGTAAAAAATGTGATGTTTCAGCTGAGAGAATCCTTTGCCTCCCTCAAGGCTCACTAGACAAATGGTTTAAGCAAGAGATGGTCCCAACAGTGATGGGATCCCTGTGGAGAAGGAGAGAGAGCTCTGATGTGATGGGAGGAGAAGAAAAACCACAATTGATTCATTCATGTAGCCCTCAAGGAGGCTCTGGAAGGCATCTGCCTGCTCACAGGGCTTTCCTCACCTCCCCTTCACTGCTTTCTCCATGGATCCCTGTGAAACATAGAGAGGTCGATCCTGACAACAAACATCCACCCAGCTGCTCCCAGAAGCAATTCCTGCCCCAGAGAGCAGGAATTTCTCTGTAACTTAATGTCGCTGTGATGAGCCAGCCAGGGCAGACTGATAGGTTGGATATTAGGAAATATTTCTTCCCCAAAAGGGCTGCCCAGCCCTGGCACAGCTGCCCACAACAATGGAGTCACCAGTCCTGGAGGAATTTAAAAAACCCATGTGGATGTGGCACTTAGAGGACTTGATTAATGGTGGTCTTGGCAGTGCTGGAGAACAGTTGGATTCCATGATCACAGAGGGTTTTTCCAACCTCAAAGATTCTGATTTTACTGCCCAAACCAGTACATTGGGGGTTTAACTGTAAATGCAGGAAAGCCCCCTCACTGCTCCCCCACCAGCCCAGCACCATGTGCTGGGATTCCTGCTCATCTGCAGATCCATGGAAGTTCAGCCTCAGAGCATCCAACTCTTCTCTGTTTAACAACCTCCTCAATTCCAGGAAAACCCTTTTCCTGCTCTCTCACCTTTGCCAAGAGACAGGGATGAGTAGCACCGAGGAGCAGGTCCCTGCTCCCAGCTGCTCCAGAGTTAGACATTCCCAGTGAATCCTTGCCTTTTCCCCCTTCTCTGCAGCCCCACCAACAGAGTCATGATCCAGGGTCTGGGTTGGGTCTCACCTCCCATAGAACCATCATGGTTGGAAAAGACCTTCAGGATCATCCATCCAAGTCCATCCCACACTGCCATCGTAGCCCCATAAACCCTAAATAACATCACCCAGCGAGATCCAGACACCCTTTAAACAACTCCAGGGATGGGGCCTCCAACAGCTCCCTGGGCAGCCCCTTTCAATGCCTGACCAGCTGAGCACTGAACAGACTTACAGGGTCCCTTAATATACCTGAATTGCCCTGACAGCCTCCTGGGACCTCTTCACACACTCATGGCCCACAGACTCCACGAGTCCAAGCTTGAGCATCCAGCCCTGGCCTGGGCTCTTGTGGGTGGCCCTGGTTCAGCTCTGCCCCAGGATTTGTTCTGTGAACAGTCCTCAGATCTCAATTCACAGAATCCCAAGATGGTTTGGGTGGGAAGGGACATTAAGGATCTCATTCCACCCCTGTGTCATGGGCAAGGACCCCTTCCACTATCCCAGGTTGCTCCAAGCCCCAGCCAACCTGACCTTGGACACTTCCAAGGATGGGGCAGCCACAGCTTCTTTGGGCACCCTGTACCAGGCCTCATGACCCTCACAAGGAAGAATTCCTTCCCCATATCCCATCTAACCCCGCACCCTGGCAGTGGGAAGCCATTCTTGTCCTGTCACTCCATTCCTTGTCCCAATCCCTTCTCCAGCTCCCCTGGAGCCTCTTTAGGTATTGGAAGGGGCTCTATAATGTGTTCCCAGAGCCTTCTCTTCTCCAGGCTAAAATTCCCATCTCTCCCAGCCCGGCTCCAGAGCAGAGGGGCTCCAGCCTTCTGAGTCTCTGAATGGCCTCCTCTGAATTTGCTCCAGCAGCTCAACATCCTTCTGCTGCAGTTGAGCCCCAGGACTGGAGCCAGCTCTGCAGGTGGGGGTCACACCTGAGTGGGGCAGAGGGGCAGAACCCCCCTCCCATGCTGCATACACTGGGGGATCTGCTAAGGGCTTGAGGGATTTCTGGGCTGAAGCATGTCCAGGTCTCACCCACCAACCCCCAAGTCATTGTCCCAGGGCTGCTCCATCTGCTCACTCCCAGCCTGGATCCATCCCGGGGTCACCCTGACCCAGGTGCAGCACCTGGAACTTGGCCTTATTAAAGCTCCTGAGTTTCCCATGGGCCACTTCTGAGCTTGTCCAGGTCCCTCTCGGTGACTCTCCCTCAGGGGTGTCCCTGCCCCATCAGCTCAGTGTCACCTGCAAACCTGCTACGGGTGCCCTCGATCGGTTCATTTGTCATTAATGAAGATGTTAAATAATGCTGGTCCCAGTACAGGTGTCTGAGGGACACTACTGATCCCAGTACGGACCTGTGAGGGACACCACTAGTCACTGATGTCCACTGGGACTCTGAGCCATTGACCACAACCACCTGGATGTGACCATCCAACCCATTCCTTATCCACCTGACAGTCCATCTGTTAAATCCATCTCTCAAATGTAGAGAAGGATACTCTAGGGAGTACCTAGAGAACCCCATCTAATAGTTACAGAAGTCTAGATAAATTACATCTGTCAGCCTTCCCTTATCACTGATGGAGTCACTCCTGTTGAGCTTCTCATCCACCAACACCCCCAGGTCCTTCTCTTCAGGGCTGCTCCATTCATCTCTCAGCCTGGAGTCATGCCGGGGGTTGCCCTAAACCAGAGGCAGGATTTCATCTTTGGCCTTGCTGAACTTCATGAGGTTCACACTATCCAAACCTCTCCAGCTCATCCAGGCCCCTCTGGATGCGCCATCCCTTCCCTCCAGTGTGTGACCCCACCAAACACCTCACTGTCAGCACCGTGCTGAGGGTGCCTCAATCCCACTGGTCTATGTCACTGATAAAGACAGCACTGGTCCCAACACTGACCCCTGGGGGCATCACTTGTCACTGGGCTCCACTCAGACATAGCTGTCTACAGCTGCAGACCACAACGCTTTGAGTGCCACCATCCAGCCGGTTCCTTATCCAGTGAGTGTTCCACCTATCAGATATGTGTCTCTCCAGTTTTGAAACAAGGCTGTCTTGCAGGACAGTGTCAAATGCTTGAACAGTCCAGGTAATTTATGTCAGTTGCTCTGCCCTTACCTACCAGCACTGTCACGTTGACAACTTGTATGTCCAAGGCCACCAAATTTGTCAGGCACTATTTGTCTTCAGTTGTAACCCTAACCCTAACCCTAATTCAATCACCTCTTTATTTTCCATGTGACTTAGCATAGTTTCCAGAAGGATCTTCTCCATGATCTTGCCAGACACCAGTGTGACTGATTGGCCTGTAGTGCACTGCATCTGCCTTATTTCTCATTCAAAAAATGGGGTCAAATTTCCCATTTTCCAGTCAGTGGGAACTTCACTGATCTGCCACAGCTTCTCAAATATTACAGAAAGTGGCTTCAGAACTTCCTCTGCCAGTTCCCCCAGGATCCATGGATGCATCTCATCAGGTCCCACAGACCTGGGCACCTTCATATTCCTTAAATATTCCTGAATTTTATCTTCTCAAGTCCAGAGAAAAGAACTGAGCTGGTGAAGGGTATGGAGTGTAAGTCCTATTAGCAATGGATGAGAGCACTGGCAGCTCAGCCGGGAGAAAACAAGGCTCAGGTGGGACCCTTCTGGCTTTCCACAACTCCCTAACAGGAGAGGGCAGCCAGGTGGGATCAGGCTCTGCTCTCAGGGAACAGGGACAGGACAAGAGGAAACAGCATCAAGTTGTACCAGGCAAGTTTCAGGTTGGACATCAAGAGGAATTCCTTCCTGGAAGGCATGGTCAGGTATTGGAAGGGGCTCCCCAGGGAGACAGAGGTGGACACCTCCTTGGAGATGTCCAAGGAGTGCCTGGATGTGGCACTCAGTGCTCTGAGCTGAGTGACAAGGTGGGTATCAATCACAGGTTGGACTCGATGACACAGGTTTGACTTGATGACCTTGGAAGGCTTTTCCAACCTTAATGGTTCTGGGATTCTCCTACTGTGGATGGTTCTTCCTTCTTCCAGTCCCTGCCTTTGCCCCTGCGACTCTGGTGGTGTGACTGGGTCATTTCCCAGCAAAGACTGAGGCACAAACGCTAAGAACCTCAGCCTTCTCCATGTCCTAGATAAGTAGGTGTTCCATTTCCTTCTGGAAAATCGGACCACATTTTCCACATTTTCCCCAGTCTTCCTTTTATCACCAATGTACCTATAGAAGCTCTTCTGTTGCCCTCAATGTCCCTGGCCAGATTTAACTTTACCAAGGCTTCAGGTTTCCCAACCTGATCCCTCACTGCTCTGTATTCTTCCCAGGCTGCCTGTCCTGGCTTCTATGCTCTCTGAGTTGTCCAGGAGCTCCTTATTCACAGGCCTCCTGGAGTTTTTGTCCAACTTCCTTGTGCTTGGGATATGTTGCTCCTGAGCTTGGAGGTGATCCTTAAATATCAACCAGTTCTCCTGGGTCCCTCTTCCATCCAGGGCTTTATCCCATGAGACTCAACCAAGCAGATCCCTGAAGAAGCATCCTGAAACCCAGGGCTCATTGTGCCCTCCTTGTTGCCCTGAGGATCCTGAAGCCACTATTCCATGTTCACTCAGCCCAGGCTGCCCTTGAGCTTCTCATTCTCCACCAGGTCCTCCTTATTGGTGAGCTCATCTCCTTGCTGCCTCCTCTCTCACTTGGAGTTTATTCTCAACACATTCCAGAACCTCCAGCTCTGCTGTGTTGCAAACATGACACTGCTATTGTGTGTCCAGAGCTTCATCTGATGGGTGTTCCTGGTACAGCCCCCTAAAAGCAACCCCCAGGTGGCTTCCTGGGCTGCACCTGGCAATGCCCAGATCTGGGTCAGTGCTGGGCTTGGCTACGTCAGAGGTTTACGGTTGGACTTGATGATCTTGAGGGTCTTTCCCAATCTAAATGATCCAATGATTCTATGTCTGGGACACACCTCTGAAGGTTTGTGCCTCACATAGAAATTCTGGGTCTGTGCTGGGTCTCCAGTATGGGAGACAAGCACGGGGATAGTCCTGGCTAGGGACTCCAAGGCTGATGTTGGCAACTTGCCCAGTGCCATCTTTCCTTCCTGATCTGTTGTCCAGCACTCACTGCCACCTCTGCTCTTTGGGCTCTGAAATTCCTAAAAGGTCTTCCACTGATTCTTTCCAAGAATTCCCTTGAAGTAATTCATACCCTAAATCCATGGATTTCTTATGTACTTAGCACAGCAATCCTGGTGTGTAACACCTTCCTGCCAGCCTGGGCTGCACTCAGGGATGGCCACCAGTCACCTTCACTCCTGGGGTGATAGCCAGCATTCCCAAAACTCTAGTCCTTGTCATAGACCCTTCACAAATTGTGGGAGTTCAAGGATGAACAAGGCAGTAAAATCGAATCCATGCTGCAGATGGTCTGGATGAGGAGCAATTCGAACAGCCTTAAGGTCCTTGGCTGTTAGAAGCCCCTTTGCTCCTCTTGACACAACTTTCCCCGACTGGCACATGAAGACGCTTCTCTTGGCTCTCAGTGATCCCTCCAACCTTACACTGATGTTGTTCCAAGGAAGATCTCTCTCTTCCATGCTTGGTTTCACTCTTTTTCTGAACTGCACCAGGTGTTTTCCATCACTGTATTGGACATAGCCCATTCACCTTCTTTGACCAAATCTTGGTCCCATTTCTTCATAATTTTGGAGTGAAGATTCTTCTCCCAGCTTTGAGTATTTTATCACCTCTATGAAAAACTCAGGCAAATGGACTACTTTGTTAGGGAAAACAGGTTCTGGGAGAAAGAAGATGGTGCATTGTAGAATGTCAATGGTGGAATCCTCGAGTGAAACGAGAGGATAAGAGAACTTAGCTTCATTAATTTTTTTGGATATCATTGAAAAACAGAGGAAAGACATTTCTTAGAGGACAGTAAGTGAGCAAAGCCTATTAGAAGAGTATCTACCAGGTGATTGCAGCACCAGACACACAACACAATGCTGCCTCCATCTCCTTCCCAATTCCCACTTCATCCTTTCAGGTGGGATGGAGTCAATGTCCTTCACAGTAACCCGACATCAGGCTGTGTTTGGGATATTGAGACAGCTGATCACAAACCTGTGTTTTAAGGAGAGCTCCCACGACATCCAGGTTTTCTCCTTTTCTCGCTGTGCACTCCTTAGCAGCCTTGGGATTGACAGGATTTGAGGATGGACAAGAAAATGGGAACAGAAACAGCCTGGACAGTCTTCCCAGACTGATCAAAAGGCTATTCCAAGCCACAGGAGGCCATGCTCAGCAAATAAAAGCTTTATGAAAGCAAGAGAATGGAAGGACATTTCTGGTCACAGTATTTGTCTTCCAAATGAGTACTGTGCCCACAGAGACCCTGGAAGTGGGCGATCTTCTGCCTGCTAACAGGATATGGTGACTGAATTCCTGATTCTACTTTTTGTGCAAGCAGCTTTTGCTTGACCTGTTAAACTGACTTTATTTCCACCAACAATTCCATTCTTCCATTTTCCTCCACCCCGCAGGAGGGGAGAGAGTGGAGCAGGTGGGTGTCTGGGAGTTGGCCAAGGTCAATTCTGACCCAAAATACACATTCCACACACAGTGAGCCCATGGATACCTGCAGTACCACCCCAACTTGCTTGTTCCACCACATTTCCCTCCTACCAAGTAATCTCAATCACTGCAGAGTTTATTTCCATTATTCACCTTCCCTCCTCACCCACCACTGTGCATCTGGTCCATCACCTCGGTCTAGCTCAAGCTCTCCTTGTTCCTGGAGGTGTCACAGGTCAGGCTGGATGGGGCTTGGAGCAACCTGGGATAGTGGAAGGTGTTCCTGTCCATGGCAGGGGGTAGAATGAGATGAGCTTTAAGGTCCCTTTCACCCCAAACTCTTCTCTGATTCTGTGATTTGTCAGGGCAGGAACTTCCTTTTTCTTCCTTTGTAAAAACCTTTCCTGCCTCTCCAATCCACTGGAATTTTTCCCACTGTCAAAACTTATATAAATAAGGAATATGGGACTAAGCTCTCCAAGAAACATCCATCCTCCACCAAAACCCTATAGATAAACTGGACATCCATGGGATAATAAATTAAAACCCTGCAAATTAAAATTTGATTAAAATTAAACAAAATAAGAATAAAAACAAAAGGACAGTAAAAAACAGCCTCTCGTGAACACAAATGTGCAGCAGAGCTCTGCTAGGATTGGTGATGTTTAACATAAACATAAATAGACAAGAACAAAAAAAATTACAAACTCTACTGGGAAAAAAACTTATTAACTGGTGGAAAGGAAACTGAAAAACTGCAGAAGGAACCTGCAAGGATCAAAGACATGGACAAAAGAGGACAAGGAAAGGTGTCCCTACACATATAACAGAGCACGGTGGTAAAATACATACAAAGTTCTAAAAAAATCAGGATGTAAAGACAGTGTGAGGGCACATCGCCTCCTACAAGGCAAACTAAGGTACCGTAACTTAAGATGGCAAGAGAGATGTTCAAACAACAACAAATTAAAAGACACTCATTGAAGACTGTTAAAGATACCACCCAGGAATAAAGAAGTCCTTTAGCTTCAAGAAATTATTATTAACAGAATTCTGTTAAAAAAACCCAAAACATCCCACCCTTCCAAAACAACCCCACAACCAAATTTCCACATTGCACAGCTGGCCACGGCCTTATAAAGGCTCACAATAATGACAGGGAGAGCCATGAATCCAAACAACTGTCACATGGCTCCTCCAGCCTCTCTCTTCACATCTGAAAAGCATTTTGTATAAATATCTGCATTGTTACTGTCTAAAGTCTAATTCCTAGATCCTTTAAATAGCACTTATTAACCACTGACTATTGGCCTCTTCTGAAAATTGACAGTTCTCAGGAATTCAAAGTTCTCATGCATATGAGAAAAACAAACAAAAAAGTATCTACAACTAAGATTTGCAATTTGCATTGGGGTTCTAAGAGCCAGGCCATGGAATCTGAAAGGGGAAAGTTTATTTGCTAAGACTAACACAGAACCCTCTCGATTCAAAATATGGGGAATATGCAGGTAAAAATGCCCTTTCTCTGTGCTCTTGGATCATGTCCCAGAAGTAGAATTTGATGGTCCTAGTCTCTTATTTTTGGCATTTAACAAAAATCTACAGTTCTCTAAATACACACAGACTTCATCTAGTTCTTCCATCTACCAGAAATATTAATTTAAGCAAAGGATCTCCTCTTGAAGCCACTGAAGAGGTGATGCACGAGGCTGGGATCCCCAGGGCAGGTGTCTCAGCTCTGCTGCATTTCCCGTCGCATTTCCTCCAGTGCCGCCTCCCGCTCCCGCAGGAGCTGCTTCAGTCGCTTTATTTTTTCATCCCGTATCGTCTCATCCAGGTCTGGGGGAGCCACAGGGAAAGCATCATCTCGGAAAGAACCTTCCAGAGTGGAAGTATCCTCTTCAGAAGTCACTAAAACTGAAATCCCCGGGTGGGTAGTGTCACTGCACCAGGGGAACGTGTCCTGCTCCGAGTCCCTCCCTTGGGACACCCTAACAGAGCCCGTCAGAACACTTGGCTGTGGTGAGGCTGGTGGAGGTGAAACACTCCTGTTAAGTGCACTGGAACTTGAGCTGGTGGTTTCTGAACTGGGACTTGTGGCTGACTTGATTGAAGTTCTCCTCCTCTTGCCACTGTCCGACAAAGGTGAAGATTTTATTTTCCTTTTCCTAGTCAAATCCTCTTCCAGATCCACAATCACCTGCATAGTTAGAAACAGACAAAATTCACTTTTGTTAAACTCGGCATCAGCTACGTAATAACATCAAATTCTCTAAGCACAAATTACAAGTTATTTGTTCCAAGCTTTTAAAAATTACTGCCTGGAAGAAGTTTCTTTCAGCAAAGGAACAAACAGATTTCTGTGTTTGATGTTTTTCTAGCAAAGATTCCCAGTTAACAATTCCAGAACACTGAATTCCTTCCTTAGTCAGCACTGCATGTCTGCCTTTCCTGGGCACATCCATCATCTCCTGTGGCTGTTTAAGTTAACACTACTGCAATACAAAAAATTTCTAATTTGATAGGAAAATTCAGTGTAGAAGAATTCTTCATGTCTACATTTCCAAAACCTCAATCTGAGGAGTAATGTCTATTATCAGACTAAATTCCTCCCAGACATTTTATTATTGGAATCATGGAATCATATCCTGGTTTGAGTTGGAAGAGACCTTAAATCCCATTCCATTCCACCCCCTGCCATGGGCAAGGAATCTTCCATGAGACCAGGTTGCTCCAAGCTCCATCCAACCTGGCCTTAGACATTTCTAAGGGATGGGTTAATGTCAATGTTAATATTAATGGTAATATTAAGAGCAGCCATGGATCTGCTCAATTATTACCAGATCAGTACAACCTGAGAAAGTCTTTGACTGAGTTGAGTATAACCACACAGAAGAAAATGCAGCTGAACAGAAATACTTGGATGGATAAAATCCTTTCCATGCATTAACATGGAAGTTCTTCCTTCCAGAAGTACCCAACCAATCACAAAGTTTATAACAACATTTGTAATTCTAAAGATTGGACAGATCCACAAGCAAATTTCTTTTAACAAACCCATTCCTCTGCCTGTACCCACTGCACTGCTAGACAAACATAACCATCTGCAGAGGGTTAAACATAAATCAGGATCCCTAGGCCTGGTTCCTATTCTAATCAGGACCATCACCATAGTAGCAGAGACAGTCTTCCCAAAAGCATTTGTTGTTCAGGTTTCCTCCAGTAAAACCCAAAAACAAGGATAAAAATTCCTAGAGGGTGCTCGAGTCATGCAGAAATCTCAAACAAGTTGTAGGAATAATTCTCAGAGAGCCCTACAACTCCTGACTCTCCTGGTGAATTCAGAGGTGGGAGGCTCCAAACACCCCCAGCTCTCTACTGACTAAACATACACTGCTTTCTGAGTGTGTTTATCACTGAAAAATCCCAGATACCTTTTCCTCTTTAACACTTTCCTGATGATGACTCATTATTTCCACATCCAATGAGGACAAACTGCAAGAATCATTTTTCCTTTCCAAGCTGTCACTGGAACAAACCCTTTCTTCTGGATTCTCACAGAAGGCCTTTAATGGTATTCTTGTAAGGTAAACTCTCTCCTCCTTAAAGAGACCAAATTTTTTCCTTAATTCCAAGTATTTTCTCCAGTGTGGGTGCTCTTGGTGTTTGATTTGAATAACCTTTCCCGGTGAATCCATCTTTTCACATTGGATCTGAAATACAGAAACAGTGAGAGAGCCATCAATCACTCTCTCACTCTCTCTCTCTCTCTCTATATATATAGATAAAATATATTAATATACAAAGAATAGGTACTAGAAAGACAGGTGAACATTTATTTTGTCTGCTATACCCCAACACAGGTAACATTTAACACAGATAAACCAATTTTGATAAATTATATGCAAATTATCATAGGTCTAACACTCATTATTTAACACTCCAAGTACATTGTGGAACATTCAGAAAATGTCCAGGCCAACCAGCAACCACAGAAAAAAAAAAAAGTAGCTACAAGAGAATCACTTGTTCTACCCCTTAAAAGTACCAAAGCAAGAAGAAGAGCAGGTAGTGTCTTTACTCCAGGGGTTTACAAATTCAGTGTGTGAAATCCAGGGTTTGCAAATTCAGGGACAAGAACACCAAATTTGCTGAGCTATTTCTCATCAAGGTTAAAGCAAATGCAAATGCTGACACTCAGCATCACACAACACTGAAGAAAATAAATTATATTTCAACCATTTTTCAGGTGACAAATAATAAAAAAAGTAGGTCTTATAGTCTGCTGCAACAATTAAGTGCCTAAAATTTGCAAAAATACACTCAGCTGACATTTCTGGTCTGCCTGGACAACACAAACAAATTCCAGAATGATTTTTTTTCTCTGGAGACAAATTCATCCTGGCCTCTCAAGCTACTAAAAACATGACCCCCAATCCTGCGTGGGAAGTTTGGGGATTGGAGGCTTGCAACTTCTAATATATTTTCAACATTATAATCTTGAAAGAGTATGTTAATGCAGCCATTAAGGATCTCAAGAGTTCCTTCTGCCTGATGTGGGCCCAAGAGTGAAGGAGGTAGACCCTCCCCACCAGGGCAAGGGAGGAAGGAAACACAGCTCTGCCCGTGGCTGTCAGAGCAGCAGAGACTGGAGCTGACTGTGGCACACCAGAGCTCTCTGGAGGACAAATTCTGCTCTTCCAACTTATTTTCCTCCTGTGAAGCCACAAACTTGTCCTTCTCTACCCTACATCATCCCTACAGATCTAAGGTTGTGCTGTGAGCATATGGCATCAACATCTAAGAGCCCAAACCATGAATAGCCTCCCTGGAGTTCAGTTACTGCTGACCATTTATCTTGTGAGGAAATCAAAAGCCACCTTTTCTCTGCCTCTTTCTTTTCTATGCATTTCTCACTGGCAAAGCGCAAAATTATTGGGAAAAGGCCATTTGTTGACTAGAATCAACCTTAGAGTAGCATTTCCAGGATACCTAGTTACAAATATGTGTGAACTCAACAAGAGCCACTGTATCCACCTAAAACCAGGACCACAGAACCCCTGACCAGACACTGAGGTGGCATGTTTATGATTCATTACCTTTGGCCAGTCTTTACTGACAGCACATTCCTGCTTAGCCTGAGGTAACACAGCCCCCGCTGCTCTTGAGGAATTACTCATGTTTTTGGCATTTTGCCACACACTTTCCTGCATCCCTACTGCTGGAACTGGGATCACTCCACTGCAAGAAACGCTCTTGGTGAAGGGCAAACTCTGTCTCTGGATTACAGTGGGATCCTGCTGATTAGCACTTGGTGTCAGCAGAGTTGCAGTTGTGGATTTTAAATCATTTCTTAAGCCAATTGGTGATGAATTTTTGGAGACTGCACATGGTTTTGGGTCTTTCTGAGACAGCACCACTCCTTTGCTTTTTGACAACACCAGATTCACCACTTTACTGGTTATTTTATTGACTTCAGTAGAATCAATTTTCTTGGGTGTCTGCTTTTTAAGTAAAACATCAGAAGTGGAAGACATTTGTTTGTCAGCCTGGGCTGACAGAACATCAGACCCTCTTTTGGTCAATAAATAGACCTTCCCATTGTACATGACCAGAGCATTATCTTTTAAAGGTGTGATTT
This sequence comes from Pycnonotus jocosus, assembly GCA_013400435.1. Classification (NCBI taxonomy): domain Eukaryota; kingdom Metazoa; phylum Chordata; class Aves; order Passeriformes; family Pycnonotidae; genus Pycnonotus; species Pycnonotus jocosus. The sequence goes on along the minus strand of VWYP01003270.1, from coordinate 11,541 downwards.
TGGTTTTGCTTCCACCAGGACCATTAGAACAGAGTGGCAAAATATTTGCAGGGTTAACTTCTACATTCTTCGTGTCTGACAAAGTTTTTAGGATCTTGGAAGCCACATTATTTGAAGACTTTACAGGGATAAGACAAGCTGCTGAGAGCGGGGCAGTTTCTTGCACGATCCATTTCATAGGAGTTTGCTGGCATTGCTGCCCCTCGGATGTGACTGGCTCAGGAGAAGAACCAGATCCCTTCTGGGCAGCTGTCACTATCAGTGTCTTTGAAACTTCTGTGGCAGATTTGGGGCAAAAGCTCTTCAAGCGCTTGGGCAGGATTTGAGAGGTTTTCACTGTGTTCACGGGTGACACGTAAATCACTGTCGGTGGTTTTGTACTGTCAGCCCCTCCAGACACATTGGTGGCTGCAGCTGCCAGGATTTTTTGCTGTATTGCAGGTGGCAAAAGAGAAGCAGGGACAGATTTCACTTCTGCATCAGCTGGAATCTGTAGGTGGTGTCCAGAGGGCAGCACGGGAGATTTGACAGTCACTGGGAGGGGTTTGGTGTTCACCACCATGTAGGTTGTGCTGCTCTGGTGAGAGGAGCTCGTGAGGGCCACGTTCTGCAAGGACACTGCATCTGTGGGCACACAGCTGCTCTGGGCATTGGCAGCTGCACTTGGAGTCAAGCTTTCCTTTTCAGAACCTGCCCTAGCACTTTCCTCCTTGTCTAATGTCCTCGTAAGAATAATCTTTCCAGGATTAGGAGGCTGAAATATAGGTATCTTAACAGATGAAGGTGCAGCAGTATTGCCAAGCTGTGTCTTAAAAGTGAGATGAACTGGGGTAGAAACATTTGCGTTAGAATTATTTGGCATGGCTGGAGACTGAACTATTGGCACAAAGCTTCCAGAAGTTTTAGAAATGGGAAGCAATTTCAGAAGGTTCTTTCCATCTGGTCCCGTTGTCTGAACGACTCGGTACATACAGCCTGCAATGCTTAACAAAGAAAAGGGAAAAGAGAGAAAAATGAAAAGCAGTGTAAGTGAACAAGCATAGGTACTTTAATTGACAAGCATCAGTGAACTCTACACCAAGGGCTGAATTAACTCCTGGAAAATGCCTGAGCTAATCTTCAGGAGCTTCCTACTGACCTACCTGGGTTTCCATTTCAGACCACCTCAGACTGTCTGAAAATAGTATCCAACTTCTACACCCCAGAATAGCAAGAAATGACATGTCTTTCAGATTAAAAGTAAGTCAAAAGACACCAGGAAACACCTCACATTACCTTTTCTTCCCCTCATGAGGCCCTTCATTATGAAAATGAAACCACTACCTCCTGATTTCCCAGAGAAGCCTTACTTTTCCCTTTCCCACCTCACTGTTACCGTTTATATTCTTCCTGAGTGCTATGAACCATGAATTTCAGGAACACTTCACAGGAAAATACAGGGAGAGTAGTTGCATGGCAAGATGGAAGCAGAAATTACTTCAGACACAACAAAGGAATTTGCAAGGAGGATGTGTTTATCTTATGGAACAGGTGGCTCCCGTGTCTCCATCGCATCTGCCCGGCCATTCTTGAGGCAGATACAGACTGCAGAGGTGGTTCACCCTCAAAGAGATGGGAAACCTTCAAATGCTACTGAGTGATAAACGTTTTTGAGAACACAAGTCTAAGTCTGGGAAGCAAAAGGCTTCAAAATCAAGGAGGAACACACGGAAGCAGCACCACGAACATCTGGAGAGAAAACAGAGATTTCTTGCAGGTGAAGGTAAAAACCAAGCAAGAGACAGATCTTGTCAAAACACAAGTTACTTGTGACTGCTCCAAATGCAAAGATTTTTTGAGTCAATGGCAAGACAAAGAACTCCCCACTCCAGGGGAGTTTGCCCAAAGCAGGTTCTTCTGCTAAGAACCCCTGGACTCTGAGCAGAACAATCTACTGCCCAAAACACTGCAGAAACATATGTGGGCAAACAGAGCTGCCCTCACTGGAAAGAAGAGATCAAATCACTGAAAGTTGTTTCCTGACAGCAGATCCAGCACAGTTAAAAGGCAGAGCTGCCAACTCCACCTGGAGTCACCAAGAGCACCAGCTCCATCCTATCGACTTCCTACATCAAAAAAAGCCTTGGGAACATGGACATGGGAGTAGTTCCCAGTCCAATCCCGATGACATCAAGTGCTGTGTTTTGTTTTCTGTCAGGTAGTTTTGAAACCAGCATTTTTTCTGGTTTTTTCGGGCTACTGACTCAGCTTGGAGCAGTGCCTGGGAGAGCTCAGTGCTGCGTGTCCCTGCACTGTGTCTGCTCAGGAGCCAGCCAACCTTTGCCTTTTCCCATCAAATGGGAAATCACAGGAATGCTCTTCACTCCCAAAGTTGGCCAGTTGCTGCTGGGGGTCTCATTCCCTTAGGGACTGATACAAACACCCCACTACTGTGTGCCCAACACACAAAGGCATCAGACACACAGAGCCTTCCTTGCTGTGCCCTAGGAATTAACACCCACACCTAGTACACCTAGTACAATACCTCATTTCAGATCACAATGTGTGAAAATTTAGATTTTTACATGAGGTATCAGTGCCATGGGCAGGAAATTCTGCAGTACTTTTGTTTTTAAGGTACTGAAAATTAAAATATGGGCAATGTATCACATGGTTCCTAATGGAAGCTGTCACTGCAGGGCTTAGGAGCAAAATGGAATTGGATGCTTTGGCATCAGAAATGAGAGCTGAGAGGGACTGCACTAGCACTGAGAGGCAACAATCTGACAGAAAACAGTTTTGCTTGAATGAAGAGGAAGTAGAAATATTTGATTGTTTGAACATAATTAAAGCAGAGAAAAAAGAACTTTTGGAGCACTTTAAACCTCCCAGCACTACTGACGATGCAAATGAAGAACAGCAGTAGCTCCTGGACAACACTTTATCTGTTCTGTGCTTCGAATCTCTCAACACTTCTTTCCTAACTCCATAATCTACGGCCTCAAATTTGCTTCTATATATAAGAAGTAAAGGCAAATTCAGAAGGAATTTTTCAGCAAGTCTCACAAGCATGGAACTGCTGAACAGAGAAACAAGCACTTACCTGCACCCCAACTAACTAGGCCTGCAAACTGGCACCAAGGGGCAGAAGAAACCTCTGAAGAGGCTCATTCCTCCACCTGTTAAAGCAAGGGGACACTTCTAACTTTTGGGCAAGAAGAAGGGGAGCAGATCAGAGGGAGAAGAAGCAAGAAAAACAGGGAGAGATGATCTGAAGTTATACTTGCATCAATATTTTCCTCTGCCAGTTTCCAGCGCTCACCTCCTCATTCCACCTGGAATCACCATTCACCTCCAGCCTGACAGACTAAAAAACTGGTTTTGACTATGCTACAAACAGGAACTTTAAAAGCAGATTGGGAGAAAAGCACCAGTAGAAAATCTCATTTGCCTGAATTTCAGATCATTCTGCTTTTAATGATTACAGTAGGCAGCTCTAGCTTTTTATCTCCATGAAAAAGAGCAAGATGCCCCAAGATTGTAATTGCCTGGGAAATAACATTTTTTAGCTTGAAACAATTATCAGGTATTTACACGTTTGGAGAATGACAAAAAGCTAAAGGATAGGCAAGAGAGAAGGAAAAGTACAAGAAGATACCAAGAATTGAAATTCACACAGATTTACCCAAACAACAGAGGACAGAAAGGATCACTGCAAATGTTTTTAGCTCTCTAAGGTGAAAAGGCCTCACTGCAACAATTTCACATCATAAAGCTTTTCCCAGGTGGTAGAAAGAAAAAACCATGAGGAAGTTTCATGTCACCAGAACAAAATAAAGCACTGTCCCCATACACTTTTGGGTGATGAAGAGGAGAGTTAGAAGTTGTTTTGCTTCAGTCTTCAAGGTCACTGCTTCTTTGAATTAATGAATCTTTAAGACTCTTAAGCAGAATTTTAAAAACTCCCTCAGTATCCCCTTTTTAGGGTGTCAAATTCATTTGGTTAAAGAACTGGTTAATTTCTTTTCCTAAAAAAACCCACAAACAAACAAACAAACACCACAATAGGAAATCTGTATCATGCCAGGTTGACCTTGGGGATTTCTTCCATAGTTACTGAAGTAGTTTTCTTTCTCCTCTTCATCCTTCTTCAGTTCCTAACCCCCTAAGAATAAACCTCCTCAAGTCTCATATATGAACACTCAGAAATAATTGTGTTGTTATGATACTCTAGAAAGGCTAAGGCAGATCCATGAACAAACCTTGAGGGAAATAAGCTCATGGAAGACCAAAAAAAAAAGGTGGGCTGGTAGAAATCTTATTTAACCAGAGAAATTATCAAATTTAATAAAAACAATCAAATAAACTTCTGTGGCATTCACAGAGGGATCTGTCAACCATATCACTTTTTTTTTTTTTTGACCCAAAAAGGAGATTTCTTTTCATGAACAGTCTGTGTGTGGCAACACCAACAGCCTCCTATGGATGTGGCATTAAGGAAGGCAGCAAAGCAGAGAGAACACAAACTAGGAGATTTATTTCTTTACATACTTATTTCAAGACAGAAAAATAAAAAGAATAATCTATATTTTCTCCAGTTCACTAGAATTCCTGTTTTCTTGACCAGACACACCAGTTTTATTGTCTAAACTTCTCTCACTAGTTCATTACTCTCAGTAAGCAGCACAAAACACCAAATACTGAGTAGTCAAAAATTCACCTTCTGTCCTTTATGCTAGCTTTAACAAAAACACCCTTGGAATATTTTCAGGAAATAGGAATATTTATTTCTGCCAAATAAATTCATCTACCAAATGCAGTGGAACCACCAGCACATGATTGCCACAGAAATGCTGACTAAAAAATGCATCAGTGGAAACCAAAGAGACAGACTGGCTCAATTTTCGTGCAAAGTCATCAGAAGAAACAATGAGCTGCTTTTCCATCTGCCCTCACTCCCAACTGTTCGTTTAGGCACAACTTTCATCTACAAATGTGAATAAACAGCCAGGGACTATGGACCACTCTAGAGAACCAAAAGATTCTATTTTAATGGATTCAGTTGGTTCCAGGAAGTGACAAAGTAACAATTTATTGTCAATTGGAAATATGCACCCAGGAACAATGTAAAATTAATTGACTGTAGATGATAAATATTTATTTTATACAGCTGCATTCATTCCATGGATTATCTGAAAATTGTAATAAAATAATAATAGTAATTATAATAATAAATATATAGTAACATATAATCTGGGTAATATACAATAAACATCATTATTATTATCATCATCTAAAGAAAATCAGGAAATTGATGTTGAATTTGGAGGAATCCTGACGAGAATTTCAGTTCAAGTCATCTCTAATGACAGAGGTTTTATCCTAAACTAGAAGCTTTCAGTAATGGCAGAAAAATCACTTTCTGTTTGACAGTAATTGTTTCTGGGAACTCTTTTCATCCACTGTGGAATATTCCCTGAATACACATAATTGTGGATGTGCAAATTGCCAGGAAGCACTCCCTGTGCTCTACTATCAATCATAGCTCTCCTGATCCATGACTAGATCCTCATCCAGCCACAAAACCTCTGGTAGAATCTGTGACCACCAAAAACAGCTAACGTGGATCCCACAGCAGCCCGAGGATTCAGAAATCACCCAAAACTCAGCCCTGAAGACGCAAAGCACCCTGAGAACTCCTGAGAGACAAGGCAAGGCATCAGGAGCCAAACCATGGCTGGAGCCACTGGGCCTGCTGAGCTCCCCAACGTAAAGCAAGGATGGAACCACAGAGAGCTGGGCAGCCCAGAGAATTCCCTCGGCATGATTCCAGCCAGGATTACCCAGCACAGCCACCTCTAATTGGTTTGATCGTAATGAGCGACCTGATCAGTGAAACTGACCCAGAGAGTCCAGGGAAAAGAATGAGGCTGAGGGAGGGGCTGGAGCCCCAGGAGCAGCTGAGGGAGCTGGAGGGCTCAGCCTGGAGAAAAGAAGAGTCAGGGGGGATCTTCTGGCTCTGCACAACTCCCTGACAGGAGAGGGCAGCTGGGAGGGGAGTTGGGCTCTGCTCCCAGGGAACAGGGACAGGAGGAGAGAAAACAGCCTCAAACTGTGCCAGAGGAGGTTCAGGTTGGATACTGGGGAAAAGTTCTTCATGGAAAGGGTGGTCAAGCACTGACAAAGGCTTCCCAAGGCAGAGGTGAAGTCACCATCCGTGGAAGTGTTAAAAAAATGAGTGGATGTGGCACTTGGGAACATGGGTCAGTGGTGAATGTGGCAGTGCTAGGAGAACGGTTGGACTCGTTGACCTTTAAGAGCTTTTCCAACGGAAATAACTCCATGACTGTGAAAGGTTCAATTCCTCTCACATCCCCAATGCCCCTTTCCCGGCTGCCTCCAGCACATCCCACCCTCACCGCGATGTGGCCGCAGTGACAACAAATACCAAGAGCCCCCGACAGCAAAACACAACCAACACACAACTGGCGTCGAGCCGGAGACGGCACCACACGTGAGGCGGGGCTAGAACTGCCCCCGGGCCGCTCCGAATGGAATGGCAACATGAAAAGGAAAAGAGAAGGGAAGGCGGAAGGAAGAGTGGAAGTGCAGAAGGGCGATAGGAAAGGATAGAAAGGGAAAGAGATGGGAAAGGAAGAGAAAGGAAATAAAGAAAGGGAAGAGAAGGGAACGAATAAGACGACGCCCTCCCCGCCGACTCCCACCCGCATCGCCGGGGCCGCCGCCGCCCCCGCCCTCCCGTTTCCGCCTACGGGCCCCGGCANGGGGGGGGTGTTCCGGCATCGCGCACGCGCACCGGCAGCGGTAGCGGCTCGCTCGAGTGTGCGTGAGCAACGGGCTGGCCACGGGACAGCACCACCGAGTGTGGGCGGGTGTTTAAACGGGTAATTTGCATATGCAAATGTGTGATATAATATATGCAAGGACAGGTGTCTATCAGAGTGGTGTGAACACATACACACATGAGAAGCATTGTATGCTATCAGTGAGCTTTATATGTAATATATATTATGTAATATACAAAACTAATAAAATATATAATGATATGATTGTAAAATTATAATTAACTGTGGTAAAATAATACAATTAAATTCATAAATAATTACATTTATCATCAAACATAATACAATTTTATCATTATTATGCTTTTACATTTTATATAATTTTATATAATCTGTACTATAGATTACATGAAGTAAATATATTTTTGTATTATGTTATACAGATGCTGTGAAAAGGGGCCTCTGACCCTGCACAGACTACAAAGATACCTGTGTACAAAAAAGGAGACTCTGAGGCTGTGAGAGATATGTAATATATAATTATAGATAATGTTCTAATATAGCAACATGTATAGTACCCAACAGCAAACAATAACATGACTCTCTGGGATGTAATAGTAAATATAAGTACAAGTAATACACTGCAAAACACATGCCAGATATAAAATATCCTGTGCATTTTGTTATATATTCTGTGTTATTAAAGTTATAGAGAGAAATGAAAGAGTGCCTGGGAATGTGTGCATTTGTAGAGTATAGATATATACTGTGTGTATAAAATGGTGAGAGAGCGAAAATAACACAAATCACATTATATATTGTTAAGTTCTCTGTGATGTTACATTAGGATAAAAGGGTGTCTGAGACTGTATAAACACATGCACCTATAGACATGAATGTATGTGTATACGAGTGTATAAATACATATACTAAAGGTGTTTGTATGTGATGGAAATATTATATATATAATACCTTTTATTGCATGATTATTCTATTCTATTCTGTTCTATTCTATTCTATGCTGTGAAACTTATCAGGTTGACAAGGTGAGGATTGGTCACAGGTTGGACTTGATCATCCTGGAGGGCTTTTCCAACCTCAACAATTCCATGATTTGCAGTGTCAGACTACTGCATGGAAGGGAAGAGTTTGAAAATCACCTGATAAAATTTTGCTTTCACCAATCAGAAATTGCCGAAGTGACACAAAATTCTGGGGACACATTTGGCTGTTCTCCACATGCAGAGGAACAGCTTTGGAAGCTCTGTCCCTCCATCTGTATCACCAAGCTGTAAAAAATAAGAGCTTGACTCAGCTAATATATCAAGCAACAATAAATTTATTAATTTATTAATTCAGATGGTAAAGCGTGAGCAAAGCAGCGCGCTGGGTACAGTGGGGGTCTCCCCTCCAGCTGCACCCCGGCTGCTGATTTTCATTGGTATTTATTGAGCATCTTCATAAGCACTTCTCAGCAGGGTTTTTTTTTTTTGTGGTTTCCTCTTAGTTTGTATTTGTGAAGTCCAATTTCTATATCCCATTGTGATCAGTTGCTACTGGTGACGTCGAATTTCTATACCCCAAGATTGTAAATTAGTGATGGTGATGTCCAGTGTTCTTTTTCCAGAAACACATGTCAGTGATTGTGGGGCCCAGCTTCTCTTCTCAGAGCTGTAAATCAGTGGAGGTGATGTCTAGCTTCCCTCCACCTGTGATTGTGAGGTCCAGTTTTTTCCTTTCTCAGGATCATAAATCAGTGAAGGTGATGTTTAGCATCCTTTACCAGGATCATGCATCTATGATGATGGGATCTAGTTTTTCTTCCAGAATTCTTAATGGTTTTAGTATGGATAAGTTCACTTCTTTCTTTTATTTAGGTGATTATTGCTCTTTTTTATATTCTAAAGCTATAGTTCAAAACCTCTTATTACAAAGCAGCTCAAAGCTTATAATATTTTTGTTTCAAAACAAATAACAATACTTCTGCATTCTTCTATCCTACTTAACACTTATATTGTGAAAACTTTAAAGCTCACATTATTCACTTACAAGCATGCAACATATTTGTCTAAAAAGCCTCTTTCCACACCTTTTCTGTTTGCTCACTAGAAGTCATTTTTATAACTGTTCCATGGCCTCGTTCCACACATTTCACAACTACACAGGCCACTTTTTTTTTTTTTTTTTTAGCCTGACACAAAACACAACCCCACATTTCACAAGGCTCATTCTCCTTCTTTGACAGGGATGAGCCTGTGTGGCTCAGATGGTAAACCAGGGCCATGTCAGCCTGAAACCCAACTTCCCAGAGCTTCAGCTCCTTCCCCAGCCCAGAGCCAACACACTGACAGTCACCAGTGTGGCCAAACATGGTGCTCCATGCCACATTATCCATGAAGATAGGCCAGGTTGAATGGGCTTGGAGCACCCTGGGATAGTGAAAGGTGTCCCTGCCCGTGGCAGGGTGTGGGACAGGATGAATTTCAAAGTCCCTCCCAACCCAAACCAGGCTGGGATTCTGAGATGTTACAAAATTGCTTCAGAGCATCTTGTCACCAATTTTCATGTTGGTCCTTGAGAACAGATTGAAAGACTCTTTCCATCCTCCCTCTCTCTTGCTCCATGACCAGGATCACAGAATCCCAGAATCATTTACGTTGAAAAAGACTTCCAAGGCCATCAAGTCCAACCTGTTACCAGTCACCAGCTGGACAAGAACACTGAGTGCCATCAAGTGTTTGCCCACGACAATTATTGGTGTCATGTGGAGATTATAGGAATTTGGCAGAAAATAATCCCCCTGTGTCCCAACTGGTCCTCAGAGGGGCTGGGAACAGCTGGGTTGAATTTTCAATCATGACCAATTGGGTACCACAGGTCTGGTCCTGTTCGATGAGGACTTTATTAGTCACAAATTCACAAACAGTTGGAATTACTGAAACAACAGAAATACAGGTTTGGAATTGCCATTGATAAATGCACCAGACCAATAGAATGATGATGGTGATGATGATGATGATCAACAACAACAACAACGATACTAATAATGATGTGCTAACGTGGGTCATAATAATTGTATGCAAAATGTTACCAAGAAGGCATCCCCAGCTGGGAGGAGGGAGAGCAGAGTCACCCACTGATTCTCTCCAAGATATTCCTCTTCACTAGTGTAATTTATACCCAATACAATCATCCTCCTCCTATTTTATGTACAGCATGATCCCGGCAAATAGCTAAGTTATAAAGTCATCCACAGACTCCTGGAATCGTTCAGGTTGGAAAAGCCCCCCAAGACCATTGACTCCAACCTGTGAATGGTCTCCATCTTATCAACCAGACCAGAGCACTGAGTGCCACATTCAGGTATTCCTTGGACACCTCCAGGGATGGAGACTCCAAACCTTGCTGGGCAGCCCATTCTAGTGCCTGACCACCCTTTCCATGAAGAAATTCCTCCTCATGTCCAACTTGAATCTCCACTGGCACATCTTGAGACTCAAGACACAGAGGTTTAGACCATTTTCTGATCTTTTTGGTTCCTGATACACCTAAAAAATTATAATCTTTAGAATCACCATTCCTTTATAAACTAAGACTGAGTTTGGAACCTCCCATGAAACCAGTGGTGGGCTTACACAGAGAGAAGTGTCATGGGGACCCTGAGGACAGTGTCTGGCATGTGACACCAGGCAAAGACACCATGAGTGGTCACAGTCTGTCCATGTCACTGCTCTGAGATGATCCTGCACTGATCCAGCCCTTGGGCTGCATCAAGAAGTTACCACCATTTCAGCCAAGGAGGGAGCCTTTACAAGTTCTCATACTTCTTGGCCAGCAACTCATCAATTTGGGACTTGCTTATGCCCGAACTCGTGCTTGTGAATCTCTTTCCATTTTTCTACAAGACCTGTAATCCTAGTCACAACCCACAATCACTGAATCATGGAATCATTTCAGTTGGAGAAGCCCTCTAAGATCATTAAGACCAATTCTTAACCTAGAACTGCCAAAGCCACCACTAAACTATATCCCCTGAACACCTACCTCCAGGGATTGTGACTCTACCTGTGCCCTGGGCAGCCTGTGCCAGGGCCTGACCAGCCTTTCCATGGAGAAATTTTTCCCAATATTCAAACGAAACCTCTCCTGGCACAGCTGGAGGCTGTTACCTCTTGTCCTGCCCCTGTTCTCTGGGAGCAGATTTCAATTCCCCTGGCTGCCCCCTCCTGTCAGGGAGTTGTGGAGAGCCAGAATGTCCCCCCTGAGCCTCCTGTTTTGCCAGATCCTCCTCTGCAGAGGACCAGGCACAGGCATGATTTGTCTAAGACATTGTGACTGTCACAACAGAAAAGGTGTGATCAGAGAAGGAGCTGAGCTGACTCCCAGAGACTCGTGCTTAGTCCCCCCTCTCGAGAAGGACTTAAAGGGTTGGCTGTGCATTTGTGGAAAAACAGTGCAAAAAAATCTAATTTATATAAGAAACTGCACCAGGTTAACTATGAAAGGAAGTGGATTGGGGTCCCTGGTTCTCTTTTTCTTCTCTTTCACTTTCACTTTGTCTCACAAAGTCTCCAGGAACAAGGTGAGATCTAAGGACTAGCAATACTCTTGGTCTCCTCTTCCCCTTTTTCTGTCTGTATTTCACAGAATGACAGAATGGCCTGAGTTGGAAGGGACCTACAAGGAGAGTCCAACTCCTGACCCTGCACAGACACCTCAACAATCCCATCCTGTGATGCGAGGAAGGAGCTGAGTATCA
>VWYP01003268.1:46303-58366 GCA_013400435.1 Pycnonotus jocosus | reverse complement strand
AATCTACCCATAGATAGAGTGAAAAAAAAAAAAATCTATCTTCTATTAATATCAAAGCACTGAGTTTTACCTGCCTTTTATTTCCGTGGTGTGATTTTCAAGTATAAATGCTTTTCAGAATTTCCCAAGGACTTGAGAGTTATTGTGGCTGTATCTTGTGCATCCTCATATATCCAGCAGGGACCAAGTCCACAGCATTCAGCAGAANGTTATTGTGGCTGTATCTTGTGCATCCTCATATATCCAGCAGGGACCAAGTCCACAGCATTCAGCAGAACACCACAAATGATAGCTGTTAGTTATGATTACATCTAGCCATATTCTACAACGTTAATTGAGATTAATTCTGATAACTGAATACCATTAATATCTGTACAAGCATTCAATCAAATATAACAATCATGTCTCTTGTAGTTTCCTGGAAAGATGGAACAAAACAAACTTTCATTTTGAGTTAAAAATAGGGGTTTTTGAGGCTTTGAATTTTACTCTTTTTAATTTTAGTGTGCCTTGTTCCTGTATCACAAACAATTGAGTTGAATTGAACAATTGAAACAGCCCTGTAAACTATATGTCTACTTCTTTTGCTTATAGTACATATAGTAAATGGGATTTACTTGAAATTAAAGTAAGAGAATTAGAGAAGTTTGCATGCCTTTTTTCAAAAAAAGTCTTTTCCATTTTGAATGTGATAATAATTATTCTCAAAAAGTCTATGTTGGCACATATCACCTGATGTCACAAGGAAACATCATCTTTAGTTTGAACAGCTTGGTATAAAACCCCAGGAAAATAAACTCATATGATACTACAAAGCTAGAAATCAGTGGTTCAGAGAATGAAATCTAAATCACTTGGACTAATTCAAGTTTTATGCATTTGGCTGTGATGCTGAGCTAGACCAAAATGCCATCAGTTCCCACAGAAATCACATTATCGTGTGTGAATTCTTAATAGCAACCATTGTCATGCAAGTTCAGAACCACTTCGAAGAGACCTGGTTAGTAATGAGCCCTCTGGTAGTTACAGTAACAAATAAGGAGATCACATACTCAACAGTGGAATAACTACTGCAAATGAATCTATTAAAAGAGACATTTTATAAAAGGTGTTATTAAGAGGTAAAATGGAGAAGAAAAGTAAAATAGAAATGTAAGAAAAGAATGTAAAACTACATTGGGAGCATAAAAACCAGAGCCAATATTATACAAATGCTGTAATGGGTGATTTTCATTCATTTCAGAGCATTTCCAATTAAAATTTTAGTGGAAAGAAAGTCCTGTGCATTAATTAGTTCTTCTAAAGAAAGATAATCTCCAATAATTAAAGGGTTAGAATTAATCCTTTTTAAAGACAGAACATCTACCTTGTTCATATTAAATTATTCTTCTGAACATTGTTTAAAAGGAAAGAAATTGTGCAATAGGCACATGTTCTGTTGAAAATCATCAAATGAAGGAATTTACAAATTTAATTTTCTTTGCAATTACTTGAAATACACTATATCAGATTATCTTTATTATTATCTACCATAACATACATTGTAAACAGCCTGTATTTATACTCATGGCTCCTGTAAAATTGCTGTGCTGTTGTGTTGGCACTCAGAAATATCAGTTTTCAAGCATTTGTATAACATCAGTATATAGAATGTCATATAGGAGATGCAGTTTCTGTGCAAATTATCCACAGGAGGTTAATAACCTTCTTTAGAAAGTCTTTGCTCTTCAGTTTTCAGATGCCACCGTTGCAATACTGTGAACTTGCCTCCGTGTGAAATGCAGGAAATGAAACTGGAATTGTAGAAAACTGAGTTGCACACTTAAAAATTATTTTATCTGGTATCATTTCAACATTGCATTTATGACTTCCAGTTCCTTGTCCTACAGCAATTCCTAAGTCAGATGTTAAGTTTACAGACCAGATATGAAAGTTTGGAACTACGACTGTTACAAACATGTGTGCTCTCTGGTGAAAAATATTTTGAATCAATTCTCATGAACAGTAAAATACCAGATCATGCCTTGAAATTAATTAGAAAGATGATGAGCTGACTAATTGCTGGACATAGGTTCTGTATTTCCTTAGCAGATTTTCACAAATCAGTGAAACAGCTAGCAGAGAGCAAGCAAACATGCATCAGCAAATTACGCTTTGTAAAAAAGCTGTAAGGATGAACATTAACATTGGGAAGGTAGCTAAGGCTGAGGAGGATCAGACACCCCTTCCAGAAAGGAAACAGATGTTTCTTCTCAAAAAATAATTGTTATTATTAGATTCTAAAATTACTGTATCAGTAAAAGATTTGGTGATATAATAGCCCTAAAAAGGATGGCAAAGGTCAGATATTTGAAATTTAGGATGGGAGATATTATCCCTCTATTATGAAGAATAACGATTTGTGCTAACAAGCTGGAGTGGCTTTTTTACTATGTGGGGGTTTTTTTCCTTCTTTATTCTTTCCTTTTTTTTTCATTCTTTACCACAATCTTTTAGATTTTGGAGTATCTAAATTAATCTGATTATCTAATTAATCTAATCTCTGTGTGAAAATGGTCACAGTTTCTTTTTCCAGCTGGAGAAATGCTGAACTAGAGTTTGGATTGTGTGCCGTTCTGATTCCTATTGCATTAGAGTTAGATGAGGTAATGAATAGGTCAGCAAATAAACTTAGCCCATCCTTCTATGTGCATCTTACTTCAGAATACATCCCACTGATTTCATTTGAATTCCTCATGGGACTGTAGTAGTCCAGTCTGAATGTGCATCAATTAGGAAGACAAAATCCTGGTTCCCCAAACTCTCCTTACATATTTTATATATTCATTACATAATCCTGCTTGTGTCTTCTTTCAGTCACAGCATATTACCCATGCTCACAGGCAAACTCTAAACTCTGAGCAGTCCCACTGGAATGCAGAAGCATCTTGGGTAAACCAGTCTCCTTTTCTTTGCCTTCAGAAAATTAAAACAGCAAAGTATGCGTGAAAGCTGCTTAATCCAGGCATCAAATAGCAGGTTCTGCATTTAAATTATGGCTGGTTTCTTCATCTTTCTTTCTGTTTTCTGCATCCTTTCCTTGCAGACATTAATCTCCTCCTCTTTAATATAGAATACCAAAGGAAGGAAGGAAGGGGCACCAATTAAGCCTCTGTTATCTCAGTAAAGACAGGCAATTGCTTCACTAATTGAATTAAAGATTGTGGAGGGCAGCCTTTTGCCTTTAATCCAAATTTGTGTCTGTAATTAATAAAACATGTCTCTGATGCTGAAAAGTTACAATCATAAACTTAACTAATATTTGACCTCAAGGAAATACTATTTTTTCTAACTCATGGACAAATGCATTTTCAGCAAAGTATGTTCAGTAATATCAGCAGCTATGGGCTTGAGGATTTGCTTATGTGTAAGACAATATTTTATTAAAAAGAAAGATTACACTAGATGGTAGTATAAACCCTCATAAATGGATAACTTTCTCTCAGAGAGAAACAGCAAATGTAATGCCTAAAGGACACCACTGGATAAATAATGTAGCATACAAAAACTGAACCTATGCCTTGATACCAACTTTACATTGTGTTTGGATGCTGGCACATATGAGGAATTTGAGGGTATAGTTTTCTTTTATGCTATAGCCATATAAGAATGCAAACAAAAATATTCCTTTTTTTAAAAAAAAATTTGTTCTACTTTTCTTTTGGATTTTGTTACAAAACTAGAATCACAACTGAGCATGTTCTCTAGCATCCCAACCCTCCTACACATTTTTAGTTGCCCATATGGAGGTGTCAGATATAATCTGAAAAATGGGATTAGTATCAGAGTTCGCAGTTATTACTCTTGTGGCAACCATTTCACAGAAAAGACAGCACACTTCACTATGTACCAGTGTGTTATTGTCACAGGAGGTGCAGAAAACGGTATGTTTATGCAGCTTCTAAAGTGATATTTTAACTGTGGGATAGAATCACCAGCAGTGTTTAAGGAATAAAATAGTCTCCAACCCAGTCAGCTATCCTGTTTTCTTACAATTTTATCAATTTTTAAATCTATTCCCAGTTATATAAAACATTTTCCGAAAAAACCTATGGAGAAACCTGATGCATTCTTTGTCAGAAACAGTCATTTACAAAATATCTCTTTTCACTTTTCACTTCTGTTGACTTCAAGTTAACAAGATTCTTAATGTTATGCCCAAGATTCTTACTTATATATATCAACTTGATTATTTAGATTTAACACAGAGTACAAAAGATCATAACTCATTTTTTTGAAAACATTGGAATGTAGATTATATGATGCACCATTATTTCAGTGGGTGCAGGATGGAACTTCAAGTGATGGATTTTTACCCACTATATTTTTGGAATATCGATTCATTTTATATTTAATTAAATGAGAAACACATATTTAAAAATAAGTTGAAGACATCAAATGAAAACTACAGATTAGCACTGAATGTTCATACTCTAAATTTTCTTCATGAATATTCAATTAAATGGCACAAACTCCACAAGCTCAGTTTTCTTGCTTTACAAAGGCCTCTAAAAATAAAAGATCTAATTTGCTAAAATAATAGTTAGAGGTTTATGCTGGAATAATATTAAAGATGCCAAGAGCATTACACTGGTATTTTATTGGGGTAAAGTCATGGTGATTTAGGCCTGAAAAACTTTAAAGCCTATTAAATTTGTTCTACTAACAAAAGATCTAAAAATTTGAAGAAATAAGTTCAATATAATACCCCAAGATATGCAGAGAAACACACCCAAGCCCTGACAGCTTGTTTGGAAGCCTCTTGCTATGCAGTACAAAACTCTTCTTTTTCATGAAGGAGTATAGGGTGAAACTAGCACTGCAATTAATACAATGTCTAGCATTTGCAGTAAAAAAAAGTTCATTCAAAGAAAGGAAAAAAAAGAATCCAGAAATACAAACTAAAGGGGTAAAAAAAAGAAAAATAAAATGGAAAAATTGACCGACAGAACAGAGTTGTTGGAATACAGGGGTTTAATTTCTTTGCCGATATAAATCAGCACAGCTTCCCTGGCACAGAGATCATTGCCAGTAAACCCAAGAGTTGGGGAAAAAAAGACAAAAATGTTGTTATGGAGGAAATGAAAGGATTAGAACAATAGAAGATTCAGAAACATCCTTTTTTATTGCATACACATCTGTACTTCTTAGATATATGGGTGGGCATTTGAAACCAGATGTAAAGTTTAGATTTAGTATTTTTCAATATTTTTAGTATTTGGATAACTTAAAAATATGTGGTCCAAGTGGAGAACTATCAGTGCTGTTAAAAATGTGAAAAATTCTTGAAGAATATACCTTCTTCTCAGAAAAAGGCGAAGTGAAATAAAAGTGCTGTACAAAATATCCACGTCTGCACTGACAAAATAAATAAATCAAAATATGATCATATGTTGGCAGGAACAGCACTGTCGTATCATTTCCAACTGTTACATACTTGATCTGAATGCTGGTCAGAAAGCCACAGTAGGTTACTTTTCTGGCAGAATATACCCATTATGTGTCTCAGTGTTCAACAGGAAACTATGATAAGCATCAAAGACCAGAGAGTCGATGAGAGCATGAAATAAAGGATTTCCTACTGTGAAATGTTTACCATTCTCATTGCAGGGAAGACAAGTTGGATAAAATGGGCAAGCCACTATTAAGTGATCAATAAATATAACATCAGATTATATCCACTCATTCTGGAATCAATTTTTATTTCTTTCTCAGATATGATAAATCACTGAGTATCCTGAACTGGAAGGGACCCACAAGTATGAGGAGCTGCTTCACTCCTCACACAGGGCACCAATGTTGGCAGCACAACTGAGGCAGCTCTTTCCTGTCACTCATCCCTTCAAAGACTCTCTATAAGAATTCCCTTGACTAATGGTAGCTCAAGACACCCCCACATAAAGCAGGTACAAGAATCAGCAGTTTATTATCTTACATCAAAGCTCTCATATCTTCTCTCTGTTGGGTCCCACACACACCATGACCAGCCAACACTGAGTCCCCCATCATAGCTGCCCAACCCACTCTTTTGTAACACATCTCCTTATTGGACTCAAGGACAGAGTTGTTTCTACTCTGTTGTGATTGACACAGCTGCAGCCCATCAAGAGCCAGGGCCCAAAGCACCATACCACATGCTAGGACCACTGAAGGCGAACTTCTGGCACTGCCCAGGACAGCCCAAGAAACCACACCCTGTACTGAGTTCACTGTCCAAATGTTTCTTGAATTCAGACAGATGTGCTTCCCTGGGGATCCTGCTCCAGTTCCCAGCCACTCTCTGGCTGAAGAACCTTTTCCTAATACCTGCCTAAGCATCCACTGACACAACTTCAGGCCATTCTGTTGGATCAGTGGAGAGAAGAGGTCAGTGCCTGGCCCTACTTTTCCTCCCATGAGCAAGTATGACTGTGACGGGGTCTCTTCTCAGTCTCTTCTTCTCCAGACTGAGCAGGCTAAGTGACCTCCTTGTATGACTTCCTCTCTAGGCCCTTCACCACCTTCACAATTGCCTCCTTTGGATGCTTTCTAATAGGATTACATCTTATATTGCAGTGCCCAGAACTGCCCCCAGCACTGAAGGTGAGGCTGCCCCAGTGCAGAGCAGAGCAGAACAGGACAATCCCCTCCCTTTCTTGGCTGGCAGTGCTGTGTCTGGTGCCCCCAGGACAGGGCTGTCCCTCCTGGCTGCCAGGGCACTGCTGACTCATGTGCCTCAACTTGTCATCAACCAGGGCCCCCATGTCACTTTTCACAGCTGTGCTCTCCAGGCTCTCGTTCCCCAGTCTGTCCATACATCCAGGGTTGCCCCATCCCAGGTGCAGAATCTGTCACTTGTCTTTGTTAAGCTTCTTATGTGATTGTCCAGACCTCTAATTGGTCTCAGTGTCCCTGCCTTCAAAAGAGTCAACAGCTTCTCCAAATTTACTATGATCTGTAAACTTTCTTAGTAACACTTGGAGTCCTTCATCCAGTTTGTTAAATGAAGGCATTGAAGAGAATTAGCCCTGAGATGGAGCTCTGCATAACCCCCTTAGTGCCAGGTTCCAGCCTGATGTAACTCCATTTATTTTAACGCTTTGTGCCAGTTATTCACCAATTACATTGTATACTTATCCAGAAAATGCCTGTTTTCTCAAGTATGTGCATCCAATATAGGTAACAAATCAAAAATATATAAGAAGCCTCTCAGTCTGACTTCAGTGCCCCTTACATTTTTGAGTGATCTATTTCCAGTTACTATTACACTTATACTTAAATATAATTTAATTAGAAATCAGTATTCTTCATTTGCATGCCAACATGTATGCAGAGATGTTAATTTTCAGTATTCTTTCTTCTCTGAAATTACTGAAGTACATTTGGCATGACAGCCTTGTGGTGTCTGTGTGTTGGTGGTACCAGCAATAACGACATTTATGAATATAGATATTTGTATTCTCTGCATCTTCAGGATTTATATGTCTGCTTGTTAGGAAGTAATTGCAGACTTTGCACAGGTTTTATTGTGCTCTTATTTATTCTCACACAAACTATTGGTATTGAAACATTTGCTGTTCTTTTTTTTCTGTTCAATTCTTGTCTGAAAATACTTATAAGTGTTATCTGTCTTATCTGTGATAATCCCAGGCGGAATGCAGAAACAGAGCAATTGTCCCCCAGGTGTTCTTCAACATCCTTTGAGGGGAAGTGGAGGGCCAGTATGATCTCTGTGCTCTCATGACCACTGACACAGCTTGAGGAAATGGGCTGAAGCTGAGTCACAGGAGGTTTAGGTTGGGTATCAGGGAAGTGTGTTTCACCCAGAGGGTGGCTGAGCATTAGAATGGGCTCCCCAGGGCAGTGGCCACAGCACCAGCCCTGACAGAATTCAAGAAGAGTTTGGACAATTCTCTCAGGCCCATGGTGTGACTCTTGGGGTGTCCTGAACAGGGACAGAACTTGCACTCAGTGATCCTGATGGGTCCCTTCCAACTGAGCAGATTCTATGATTCTACATGTCATGCTCAGTGATACATCACATTTTCTGGCTCTTGGCTCCACCATTTTTGGATCCATATTGACTCTGATCCAAAAGAAGATGTAAAATATCCTCATTCAGTCTGTGGACAAGCAGTTAAATTCTTTTCTCAGTAAGTGAGAGATGGGGGATCAAAGACTTTTGGCCCATGGAAAAAAAAAATAAGAATCCTGTTTGTAGAGAGAATATTTTATCTAATATATTGAAATGCATAAACTGTGAGGCTGTAGTTGTGATGTACTGTGCTGGATTCAGAATACAGATCTTCAGAACACTTAGAAGTATATTAAGCAGGTTGAAGTTAATCTCATGGTGATAATAAACAACACTGCTAAAAGCAAAATTTTTATTCCTGGATAGTATTTGCACCTGGTACTCAATCCCTAAGGCTAGCCTACCTTTTAGATATCAGTATTGTAGAGGAATCTCTTGGTATTAAACCATAAAATTTTGCCAAAATCCCATTGTCTAAAAACAAAGTAGGAGGTCTGCATATAATTTCTGTTGCCTGTTCATCCAATGACCTGCTAAATTGTTATCTTTTCATATTTTCTGTCTCCGCAACAATTTCCAAAAAAATTGATTCAGTGCTGATTTCTGTGAAACATCTAGTTTAAATTATTTCTAACCTTGATGCTACTGAGATAAAATTCTTTGGGAATTTTCTTTTTTTTGTGGTTTTTGCTTAGAACATAATGCTCCCACATTTGGCGAGGCTTTGTCGAAGCCACGTGTGTCTGTTGGCCTGTTGGACAGCAGAGAATAGAAAGATGCATCAATCAAAAGAATTGAGAAAAACTATTTATGTTGAAGATTTTCAATTTATTTCCATTCTCATTTTGATCTAGGTTAGACCACTTAGTGTAGTGTTCTGGCTCACTGGCTGTTGTTTGATCACTTGGACTACAGTCAGTACATTCTTGTGTGTGCTTGGAGTTTTGCTTGTTTGCCAAATGCATCACTGCAGCCTATTAGACCTTGAACTCGTGCTGGGCACAGCAACGTGGCCTGACAGTGCCTGTTGATGAGTGCAATGTACGTGCTGCACATGTATATTAAAGTTGGGTACTTAGTACTTATTCACCTTTGCTTTTCTTCCCTAATGCATTTCTTACATCATGCAGTGCAATGGAAACATATGTCCAACTTGTAGCAGCAGTTACAAGAAATCAAGTGATGCCAGACTGTATTTTTAAATAATGAAGGATAAAATAACAACATTATAAACACATTACACAAATCCATGTTTTGTCAGTATCTTGAATATATCATTCTCTATAGCTTTTATGTCTGAAGGCAGTGATGAAGCTGCTTACATTTGTCACACTTTTATTACCTCTGTCATATCTTTTTACTAACACAACCTCAATTAACTTAAGAAGTAGGAACAATTTTTTTTTTCCAAATGAACAAAAAATCTGGAAGTAACAAATATTTTCAGTCTTAAGACAATGGAAGTGTTTCTCTACAGCTCTAAAGAAAGACTAAAAATATTCACTAGCAATGGCTGTGAAAACATATGTGAGCAAAGCTGAGATCCAGCCCTTTCTGAATTCATACAGTTTCTACTTTTACATAGCCAGAAATACTAAAGATCTAATGCAATCTACTGAAAGAATAATACTCTCTCATGTTATACTAAAAGAACAGCTGAATTTTGCTTTCATGCAACCATAATGCAAGCTGGAAAACATTTCAAGCACAGTGATAAAAGACAACTCCTGTCATGATTAACTTCTTTTTTATGCATAAAACCAGTCATAAAAGGTAGATAAATAAAAAAAATCTCTGAGACAATATTGTCTAAATCAATATGCAGTAGGAATGAGTACATCACCAAATGGATACCAACATTTTTCATAAGCATCACGATGAAGAATTTTAAGGGGAGAGATGAAATATGGTAACAGTTAGCTACTCTGAAAATATTTCTGAGAAACTCCTCCCATGTCTGAGAGGTAGCATGAAGCTTATTTGAAAATATAACAAATAGTGAGTGGTGCATCCATCTGAGGCGTGAGGTGACATTTTATCATAAATAAGATATGATAGCTGGGTATTTCAAGGTTGTCAAGGTCCTTGAAAATGAAGGGAAGTGGATTATGCTTGATTGTAAAGAGATGATGAAGTAGATGATGGAAAAATTTTAAAAGGGAGGGCAAAAGCCAGGAAAAATAAATGGATGAATATAAGTGGGTCAGGACTTATCAGTGGATGTCAAACCAGGGAGAAAACATTGTTTTAACTGAAAAGCAGTATATAATTATCTAGACAAGATCTTTAGCTTGGTAATTCACAAAAAAACTACACCTTAAACAAGCGCAAACAAAAATTGTGAAGAGCCAGAGTGATATCAAAGACAAAAAATGGCACTTGAAAGTGAGCTGCTGTCAGGGCACTGTATGAGCAGTTCTTTAGAGCCCCTGCTGGGATTGTTACCAAGGGGTGATGTCATGGCAGTGACTTTCATTTGTCAGGTAAGAGAGTTGTGCTGAAACAATGAGCAGTGAAAGGCTGATTTGACTGTGAATTGTTCTTGTGCATCACATTTTCTGCAGAAAAAGGCCCTGGAAGAGCAAAAGTAAGGAATTGGAATTGGAGGATGGAAGGAAAAGGAGCACTTCCTATTCTTTGAAAGACTAACTTTTACATAGGTGAAGAGTGACCAGGAAAGGAGAGAGTCAAGAAATAAAAATCACGCAAGTTTCAGGAAGATCTTGGTTAACAGCACTGAAGGAATTTGATCAGTCAAGGAGCATAAAAGGGGCATAATTGGGCTGAATTTGGCTCAGTTTCAGAACTGTAGGAAGAATATCCTTGTGTCAATAACTGATCACACACCTTTAATCCCTCTTAAATTCTATTGCTCTTACTGTTTTTAGTTATACACCTTGAACACATAACTGAAAGGAAATATTGTTGCCATACAGAGTTTTTAGAAGTTATTATAAATAGTTTTGTTTTGGTTAACTTTCCATTTCTAAGCTCATTCCTCTTTCAAGATGATTAATCATCACAATACCTCACAATAAAGGCAGAATTTTGCTTTCATTTTTTTTTTTGATATGTATTTGAAAATAAGGATTTGAATTTGGGTCTTTTGATTCCAGAAAAATACAATCCAGTTGGACTCAACAAAGTTAAATGTCTTTTTGCACTCCAATTGTTCTATGATTTTATGAAATTTGTGTTTTAATATTTTAGAATAATATCCAAAACTGATAAAAAAGAGACAGAAAATCCCTTTCTGATGTGTCCTTTTGGAGTAGTAGGTCCACAGGAGGCCCACTAATGATACTACCTCTTTCTTTTAAGTTTAAAAAATCTCACCTTTAATAAAAGCTCTGGAGGATTGACCTATAATTCACTATTACCTATAGCTAAGTGATTATTCAAGAAGACTATCTGAAACATAAAATGAAAATTTTCAGCAGAATTTTTGGGAAAAGGCAGTTTTTAGACAAGAGGGGCCCACAGAAAAACATACTTCTCTGCCTAGATCAGATTTTATTTCATATGCAATGCAGTACGCATCCAGAAATAGGCAGAAATCTTTAGAAACAAAACAAAACAAAATAAAGCAATAGAATTTTAATGTAGTGCTGAAACACTAGAAATGCAGAGATACTTTCACAGTACCAGCTCCTAGAATTTTCATTATTTGCATTATCAAGAAAACAAAATGTCACAGTATGTATTTCTGCAGACTTTTATGTGCCTAAAGTGTAATTGTAGTAGAACTTCCAGTAGGACTGATAAACCTAGATTCAATGGTAGTCTATCATTTCAACTACTGAAGAATCTTTATTAATTATCTTCAGAAATCTGCTCCGTGGTATTTTCCTTGGTTACAGATTTCATAACTCTGTTTTTTGTTATCACAAAAAGCAATGTATTGCAATTTTTCATGCATCTTTCATTTCTGTATTTCAACACTATTGAAATACAATGGCTAACCCAGAGAACATAAGCTCATTTCTTATTTTACTTCTTTTTTTTTTTTT
>VWYP01003268.1:0-46276 GCA_013400435.1 Pycnonotus jocosus | reverse complement strand
TTTTTTTTTCACAGAAAAAGAAAACATATTCTGTGATTCTGCATCTGTTGCCTTTTCATTTCCAGGTAAAAGTGATCATGAAGAATGTAAATGTTTGAGTACTACATGCCTTGACATCCATCCCTCTCAGACATTGTACCAATGAAGGTTGCACTTTTAATTTTCCCTTTGGATCCTCTGGTCCAGTAGAAATTAACTTGGTCCATGGCAGGAGGGTTGGAACTTGATGATCTTTAAGATCCTTTCCAACCCACCCCATTCTATGATTTTATTAAGTCCTCTGCAAAATGGCCAGTATTGACCAACTCTATATTTTTTTTTCCTACAAAAATATTTCTCCCCCTGCCAAAAAACCCCAGACTGAGAGCAACAGTTCTTCATGTTTTTATCACTTTATTTTTCGGCTGGCAATGATTTCTTTTCTGTGCTAATTTGAAGTGCAAATTTTTGATGTTAAAAAACAACTACAAACGTGCTTCTCAAATAGCAGCTGGCCTCTTTTGAAATAAAGTTTGATCCTGGGCAGGCTGTCATGTTAAATTCCTAAACAAAAAATCATGCTTCTTGAGAAAAAAAGCTAAATCCACTAATTGCAGCTCAACACTTAAACACTTGCTGAATGCCAACTCTATTAAACAATTTTTATAATTCAGGCATTATTTAGATGAGTAAAAATCAAGTACAACAGCACCGATATAACTTGTAAGGTGAAAATTTCAGGTGAGCATCCAGAGAGATATTACAGAGAGAATGTTGGATAGAAGTAGAGTGAACTTCACTGGCTGGTACAGGTATTGAATCTATTATATTAGAGCTATAAAACATTTGCAAGAACATAAAATACTGCATTAAATTAGAAGAAAGGACCCTAAGTAAACTTCTAGAAGGAAATGCAGAAACAAACCCAAAACAAAACACTGAATTTTTAAGCTCTAATACCAGCTCTGAGAAGTGCAAACAAAAATGACAATTCCATCTGTATTTCCAGAGATGTTCTCATATCTCTTACTTTTATTGTGCCAAATTCTTTGTCAGATTCAGTTTTCAGGTTCTATCTAATAGCATCTAGTCAATTTATGGTGTTTTTCCTTTTTCCTGTGTTAGTTGCTGTGGACTGGAACAATTGCACTGAAGTGTCTAAGGAACAGAAGAAATGGAAGATTTCCAGATTCCCTGTCAATCAACTTTTTTTTTTAATTACCATAGTTTTTAAACCATTATTTCCTAATAGACTATGTCAGTTGAACTAAATGGAAATACAATACAGAGAAAAAGGCCAGAAACAAGCTTCACTCAAAGAAAAGTTTTAAATGTGATTTGTCTGAACAGCAAATATCATGGCTCAATGCACTACCTGCAATGCTAGTGCAACTCTGTGGATCATTAAATATAGACTGTATCTGTGTCTATTTTTTTAATCTTCATTATTTTTGAGAACCTCTGTAATAATACTCTCACTGTGATTAACCCTTTCTTCTGCTTGTGCCCTTTCCTGCATTCTAAATAGCCCATGGAGAGATAATCAGTGTCCTGATTAAAAGATAAGCAAATATATGTGTAGGACTGGGAACAATGTCAGTTGTAATTAAGAAAACCACAAATTGCCATCTCATTTAAAATTTCTCAATTGTACTTGTTATCTGAAAATTACTCCCCTCAAGTAGTCTTTAAATATCACAGAATAACATAATAGTTGGGGTTGGAAGGGATGTCTGGCAATTATGTATTTCAACTCCCCTGCTAAAGCAGGTTCACCTAGACTAGGTGGCACAGGATCATGCTCAAGTAGATTTTTAATATCTTCAGAGAAAAGTTAGTTTCCATAGTTCTGAAATTTCATCCAGGTGAATTCACTTCATCTCTCTCTCTCTCTCTCTCTCTCCTTATCTATCTATCTAATCTATCTAATATTTGTGAAATTTTACACTAGCTTCTTTGACATTTTGAAGTCTGAACAACTTTAGTCCTGCAAAGGAGCATTTTATTAATGTTGATTCAGAATCAGCCACAGATGAAGGCTCAGTTTAGAACCGTGTTACAGTAGCAAGAGGTTAGCCCAGTTCCAGTGTTTATCAATTTTTCTCTTAAAGAAAAGATAGTTATGCACTTTCATAAACCTAAAAAGGGACAAAATTCTTGTTAAATATGCATGCAGCAGGGAATACCATGCATTTCCCCTTTGGTTCATCAGTATTTACTCGTGATATTTTCTTCTGCTAGAAAGATAAAGAATTATATAAAACTCATAGTGAGATTTTTCTAAAGATTTTACCTTAATTTTGAGATGTTCTCCTTGAAAAATATTAGAAATGTTGCACATTGTATTACAATCCTCTGTATATTTTCCCCATTTTTTTCCTTATACACCTTAAATAGGGCATTATAAAAAAGACAAAGATAGAAAAATGAAAAGAAAAAGGAATGTATATATCTCTATATAAAAGTTTATACGAGATACTCAGGGGTACAAGGGCTATATTGGTACTTGGAAAAAGTGAAAGCAACACTGGAATATTATGAAAATATGGAAATAAAGGAACATCAAAGGAACTGTTTTGGTCTTTGAGTAAAAAGAACCAAAGCAAAAATCTTTTTTAGCAGTTAGGCTCTATTTTATATCTTACTGCACTATGTGTGTTTTAATGTTAAAACACTGTCTTAGATGGCTCAGGAATATAAATCCTTAAATTATCCTTTCTGTGATAAAGAGCTGCCAATGATATTATGTATGTATACGTTGAAGACTGGTCAAATGTTTCACCACCAGGGATGTCTTTTTCCCAGCAGGATTTAAGTAATATTAATAGAGCAAGATAAACACTTCATTGTCATATAACATGCTCTGGTGAAACTATGCAGGCTGCCAAACCAATGCTGAAGATGTGGGAAATGTGTGTTTTTGAAAGCAATACACAAAAGAAATCAAGAACAAAGAATGTCTTTAGTTATATGCAGTTGGGGAACGTGCTCAGAGTAACCATGAACATTCTGCAAGACCAAGGAGAAGTGCTTGCTTTACTGCTTCTCCCACACCATTGGCTGGACAGAGTGCTCCAGATTGTCAGATTGCATCAAGCATCACAGCTTCAGAAATGGCAAAGTTCATTAGAAGGAAACTTCACCAGAATAATAAAGGAGCCCCTTCTTCAGCAGATTTTTTTTCCTTGCTGATCAGGAAAATGGATGCCTCGATAGAACAGCATTGAGGGATTAGCCTGGTTGGCAAAGGGAAGAAGTGTGGAAGAGTCAAGATATGTCTGATTACTTATTAATAGCAGTAGACAGGAATTCTTGTTTGGAGGACACATTCTCATTCTAAGTAAGAAAAGATTTTTTGGCAAATACGTTTTTCTCTTAAAATATATATTGACAGTCTTGTTCTTATAAAATAAAGAAAGATGCCAACATTGCTTTTCAAAACTTGTCTGGAATATGTTTGAAGTTAAGAAAATAGCTGCTTTGCAGGGCTCAGCTAAAACAAATATTGCATTTTTTATTAGGTTTATTCCCTGTGTATATCTATGCATTCATATAGAAACTAAAAATTTAGTGCATCATAAATACCTGAGCTGGAAATAGTACAGTTTGGAATTAAATCAATGCATGTCCATTTTGATCCCATAGGTAAATTAATTAGATAATTTCAGGAGAGTATTAAATAATTTTATTTCATACAAAACCATAAAATATTTATATTTCACATAGTAAAATCTCCACATGATGAAAATACTGTAAAAATTCTTATCTATGTTATCAGGTATATGGTTGTGGAAATTATACCTACTTGGTATTATGAATAAAAGTGTGGCAATAAAGATTCAATTCAGCCTTTAAATAGATGAACACAGTCAGAATAAAATCTTATGCTTAATGTTGATATAATATTCTTTGAATTTTATAAGAAATAACAGAAAAGTGATTAAAAATAATGTCCCAAGCTTAAAGTTTGCTTATTGTGCACACTTTTTATGCTTACAAGAGCATACATTGCTCCATGAACCAAATTTAAGAAAAGTATTTTATTAAGAAAGAGTGGTCTTCTATATTTATCTGAGGATTGTATATTCAATATGAAATGAAGTTCACAGCAAAATAAGGTGTGAGTACTTTTGCAACAGGGAGGCATTTGAACATTTTACCCCTCTGCTTGAACTTCTTAAAATTTTGTAAGATTTCAATTTTGCCTAAAAATATAAACATTTGACCAAAAGGGTAGAAAAGGACAGAGATAAAAAGTCTTAGAGGAAGGAGAGGAAGGAATAAGACTATGATATAATAACAACATCCCTTTTGAGAAACATGATGTCTAGAAAACCCACCTTCATATTACTCTCTTAAAGGTGGCAAAATGCTTGCCATTGTATTAGAAGATCGGATTATTTAGTAGATAGGTCAGATTTTCACTGATCTTCATTAAATATTCAAGGACAACGCATGAAAGCATCTGTCTGTGTATGCAAACCTACAGAATTATGTTCTAGGAATAATTTCATGAACATGAATTTTTTTGGCAGTATGTATGTTAAGTCACTTCACACCAGTCCATATCTAGTAACCTGATTGTATTTTTCTTAGGTATAACTGCTCAGTCAACTGCCAACTCCTTAAAACATCACACCTCTTTATTTTACCATCTTTCCTGTCACAAGTGCATTTTTCTGAGGTAAGTGTCGTAGAGTCATACATACAGACATATATATATATATGTATGTGTGTATCCACAGAATATTTTAGAAAATTATAAGTATTTAATAACAGTGTTTCATATCAGTTTTTTAAAACATTGCTTTCATACCAGTAGGAAGACCCCAAATCAGAAACATCTGACCAAATCTAGTAAGCAATTTAGTTGGTTGCAAATTTCCAATGTTTCAATTTGTAGTATTCAGTAATAGTGTCTGCCTTAAGTCACACACATAAAAAAAAGTTACGTTTAAAAATTATGATAACTTGGAAGAATTTTTCAATATGAGGAAAAATGCAGCAATACATCAAATAAACTAGAATAAATAAGCATCATGGCCTAAAATAGTGTAAAATTAGACTGATCCTAGAAAAAGCTCAGTTCATACAAAATCTGTTAAGTAATGGTCTGAAAAACAGATGATATCTAATGATATAAGTACTTGGGAAACTGTTCCAGTATCACTGGAACAAATCATGATTTAAATAAAAAGTCAAATGTACAGAAGTTTATAATGAGATACAGTTTCAGTGAGGAAAACCAAAACAAAATACCAAACAATAAGCATGTTTCATTCAAAAAGTGTGAGAGAACTGTTAAGTGAAAAAGGGATACAAGTTAAAAAGGGATTAATTTTTGTACTATTAAGTATTGGTGAAAATCAAGCAACACCAAGGTAAATACAACTTTTGCTTTTTGAATATAGCATCAGGATTTTTGCCACTCAGGCTTACAAGTAAAGTTGAGGACTATATCTTTCTGAGAAACTAGAATAGAAAGTGTACTGGTATATAAGAAAATTGCTTGTCAATTATAACTTTCTGGATAGTCTTCATGTTAGAGAATTTTGAAGGTACGCATTCTTAAACATTAAAAAATTGATGATAAAAAGAGGAAAAAAAAAAGGAGAATATTCAAAAATGTATTCTTTGGTATTTGATGAAGATTTTATCCTGCTGAAATGTTTCCTAAATTTGTGTGGTCAGAATGTTTTCTCTGGAAATGAAAAAGGGCTCTCTGAATTTAAATGGCTCAACTGTGTTGCTTCTGCAATAGACACAGAAGCTTCAGAGCTTACATTTTAGAGTCCATTAGAAATGTTGGAATATTTCACCTTGAAACATCTTTATTAATTCTCTTCCTCCACTCCCCCTTCTTCCCAAATGCATTAAAAATTCAAGAAGTTTGAAAGCAATATTCTTGTGGCTGTGCAAAAGCTTTTATTGGCAGCTTTTACATTTTCTCTTTAGCAAATGGATTTTTAAAATCTTAATGAACTCTGGATTTGTGACCCACCACATTATTTCTGCTAAAGAAACAAACCATCTGGACAACACTTCTGTGGGTTTATTTGTATTTATTTAAATTAACAGCAGTGTATGTCATTTTCAACCATAACAAACTCTTTCCATTCAGGTGAATTCTCTGAAGTCTTTAAATTTTATGGCTTGAAGCATTAAAGCTGTAGTGAACACATTGAAACAATTACACTGAAGTAAAGATGATCATAAAACCAAGACTGTGTGCCTCTCATGTGAAAAGCACTCATGGAAAGAAAACAAGAAAGAAAGAGAAAGAAGGGGAAGGGAAAGAGAAAGAGAAAGAGAGAAAAAGAGAAAGAGAAAGAGAAAGAGAAAGAGAAAGAGAAAGATGCTGGCCAAGGCAGATGGGGACCAAAATCTGCTGCTATATGCAACTGAGAGGAATACAATTTGGGAATACTTTGGTGACTTTTTACTTAGAAAGAGGGTTCTGACACAGAATTAAAAACTGTTAAGAAAGTGCTGTGGGTACTTCTGCCCTTCATTTAGTGTTCAGTTGTGCCAAATTCTGAAAGTTTTCAATATGTTAAGCACAAGGATTTCGTATCCCCTGTCAAGTTATCTTGGTTTAAAAGACAAAGGTCTCCCAAGAAAGGGGGAAATGTTCCTGGGGTGGAAAGATGACATCTCCCTCCAGATTATTGTAACTTCAAAAATTATGGGGCTTCCAAGCAAAAATGTGGGAAAAGGAAGAGCAGTTCTTTATTAGAATATATATCTATGTAACAAGACAAAACAAACAAACACACAAACAATAACAACAATACCTTCTTCTGTTTATCTAATCCGAGCCTCTAAACATTGAAAAATTCACATACCACTCATCAAGTCACATTTCCAAAACAAGCAGGATTCAAATGCTGATCTGTTTTTACAGTTCAAATTATTTCCTAGGCTTTCTGATGCATTTGGTGGCTCAAATGCACCATCAAAGGTCATTATAAAAAAAACCCAAACTGCCCTAAATGGCAGATGCAAGAAGTTTCTTTAAAAAATTAGTATTTAGGTATGGAGATTCCTGAGTTTCTAAAGGCAAGGATTCACTTAACAGATTGGCCTCTATTCTCAATCCTGCATTTTGCTGGTTTCTTGACAGGTTAACAACTGTTGCTGAAAATGCCCATGAGTCTGTGTTTTGAAAAAAGATGAAAATAGTCTACTTTCTTCTTCTAGTTCAACAAAAATAAAGACCATTCAAAACCATTTTTGCTGTACAGAAGGTGAATTGATCACAGAAAAATAATAATTAGATGCTTTGAACCATCTTCCAGATATCTTTCACTGTCTTTCTCTTAGTCTCTCCTCTCAATAATTAGAGGTAGTCCTTCTTTTGCTAGAAAGGTGGTAAGATTACAAAGACCAAGTCAAGGCTATACATTCCAGGTGTTGGTAAACTGCTGTGAGCTTGCAGTGAGATGTCTCATCTTCTCACATCATATCCAGTATATGTTCATAATATTCTATGCTGTTTTTTCAGAGTCATCTGCTATCCAGATCAGATTTAGGAGACTGTTTTGAATTGATGCTTGTATGTCCCTTGTAGCGTAGCCTAAAATGATGAATTTTCTAGACACTTAGAAATTAGGCATTGACCATTGGCAGTGAATTTTTAGTTTTTCTCTCTTTTTCCTCTGCAGCCCTATTTAAAATTCAATAAATAAAGATTTTTGGCAGAAGTCTTTTGTTGCTTTGGTAATGAAAATAACAATTTTTTCAGGATTACTAAATATATATGATTCATTTATACAAATAAATAGAACCGCCATATGCATAAAGCTAATATTTCTTCCTGTGTTCCCTAGTGTAGTTGCTACTCCATGCTTCAAATTAACAACCTTTCACATAGTTACTGCCAATATGCTCAAGGGTTTAAAATTAAAAGATTTCTGTAATCATGGAAACCAGCAGAAATGCTTTCTTGAGGTAGCTATAGGTTAAAAAAATTCCACTGTATCATAATTTCATGCTCATGACTGCTATTTTTTTGTGGTTTTAATTAGTTGATTTGAGTTCAGTTGATCTTGTCTTTGCACTGAGAATAATATAATAAATATCATAAGTATTATATTATATTATGTTATGTTATATAACATAATATAAATAAAGTTTGATAGCCAGACTGATTTTTTGCTAGCTACAACCTACTCTCCTTTCCCACAGGCATCTCACTTAGGACTTTCGGTCTTGGCCATAAATCCATGATCTGTTTTTCCTTCATAAAAATATGTATTCTAATGATGGGAAGATTTCTTATCCCACATGAATTCACATTATAAGCCTTTCTCCAGGGAAGATGGGATGCTGAGTGATCTGCAAGCAGAAATGGATGAACTGCAAATGTTGAGGAAGGCATGCCAATCTTTTAGGACTACAGCAAGACTTGGACGGAACAGAACGAGACTTTGGACATTTCGAGTCTTCCTTTAGGGAGAAGCCATCACAGACTTACAAAAGGTAAGCTAGTGTGCATGAGTAAGAAATACAAACCCCAATATAGTCAAATTAAGTTGCTTGTCTTTAAAAATCCTTGAATTAGCTTTACTACATATATTTATATCCTTTCAGATTCTGACTCCTTTTGAGCTCAGAACTGTTACAGTATTTGTCATACTTGAAAGTCTTGAATGTAAAAGATTTACTTGGTATAATCAATGATTATTTGGCAGTGTGTTTTCTCTGGCTTGAGAATGGATGAGAAAGTGCACTGAAACTACTGCTTCATATACTTTGTAGCACTAAACATAGTGTATGATTTCAGAAATAAACACCAGAATATTGTTTGGATGTCATCAGATTTTGGTACAAGATCAGAACATATGAAGTCCTGCTTTCCTTGTTACTCAGGAAGGGACCTTCAACAGGATGTGTCTCATCCCTGGAATCATCATCTCTTTTCCCCACCCAGGCAGTGTTCAAGGCCAGGTTGGACAGGGAATTGGGTAATGTGGTCTAGGGAGAGGTGTCCCTGCCCATGGCAGGGGGTGTGGGGCTGGAATTAGACGATCTTAAAGATCCTTTCCAATACCCAAACCATAGAGTGATTCTATAATTTTATGACTTAAGGTAAGACTCTGAGGGTAGGTATTGTTCCTGGTCCTACCTATAGTTCTGAACTAATTAAGAGAGTATGCTTTGTCTTTTATTAACTCAAAGTAGAGATGGGTTGAAGCGGCAATGAAACAACATCACGGCAGACTAATGATGATGAACTGTCTTACAATCTGTACTATCCTTAGCTATAGTTCTAGATTGAAATAGGAATTAGAGAGGAGGAACAAGAGCTCCAATACATTATCAATCATTTTATTCATGGTTTACAAATGTGTATACACATTATACATTCTTGCATCATAAAACAACCTATTTTTAGTGAGAAAAAAATCTGCAGTTCAAATGAAGAAACCATCATTGTTTCCTGCCTAAGATATTGGGCTACAACTGCAGTGGATTGATGATAAAGTTTCAAGAAATGAAGACTCTTGGTTTCTCTCTCTTACCATTCTTCTCAGATAAAAACTGCTGGTTAAGAGTTTGACTTAACCTTTCTTGCCCATGTGTAAGAAATTCCAAGACTAAGACTCCTCAGCCAAAAGATGCTATCAATTGTCTGGGTCATGAGCACCTTGTACCAAATGAAATCATATACAGACATGAAGATAGACCTTAAAAGACTGCATGTCCTGAGGATTCTATCCTTTTGGTGTGATGGTGAGGCTGTCAGCAAATTATGACCCAGCACGCTCACTCAAGTGTCTGTGTTTTGTTCTTGCTTCATTGTTGATTTCCATCAGCTGAAACATCAAATGGTTGCACAGAATACTGCTAGTTATGTAAAGCTTTTCAGGAAACATCACTTCACACAGATGTTTAACCTCCAAGCCCTGAAGGGATAGCTCTGCCAGTTGCCAGGCTTGTCAATTAATTTTACATTGACAGTCATGCTAATATAGTTTGACACAGACAAGTTTTGCAGCCAGCTAGCTACATTAGATAAACAAGGTAGATGAGTGCAATACACTGCAAGATGCATCTGAACACATAGCACACCACAGCATGTCTCACAGGTAAAACTGCTCAGTTTCATATCAGCTACCATCCCAGATGACCATAACTTCTAGTAAAATGATTTTTTTGCTCACCCGAGCACTATTCCCATTTCTTTTGTGGTCATGTTACCACAAATGTGTTCAGGAAATAAGAATGTGAAATATGAAATATATCTGAATACTTGGCTTACAATATGAACTGCCAAGCAAGATGAGTACTGCTGAGATGTCCCTGAAATAAGTTTATTGAACCTGAGGCACCTCATTCAAATTCTGTCAGCAAACTGAAAGTAGCTTAGAGAAAAAAGAACAAATATTTAGGGTTTGGAAGGAATTATTTACAAGAATACTTTAACTAGGCTGGATACGTGCAACTGGGCACACTAATGAGGAAGGTGTGATGAGGATGTGATA
The DNA here is from genome assembly GCA_013400435.1 of Pycnonotus jocosus. NCBI lineage: Eukaryota > Metazoa > Chordata > Aves > Passeriformes > Pycnonotidae > Pycnonotus > Pycnonotus jocosus. Next base: position 35,810 of record VWYP01003268.1, on the reverse strand, counting down.
ATTGCCTGGAATTACCTAAAAAATAAAAGCAAATACAACAGTAGCTGCAACATGAGCGAATGAAATTAGATCTTGGTTAGAGTAAGTGTCAGCTACACCAGGTTAAAAAAAATATTTTTACACCAAAGAGAAACTGTGGACCAGTTGACCCAAGATAAATAAATTGATATCAACTGGAATATTTACACAAAGACTGAATACAGCTTCAATCTGTAATCAAACATATATTGGCCAGTGAGAACCTTTAAAGGTGTATGTCCTTGTCTCTATCCTCAAATTCTGTGAGTCTCATTACAGAGAATTATTGTTTTGGGGTTTGAATGAGATTGAAAACTGCAAGGTAAAAAAACCCTGTTGGATGTTTCTGTTTTTCTGTTTTCTCCTCTCTCTTGCCTTATGAAACTGAATTAATTCTAACCAAAATTATCACTTTAAAAATTATTTGAGCATACATAAAGGTTTAATTTCCCTTAACTATGAGTGTAGAGAAATGAGAAATACTACAATTGAGGACTGCATTAGTACCTGATGCACATTGATGATGATAGCATGAAGCAGGCAGTTACAAAAAGATGATACTATAAACAAAACCATAGATGTTTCTAATGAAAATACTGTTTATATGTGCAAATATATTATTTCTGCCTCATCTTATCTTAGAGCATAGACTCTCAAGACAGAGACTGTAGTTCTGTTCAGCTCTTATGCATTGTTTAATCCAGGGTTTTTCATGCAATATTGAGCAAGTAAAAACCTGCTGAAACACTTCCTGTCTCCACAGATCTCAGTTGTGATAATGGCAGCCCCAACTTAACTCTTCAATTACCCAAGATAATGAATGATGTCAAAGCCCTCATCTACAGCATATTCCTGAGCTGAGGGTTGAGGCCATTTATGTATCACAATGCAGCTCTGGTCTTTATCTCATTCATGATGATGATGATGATGATGATGATGTCGTCAACAAATTTAAAATAAACATTCTTTTTTTGTTATTCTGTTTTAGTAGACCATTTATCTTAGTAAAACTATGCAGCAGGTTTGGCTGTTTTAAAAACTGGGCTATATCTCAGCAGTCGGAAAAATTATCCAGAAGATCAAATTACCCTCAAGCTTTCTTAGAAATCCTAATTCATTAATTAGAAACTATTTTAAATTTATTTAAAGAAATAATTCTTTGTCTGACAATTTTTACAAACTGTTATATTTGTATATTTGTATGCATTGTATAAAAAACCTGTATAAATATTATTGTTTTCTCTATATTTGTGTCAGACTATACTGAAGATAAGGTAGAAAAATTAGACAAATTCTCAAAAAAATTAAATTTTTTGTCTTAGGAAATGATGCCATGAACTTTTCTGAAAAAGTGACAATGATGTTTGGAGAAAATCTGTAGTTTAGCCAGTATTTTAATATAGATGGCAGAGGGACAACTGTGACTGTGTTGTAGACATTAAGAGACATAGATATCCCAGCTACACAAGGGCAAGAGCAGAAGTTTGCTGATCATCAGTGATGAATGGGTTTGGAGAAGATATAATGCAATTGTTTTGTGACAGATCATTTAGAAGATGTAGAAGAATGGAGAAATCAAAATTTTCTGAAAAATAATAGATGGTGAGAGGGGAGGCTGGAGTTAAGATGAAATAACTAAGCCATTACAGCTTGTGCACTCACCAAAGAAAGCAGAATAGAACTCACTATGAGATATAGGCCACTTTTTCATTGATCAATGATATAATAATTGATTATAAAACAAGATACTTTTTTTTTTCTACTCACTGAATTGTTTGCTTATGTTCACATAGATTTGGGGAGAATGGGCTTTGATTTACTTTGATATTCAAAGAGCAAAATAAACTATAAAGGTATTTAAGAATCTGCACTTCTCTTGATTAATTGTGCAACTTTCAAGCATTTGTGGTCCAGTGCATTTTTTGAGAATATTCTTCCAGATACAATGCATTTGACAGTATAGTTTACAATGTGAATACACTAAAAAATTATATCTAGTAAACTAAAATAAATGCATTTAGAATATAAATGCACCATTGGATGTTACTTTCTCATCAAGGCCCTCCCAGCTGTCCTTTTGGGAGTCCATTATAATATTCAGTCTTCTCTTGTGGCTCAGAAAAAAAAGGTTAAATATTTGTAGTTTGGACCCTCAGACAACTCATAGGATTTCCATGCACTAACCGGTAGTGAGCTCTGAGAAGCTTTAAAGAATTCTCTGTCCCGTGTAAATAAAGGCAGAATTTGTTGCAAACGTGTGGATTTCTGCCATCTTTCTCAGGGAAGAGAGAAGTTAGTTAGGAAGGAATTGATGAGAAGGAAGTAATAAAAGTGAAATGTTTGTTAAGGAAGCTCAGTTTTCCTTTTGTGCTTCTGTTTTTAGGAGCAAGCTTCCTACCATGTCATAGAAACTAAACATTAGAATTCAAAACTTTCCCTCCTGGGGTCACTTTCCTTCTTTCTCTTATTCTCCTCGCACTGGCAGTGAATTTGAAAACTTCTGCCAGACAGATCTTAGAACTCTCATCATTCTTAAACAGAAATCCAGTGTTGGCAAGTTCTGACACTGGACAAACACATCCACAAACATTGAGAGAGCGCTGCCTCTGAGCAGCAGAGCACACCAGGGCTGTGTTTGCTCAAGCTTGTCGCTACCAGGCTTCATTAAGAGCGATGACATTTTTAAACACCATCTCTGTGGTACTGTGTGATACAAATCAAATCTAGCAGACACACAAAGGCCTTTGTCTCTGCTCAAGGCTTGTACCAACTTCTGTTGTTAAGGATATGACAACATTTTCTGGCTGAAGGAAAAAGACTGCAAGGAACTGATCCTAAACTGAGCAAAGTAAATAGAAAAGTTCTCTTTTCATACTGATGGGGTTAGATTTAAGTGTTGTATACCTCTTCTCCCTGTCTGCATACAGAAAAATCTGAAGTTAATATACAGAAGACACACAGAGACATTGTTTAATCCTAGAGTATGCATGTGACCACTAAAATTATTAAATTGCTGTTATTATCAACCAGAAGGGTACTTACTGCATCTGAGCCTTCCTTTTCAACACAAAACAAAACAAATCTTTGTCCTGTAACAGCATTTTCCACATTCTTGTTCAGCACAAGCACTGCTGTGTATGTTTTTCCTGTCATTTATTGAAGGAAATTCTTATATATGAAGATAGGAATGAAGGTCGTGATTATTTCCATTCAACTTTAAGCACATATATGCCCAGTCTTATGATGCTGAAATGTCTAAAATGTGCATATATGTCGAGTAGCAGGTTGAGAGATTCATCCACTAAATGCACACTCAAAGAGACACTTTCGAAGAAGAAACTCTACTGTAAGAGGATGGAAATGACTCACTTTTTTCTCTGGAGAAGGAGACTAGACTTTAAGCTATGGTTGGGACCAAGGTGAAATGAATAAAATTCCACAAAGAATAGAATAGAATAGAATAGAATAGAATAGAATATTTTAATTGTCAAAGACATATAAGAATCATCTAGTTCATCTGCCTGACCAATTCAGAGCTGATCAAAGTTAAAACATTGTTGTTCAGGGCCTTGGCCAAAAGCTCTTAAGCACTTGCTCACCTTTCTAAGAAGTGTTTGACCCCCTGTTGCAGAATTTGACATCTAAATGTCCAGTCTAAACATCCTCTGGTACTGCTTTGAACCATTCACACAAGTCCTATCATTGGATCCCAGAGAGAAGAGGTCAGAACCTCCCTCTTCACTTCTCCTCACAAAGCTGTAGAGAGCAATGATGTCATCCCTGAGCCTCCTTTTTTCCAAGTTAGACAAATCCAAAGTCATTATTAACTGCTCCTTACAGGCCATTCCTTTCAGCTTTTTTGTCCTCCTCTGGACACATTCAAGGATCTTCGCATCATTCTAAATTGTGGGGCCCAGGACTGAAGCTGAGGCCAGACCACTGCTGAGTACAGTGGGATAACCATCCCAAATGTGCAGCTGTTTATGCTGGGTTTGATGCACCCCAGTATGGAGCTCACCCCCCTGGCTGCCTGGACACATGACTGGCTCACACTGAGCTGCTGCCAGCCAGCACACCCAGATCCCTCTCTGCAGGGCTGATCTCTCAGCTTAATACAATAGATAATATAACAATAATTACTGTATTATATATAAAATATAAAAGATGTTATTCATAATGTATGAAAATGCATAAAATATGTGTACCTACACTGTGTGTGCACTTCTACTAGTTACTATGTTATCTGCAAAAAAACAATGTGCAGGCTTCCCTTTACTGGGCTTTCTGAGTAGAATTCTTAAAAAATATAGAGGTCTTTTTTTCTGAGCAGTTTTATTACTAGCAGTTCAAAAAATGTTTTCAAGTGAAAGTTTTAAAATAGCTGGAAAAGTTGGAAAAACACTTTCTGAAAGTGAATTACAGAATTTATTACAAGTCCAGGGAAAACAAGTACATTTACAATGTGGAAATTACATAGGCTGGTGTTTTCACACATACGTTCCTCTGCATAAGAGCTTTAATTCCTATTTAGGCACTAAACCAGAACAAGCATGTTTTCAATAAAAGCAAATTATAGCAAGGCAATTATATTGGAAAACACACCAAGAAAAACTCCCCAACAAGCACACATTACATAAAAATAAAAATAGCAACCAATGGCATCTAGATTGATATGTACTGATTCCCTTTGAAAATATAAAGATACATCTAAATCCCTAACTTCAGAATTCAGGTATGACTCTGAGAAATGCCTTTAACTTGACACATATATTTGACTAGATCTTTGTTCAGAGAAGTATAAATTTACATGCTTCTTGTTTTCAAATGTATATAAGTATAAATTATATGGTTTGTTACTAACCGATGATCAAAATGCTTAAGCTAAGATCCTTGTGATGGAAAATCTATTACCAGTGCCTCGCTACATGAAATAATAATTTTCCTATTGAAATATTTCTTCCAAAAGCATACAGATTGCTTGTTAACAGTTAGGAAAGAATTTTAAAACCATTTCCTTATGTAATTTTTGCAAAGAATTTGGCTTTGCCCAGATTTCAGTGGAACCAGCGTTTGAATTTTGATGTTACATGAAACATCACCTATCAATGTTGGTGATTTTTGCCAAACTGATATAGTAAAACTTTATCTACTATTTGTCAATTAAACCCTTACTTTGTAAAGACCTTTTAGTGTTGTTAGCTTTTGGGTGTTTTGTTGTTGTTTGGGGAAGGGGGATGTCTTTGGTCTTGTTTTTTCCCTAAGTACACAGGCTTTAGCTTTGTAAGATAGTCATTCACTGATGGGATTTACTGCAGTTCTGTGTTGGCAGTTGCTTTCATTGTTTTGAGGTTTTTTTCTTTCTATACAAAAGGGACGGTAGTCAAATGTACCTATTTCTAAAAATGCATTGGAAAGAAACAGCAGGGGGAGGAAAGAAAATCTCCAGATATTTAGGGACAGAGTAACTACCAACAACAATGAAAATTTTATGGGGCTGCACTTTATTAACTCTGTCCATTTCAAGCTACTAATAATTAGCTGAGCTCAAAATGATTGCTTAGCATTCAGCAGGGAAGGTAGCATTTCTCCAGAAGGGACTTTGTTATTGGAGACTGTTTTTATAAATGCATAGTTTCCTTAATTCCAGTATAATGATCTTTCCTGACTTAGTTATTGTTGTTTTAAGTGGCTAAAATAAGCACTCTTGTTCATGTACTTTCAAATGAAAACATGAGTGTTCATGGCATTATATTACTGAAGCTTTCCCTTATTGGCCCTACACACCCCCTTTTTCTTCAGACTGCAGTCTCTGGGTACTTTGATAGTTTATACTTTCTTCTCAGAGTGAGGTGTTGTAGTTAAAAAAAGTTCCTTTGGCAGCTACCAAAATATGTCACACTAACTGTAACCTTTAGAAAAGGAAATGCTCCATGGAGCTTTGATTGTGTAAACAGCATATCCTGTCCTCAAAATGGGGACATTGTCAAAGGAGAAATTATATGAAAGGATGTATATATTTTTTTACTACTTTTTTACTTTATTTTGGTACTTAGAGGTGCCTCTTTAAGACTTCTGAGCTGTACACTCATGTTGCTAAGATAAATTACTACTTTTTCTATGTGTAATGTTACTGTGAGCAGAAGTATAAGACATTGGTTATTGTTTTGAACTTGATTGATTCTTATGTTGGCTGAAGTCAGAGAACAGCTATTCTACAGGGGCTGCAGGGAAGTGGAGGTCTGTGCAAACACACTATTGTCATTGGATGAGGACAGGGAATCTGAACAGCATGGAGTGAGACACACGAGTAGGTTTTAGTTAGATTCAGTGTTTGCTAAGATTTGGTTTACATCTACGAAAAACTCTGGAAACATAACCAAGAGATTAGCAAACTGAAAATCCTTCAGAGCAGAGATATGTCTCAAATCTTCCTCTTAATGCTGCAGCTTAAATATTGCAATACAGATCTTGGATCAAATTTGCATGGGTAAGAATTTTGTTAAATTGCAGAGTGATTTAATTTAAGAAAAGAAAAATGGACATACTGGCTTGAACTGCTTTCAGCCTTGCGAGATGAACAAGGTTACATCACTTGTGAATTTAGAGAAAAGTTCAGATTTCACCATGTGCAAATGATTTTATTTAGAGTCAGTTAGGATGAACCATGATGAGATACATGTAATATAAATGGACCTCCATCACCTTTGAAGAAAAAGTCTATTTACAAGGAAAAACAACTAAAATGTAACAATCTCTTCCAGCCTTCTTGTTTCTGACTAAATAAAACTTCTGAATATTATAATGGGAGTAATTAGCTACAGACTACACAGCAGCTGGATTGTTATCTACACAGAAATGGAAAAGAGGGACTGTAGATTTTATCACATCTGTTACCAAGCAGACAAAATCTGCACGTTCAATACTGCCTTCAGGGTATTATCAAGTTGTGTGAAAATGATCAAGTCTCTCCTGTAATTAGTGACTGGCTTCCCAGACGAACCATTTTTAAATTAATGGTTTTGTAGGAACAGACTGGTGGAACAACGAAGCATTTTGGCAAATGAATTCAAGTACAAAAGAATTCTAAAATAATGTAGATTGCAAGTGACCCCTGAATATCATCTATTCCCAGCCTCCATGCAAAGCAGAACCAACTTCAATGTCACCTCATGCTGGTCAGGTCTTTATCCAGTTGGGGATCCACATGGATATTCTCTTAGAAACCTTTCCCAATGACAACTCTCATTAGAAAGATTTTGTTCCCTTATATTCATAAGAACTATATGTTCATACAGGGATTGAGAAAAGGGGTATTTAGGTTAAAGGGGTATAAAAAAACTGAACAATGGGAAAAATGAAGGAGAAAGAAGACTAAACCTGCAAAAGCAAAAGCCTATTAGCATTACATTTAAATATATACATTTAAAAATAAATTCTAACTCATGTAAATAATTAGATGTACACATCTTCAATTTTTTTTTCAATTGAACTAGAAAATATATACAAAAGATGAGCAGAACTATTTCCACTTAGCAAGAAAACAAAATGAACACAGAGGAATTGCATCATTTGTGTTAAGGAAACTTTCCTGTCTCGCCATCCAGGAGATTGGCAGTCACAACTGCACCACTGAGCAAGGACCAAAGCCCTTTTGCAGAGCCCAGCTCCAGTTCTCTAGCTCACACTGTAGCTGTGCCCTGAGCTACCTTCACTAAATGGATTCCTCAAAATTTTGTCAATGTCATATAGAGGTGTATGGCACAGTCTACATTTTTAAATTAACCATTCTGACATTGTGAACTAAGTCTGTTTTGCCATTTTAAAGACAGCAACTAAGATTATACCATTCAATAATGAATCAGTTCAAAATGGGGATATGTCTTAATCATGACATTTGCAGGATCAGTTTGGTGGCAAATAATTGAACATTAGTGGAAATGAGAGAGAATAATATCTATCTTGGAAGAGATTTTTAAATGCCTTAATATCAATAGAGTAGTGGCATGGGGAAAGGGAAAAAATCAATAGATATTTTTCAGTCATGTGTTACATCATCTTTTTCTACAGCACAGTACCCTCCTGCTTCACTGTGGAAGTAGCAGGTTACTGACTTTCGTTTTTTATTTTGTTTTGTAGTTGCTTGTAATGTGAAGAAGCAAATCAGAGTACTTTCTGGAAAAACAAAGGTCAGGTTTTACCAGGTGCTTCAGAAAATTTAATCCAATGTATTGTCAGGCATAATTTTCCGCTTTGAATATGATATTGGGTCTAAAATGGATCATTGCAAAATCTGAATTTGGATTGGATTTAATTTTGAAATTAAGAGCTCTATCCACAGCTTACGATCCTATAAACCACTAGACTAAACTCTATTTCTTGCTAATACATTCCAAACCTACAGCCTTATCTTCTTTTCCTGTAATATATACAATAAGTCAGCTAACGTTTAACTCACTTCCAGTATGTTAGTTTTCCTTTCATCTCCTTCGTTGTCTTCAGAACTGACATCCATTCACTATTTACCAAAAATGATTTACAGTTTCCAGCAGTTCTCTACCTTTATCATCAATTTTTTATCACTGGATCACAGCTGAACCCAGGGGAGGAAGTTGCTATATGCAACTGAAATTGATACTACCTCTGCATTTTCAAAGAACAATGTTGCATAAATGAAAGTTCTGCCCTGCAAATAATGACTAAAAAAACCCAAGCAACCCAAACCAAGCAAAAAACAAACCAAAAACTAACACTCGTACAGGAAAAGTCTTTACAATTCAGAAGGGATCTGAACTGTTGTGCGTAGTTAACCTGTGTGAAGCATACCATTAGCAGCACGTTTCCTTAATCAACACAGTGTGGTTGCTTTCAGAATGTAGGAATTGTTATTATTTCTAACACAGAAATTCACTCCATTAGTTTTTTTTCTGACTAATGTCAGTGACCTTAAGATGTATTCATCTGAATAAGATATGCACATGCATAATATATGACTTCATTTTCTTTATATTGCTTAAAAGATTTCCCAAAAGCCAGGTAAGTAAGTATATATATTTTGAAAAGCATATACCAACAATTATAGCTGGTTCCCTCACTTCTATTAACTGAGTTCTCAAAACAGTTTTTATGTATTAATTAATTAATACTCATACATAGTCTGTGACATTAGGCAGTGTTATTAGTTCTGGTTTATGTCAAGGATCTGACGCTCAGGGTAAAGGAAGGATAGGAAAAGTAATTTTTTAGTAACAAATACTACATTAAAATAAGGAATTACTTTCAATGATTATACGATTTCCTTTCCACTTGAACTTTGTAATAAGCAATCAATCCATTGTATATAATTTGTTAAATTTTATATTTATGGTTTCTTAAGAAAGAAAAGAATGCAATTGCCTGGGGGAAAGGCCTGACCTGTTGGAATCAAGGGAAGGGAAGAATGGCTGTGATCTGTGACTATGGTTTGTTATACAAAAATAGGAAACATTTAGTCCTAGTAAAGTAAGGGAGGAAAAGAAGTCAGTCCCCATCTTCCTCATACTTTGTAAATCCATCCTGGCTGGAGCAGACTGTCAGATTGAAAGTCTGGAAAGGAGATATTTGCAGATATTCATTGCTATTTCATGCTCTTTTCAAAGCAGGAAGACCATGGAACATACAAAGAATTTGAAAAGCCATTGAATTTTAGGAATGTAATATCCTTTTTTGATATTTCTGGCTCAAATGTAATGACAGATTTCATAATTTTTTTCCACTTTTCTCAAAATTATTCATAGATTCCAGAAAGGTTACACCTCTTTCTCAGAAACTTTTAATATTTAATTATAATTTTCAGAAAAGTAAGGAGGAAATCCTTTTTATGAAGGAAATCCTAAAGGTTCAGAAGTAGGCTGTACACTTAAGTCAATAGATGAGCTGATAGGGAAGAAGACCGTCCTGACTGAACAAGGAGCTTTATCTGAGTCTGGAACTCAGAAGAAGAGAGTTTACGGCATTTGGAAGAAGGGGCAGGCAACTCAGAGGACTACAAGGTTGTTATGAGGTTATTCAGGGAGAAAATTAGAAGGGCCAAAGACCAGCTAGAACTTAATCTAGCTACTGCCACAAAAGACGATGGACATGTTTCTATATATGCATTAGCAGCAAAAGGAAGGCTAAGGAGAATCTCTAGGCTTTGTTTGATGCAGGAGAGGAACATAGTTTAAAAAGATGAAGAAAAGGCTGAGTTACTTAAAGCTCATTTGCCTCAGGTCTTTAATAACAAGTGCAGTTGTTTTCTGGGCACCCTCCCCCATGTTCTAAATGATAGAGATGAGGAGCAGAATGAAGCAGTCCAAGGGAAAATTGTACATGACCTACAACACTAATACGACTTGCACAAGCCCATGGGGCCTGATGAATCCACCCAAGACTACTTAGAAGCCAACAGAAGTGCTCACTGAGCCACTCCACCATTTATCAGGAGTCCTGGAACGGAGCTTCCAGCTGACTGGAGAGTAGCAAATGTGACACACATCTAAAAGAAGGGTGGAAGGAGGATCTGGGGAGCTACAGGCCTGCCAGTCTGACCTGGTGCCAGGTAATGGAGCAAGTCATCTTGAGTGCACCACAAGACAAACAGGGGATTAGACTCAGCTAGCATGGGTTTATGAAAGGCAGCTCCAACCAACCTGATCTCCTGCTGTGACAAAGTGACCCACTCAGCAGATGAGGGAAAGGCAGTGGATGTTGTTTACCCGGACTTCAGTAAAGCCTTTGATACTGTTTCCCACAGCATTCTCCTGCATAAACTGGCTGCTCCTGGCCTGGATGGGTGCACTTATTGCTGGGTAGAAAACTGGCAGGAGGGCTGAGCCCAGAGAGTGGTGAATGGAGTTACATCCAGCTGGCAGACAGTCATGGCTGGACACGAGCCAGCAGAGCCTGGGTGGCCAAGAAGGCCAGTGGCACCCTGGCCCGTATCAATAACAGTGTGGCCAGCAGGAGCAGGGCAGGGATTGTCCTCCTGTACTCAGCACTGGTGAGGCCACACCTCAAATCCTGTGCTCAGTTCTGTGCCCCTCACTACATGGCAGACATTGAGGCATTGGAGTGTGTCCAGAGAGGGACAACAGAGACGAGAAAGGGTCTGGAGCACAAGTCCTGTGGGGTGCAGCTGAGGGAGCTGGGGGTGCTTAGCCTGCAAAAAGGGAGGCTCAGAGGGGACCTTATCACTCTCTACAATTGCCTGAAAGGAGGCTGTAGCCAGGTGGGGGTCAGTCTCTCCTCCCAAGTAACAAGCAACAGGACAAGAGAAAATGGTCTCAAGTTGCACCCAGGGAGATTTAGATTGGATATTGGGAAAAATTTCTTCACTGACAGAATGGTCAGACATTGGAACAGGCTGCCAAGGAAAGTGGTTCAATCACTGTCACTGGGAATAATTAAAAAAACAGGTAGATGCAACAGTTAGGGACATGGTTTGCTGGCAGTTTAAATCTTGACTTTGGGCAATGTTTGGACTTGGTGATCTTACAGGTCCTTTCCAACCTATGATTCTGTGATTATCAGTTCAAGGAGTTCACTGTGAAATTATCACCAAAATGCAGGATCTAAGGTTTGATTTTGTTTTGTTTTGAAAATCCATTTAAAATTGTTAAATATCCTTTGAACGTTTTGACTGGAAAAAATGAATCTAATTTTTTTCCACTGCAGTAAGATTTTAGTAACATATATTTATCTACTACCCTGGAAATTCCATCTAGTGTCTGCAAATATATATATTTAGAGAGATTACTTTTCCCTTGTTGCTTTTCAGATTTAAAAACAAGCAGTTTTTAAAATATATTTCTTTGTTCTAAGACCCCTAGAACATTTTTTTTAAGATTTCAGGAATTCTAGTTCAGGAAATATGAGATTAAGACTTTCTGGGGTGCTTCTGTCCCCTAATTTCTGTGCTTCCTTCCCCCTCAAACCCTGTCTACAGCTAATCTATAATAAAGGTTAATTTTGGAAAGCGAGCTCCGTAGTATTTACACAATGAAGTCAAACTCTGAATGAAACACACTTGTAAAAACAACAGCAGCCTTTTCCTTGTGCAATATAGGATGTGGTCAATCATTTGGCAATTCAGTTTTGGCACATCATGAACTATTTATTTGTTAAGGCAAGTTCTTGAGATTACAGAAACTCTGGGAGGTTTTTTCCTTTCTTTTCTTCTTTTTTAGTTCTTTTTATTTCCTCCACTGGAAACTATTAAATTTGCAGAGCCTGATGTTTATTTCACACTGAAACATGCACTATTGTATCGATAAATATTTAATGGTGCTGGAGTTCAGTGGATATAGCCTCATATGTTTCTTTTAAAAGGTGTTTTATAACCTGGTGAATGCACTGTGGTCAACTGAGCAAGAAAAAACAAACTCAAACCAAAAACTTTCCACTAAAAGATGACACAGGGTTCAGTTTCAGTTTGAAGAGGGTGTGGAGGAAACAAGTAACCATATATTTTTCTGAGTCTCTCAGTCCTGGCAGTGCTCAGACAATTCCATTTGAGATAAACATCAGGGGCATTACATAGATCATAAAAGCATTTGAGCTGAGAAAGACAAGTGCTAGAAAAGATAAAGTTCTAAAAATGAGCTTTCTCCAGCAGACCTCAAAAAAACCCCAGGTAAATCCATTTTGCCCTGAACTGCTGCATTTTCTGTGATAGATTGGCTATGACATGTTCATGCTCAGTCTGTAAGACTGGTTTAAATGCTCATGCAAAGTGTTTTCAAATATTTCTGGACAAACATTTGTTGACATTAAATTTTAAATATGATGTTAAATTATTTAAACATATCTGCCAAACTGTTAGCACGCACTTTACCTAATGTTGCATTTGAAACTACCTGAAATCACTTTGGCAGGCTAAGGCCAAGCTACAACAGAGCAAAAAACCCCTCAATGATAGGTAATATCAAAAATTGCATTATTAATATTCACTGTTTTGAATTTGATTCCTATTCTAAACATTTACCACTCCACTAGCTACCTGAACAGACTTGGAAATTAAATTTTACCTCATCCAGTTTTAAGTGGTAACTTAAAATGTCCACCTAGAATATAATTTCCAGTAAAAACATTGGAGATTTCTTAACTGATTATCTATCTCTAAACAAATCTGCAAATCATGCTCAGGTGTAATTTGATAAATCTGAAAAGTTGTTCATATTTTTTAAGAAATCTCATGGATTTGTAAGTAAACACCACCTACAGTGAATTAGGGCAAAACGCACAAAAAGCTTGTAATTTGTAAATGACATCAGAAATCTCTATCAAATTTGAAGAATAAGATCAATGAATCAGTATCTCATAAACAGTGTTATTCTCTCCTTTATGGTTAAGACTCAGCAGCTGTCAAACTTACTCAATAACTTAGTTATAAACTAAATATTTAAAGATTAATTCAGGAATCTTTGAGGACATTACCTCAGCCTCAGTGGAATTGTTCAGCAAAGAACCGTGTAGTGTTGTTGCCTGAAAGAAGCCTTGTTCAACTTATGTAGAAAGAATAAAAAAGCAAGAGGTCTAACAACCTGCTACCCTGATGGGAAATGATAGAGCTGAAAAATGAAGGATAGGTAAGTATAATAAAAAAGTTGTTCAAACCCAAAATATCACCATCAAAAGAAAACCAGTCTGTTTGATCTGCTTGTGATGAGTCTTCCGAGCTCTTGTCTTTCTTTATTTCATGGAGTTTTAAATGTAGGACAACAAAAATTGCTTGAACTCAAGTTTCTACTACCCAATCAGAGACAACATTTGTGTAGCAATAAGTATGAATCACAAATATAAAGAAAAAACACACATTTAGAGTTAGGACCAGTGTTATCTCAATAACAAATATGTATCAATAATACTGTCATACATCAAGAAAATCTCAATCACAGGCATGTATTGGGTCTGGCATATTGGGGTTCCCATGTCTTTAGAGATATTAGTTAAGCACTTTGCATAATTTGGGCATTGAAAACTGTAGATTGTTTTGAAATGCTTTGCTCTGAGTATGAGTTACAGAGCTTGGGGCATTAAATTCTTTCTGGACGTTAGAAATATGGTCCAGAAAATAACCTCTTCATAAAATAAGTGGTTTCCCTATGTCTATGTTCATACTTTCTTCAAATCCTTTATTCATCATCATAGATAAAGATCTGTCTTTTTCTCCCAGCATTACTGAAGTGCAAACTTAAACTTGGAAGTCAAGAGATGTGGAGTAATAGCGTCTTTTGGGAAAAAAAAAAAAAAAGAAAGAAAAAAAAAAGAAAGAAAAAAAAAAGACACCAAAAGTTATATGTATCTGCACTTCTTTAATTTCAGGGTCTTCCTTGACTATTTTTAGTTATTCTGCTATTCATTCAATTTTATTGTAGAAATCTGCTTATCTTGGTATCATCAGGTTCCTGAACCTTTGAGTCATAATATAAATCATCTTCCTAAAAAATACTTGAATACTTTTTACTTTATTTCCGAGAATGGAATCAGGATCCACTGTGATTGCACAAAACTATACTGAAGAAGTCCAAACAAACACGGTTATTAAACATCCATCAACATCTCTGTGCGTTGTATAGAAATGGAGTTAAAGAAATGAGTTCCCATTACTATTTGTAGACTGAAATTATTGAGTTAAACATTGCTGTACATTTCTTTGCTATGAGAACAAGTTATTTACAATATTCATATATGAAAAATGCACTTTCAAGAAAGCTGAGAGCTGGGGTCTATGAGCAAGACCATTTTGTCCCAGAATGTGTTGTTTTATCCCAAAAATGATACCATTTCAGTCCCCATTCAAAACAATGGCTTAGTAATGCTGAGTAATTTGACACAAGGAAGACTTTGCCTGGATGTAATGGAGTTTTACCTTCTTTAATTTGCAATGTTTGCAATTGAAAATCAGACAAAATAACTTTGAGTTCTTTGGTTCCCACTGACTACACTGAGGGAATTTTATATCTCACAGGAAATCATCAGAGCCAGTACCTCACACGACTGAACTCTATTACTTTTACGGCTTTCACAGAGAGATTTATCCAGTATTTCTGGCTTTGGTTTTAGCTGAAAGCAAATGCTGCTATCTTCAGTATGTTTCTGAACAGAATGGAAATGTTAAACACTGTAAATCGTTCAAGGCAACCTTCACCCACAGAATTGCTAGAAACTTTAAATCAGAAGCTAGGATTTGTTTTTGTAAGCATCTGCACTGAATCTCTGAACATCTGAAGATTAACCTGCTGCAATGAAGGTTGTGTGTGAGTTTTTACATGATAGTAAAATGTCTGCCTCACTGAGCACATTACTTACCTGTAACTTTCTTTTAAGAAAGATACCCAGTAGAGCAAATGTTGAAAGAATAAAACTTTGAAGCTCTGCAAGCAGAAGACTAGTTCTAGTTCTGTGTGCATTCAAAGTTATTTCTGATGTCTATATTAATTTTCTTGTTTGACTGCACCAAAGTATTTATTATTTTCATTAAATTTAGCCATGATTTTTTGCACATTTTTCCTTAGTAGGTCCTTTAGTATGTAGCTGGTAAGCAATGAGATAGGAAGAACCTCTGCAGTGGTGGTGGCAGGATATCTCTGCATGGACTGGAAACCTTGAAAACATGTAAATTCAGTATTTCATGACTGTTACTTGGACTTTTCCAATGCAACAGAGGCATGGAGTGAGAAAAATATACGTAGTTGAGAATAGAACATAGATCTAGGAGTGACATGAAGGAAACAACAACGCTGAGACTTCAACATGTTGTGTCTGCAATATATAGTGACACGGAGAAGAACTCAGCAAAATGCATGAGCATCCTATTTCACTCATATCTGACAGAACAATGTCAGTATAACAATGCCACAGAGGTGAGAGATTGTTTTTTTCATTCTGATGAGTAGGCTAGTGTCTTTCTTGATTCTCTAATTACATGACCCTTCTGTTCATAAACTTGTATTTTTAGTCTCAATTTGATTTCTACAAACTCTTTTCTCAAGCTAGCTCTCTTCTCCAGTTCTCTCACAATCATTGAAATTATAACATACAGCTGCTGCATTTTTCTGTCTCCCTCTTGACCTGGTGAATAAATCATATTTAATTCTTGATGTTGAATTTTTCTCTCCCATGTCATACTTGCTTTGCAAAACTTGAATTTGAAGTCTTTTCCACGGATTTTGCCTTTGGATGCATCTTGATCTAATTACCCTTGTTTTCTTTTGTTCCTATTTTTTTATCTGTCATTTCCACAAACTAAAATGTTTCAGTTGAGAGATACATAAATATTATAGAAAATGACAATAATATAAATTACCAGATTATGTTGTTACCAGAACTGTTTCTGAGGTATCCAGAATTATAGTGGATGGGGTAAGGTTCTGCCAAACATTTTTTTCTTTAGCCAAAATTGATTTGAAATCAAATGAGACACAAAGGGCTGAGAAGACCTTGTTTAAGTCATATCATGATACGATAAGAGCAGGATTTCTTCAGTGTTTGCTGTTTCAAACTAATCAGATACTCTGTGGGAAAAAGGAAAACAACATATCAGGAGGGTGAGGAGAAAGATACAACTGGAAGGAATAAGCATTTCCAAAGCCATATGAGTAATTTGGGCAAGGTCTTGTTTTAGTTACCATTAAAAGAAATCTCTCAATTTGAATAGATACCACCGCTTAGTCCTGGACTTTAGGAACAGAGGAGATTTCTTCAGTATTTTGTGACAGTATATTTCAAGGAAAAGAAAACATTGAAAAAGATCAGACATAAAGCAAAGGTTATTTTGCAAACTTTTATACAGAAAAATACATTAAATTAGAAACTTTTACATCTCAATTTGAAACTTTTCTCAACCTCTTGTCTTTCATGTGATATAGAATCAGGGTTATCCCTCTTTGGTTTGATTTGGTTTGGTTGTTTTGATATTGAGGAATTTATCCTAAGTCATTTGTACCAATATAGTCCTAGACTTTGATCCACCAGCAGAAATAATGCAAATTATCAGGCATATGTGCTGGCTATCAATACAGTGATGAATAATTTCCAGTCAAATGAGATTTTAAAAATATTTTGTGTCAAAAAAGCTTGGTAACTTAAATTGCATAAGCGGCTTAATCTTCGCAGAAATGAGCCATCTTAGATACCTTGATTATTTCCAAAGAATTTGTCTTTTATCTAGTTTTATTGATTCTTGGATATAAGAATATAAATGTCTGTGAAAAAGCACTTAGAGGTGAAAGGCAGCTTGGTTCTTTTCAGTGTTAGATTCAATTGGTCACTGCGTGTCTGTGAAATTTTCTAGAATTTCTGGCATATGGCAGATCTTACATTATCTTGATGATAAGGATGATGATGGTCCCCAGCATCTGGAATCCCAGTACTCTGGAGATACACACCTGGAAGGAATAGGTTTTCAGATCTCATGCTGCATAACTGCATGACAGATGCTGCTGTTACTGTATTGCTTGGGTTTATTTGAGTGGAGTGGGGAGAGGGCAGGGGAAGGGTTAAAATGAATGAAAAATGGGCCTGTTCCTTTGGATAGCTGCATAAATCTCAAATAGGCCGTGGAGCTGCCTGTGTCTTCTTGATCTTATTAGGAAGAATGTGTGTGGGCAGGAAGAGATGAGACTGGGATTTCTTGCAACAGTGCTCTCTGGAGGATCACAAATCTGGTCATTTAAAACTGATTTATTTGGGTTTATTGCACTAGTATTCTACAGTTCCAATTTGTCTTTGCTCCTTTCATATTATTCCTGACCCCTTGATGAAACACCCACGTAAGTCCAGATAGTTCTCTTTAAGAATTCAAGTAAACCTTCTTTATTCATTTAACAATTCTGTTGTTCTTTCTTTTTTTTTACCTTTTTTTTTTTCATTGTTTATTTTCCTCGAACTTTTTCTCATACTCTTTCCCTTTCAGCTATTGATTTATAATATCTCCAGAGACATCAATAACGATGGAAGAAATTACACTGTCACTCTGAAGAGGAATATTTTACATTTTGTTTGGGGTCTCAAAGTACTCTAACAAATGGTCTAAGCATTATAGTTTCCTATGCATCCAGAAAGTATTATTCTCTTCATTGTACAGATAAAGTAGAGACAGAAAGTGACCTATCCAGGGTAACAGTACCAGCCAGAGAAAATATTTTGAATATTAGCAAAAAATCCAGACAGTTGGTCTTAGAAGCTAGTCAGGGCATCATATTCTTTTAATTTAAATTTCCACATCATTGTGGCAAAACACTGTAGTAGAATTAGTCGTTTATTGTTTTGCTTATGAGAGAAAAGATGGGGAAGAGAAACAAAACAGGTAGACAAGTGAAAGAATAAAGCAGTAAAAAAAAAAAATCTTACTATTTAATTCGAAGCCAAAAGAGGGATTGGGAGCAAATACTGAGGCTATTTAATGCTTACTGTAAATTCTTTAATTTAAGTTTTCTCATTGTTGGTAAGAAAGATAGTGCTTTATCATTGTCCAAAGCAGGCGTATAAATTTCACCTACAAATTGTTGGTACATGTGGAAATGCCACCTTTGCAGGTGTAGATTTGCCAGCAGTGGGGTTTAGCCCTTGCCTCCCTTTGGAATCAGCAGCTGCAGCATTGCTGCCAAGCTGCCACAGATGGGGCTGCCCAGCCATTCTTTCCTCTCTCCACCCCTTTTCTGTAGGAATGGTGAATCAGCCAGGTACCTCAAGCTTAAGAGACATAAGCAAATTGACTGAAAATTATGCTATGGTTATGATTTGTCCTCTGTGTTAAGCAGCTTTCTTAGAACTTGCTGTCCTTGTTAGACATCAAAATCTTCCTGTAGAGACCCTTCAGCAGGACCACAATTCTGCTAAAGGTGATAAGGAGAGATGGAAAAAATTGTGGTATTGAGAAACAACAGAACTAGAAAGGAAAAAAATTACACAAGTGTGTGAAGGAAGAGGCCAATCGAGGAAGAAAACAGATAAGAAGTACTATAAATATGTTCAGCCCACCCCTTTCCTGGTCAGAAGAAGACATTGTCTTGTCCTTTGATGTCAGAAGTTAATGTTTGCATCTGATTTATAGCCAGATCTCTATTCACTTTAGGTAGGCACCAGTTACCAAAGGATTACCACTCTATATATTTTACTTCTGGCTCTGAAATGCATTTTAGTAGTCCATAAATTAGGCTTATGAAAGATCTTCAAGCTTCAAATTCACTGAGGGTGGTGGGAAGGGTAGAAATGTTGAGCTTGATCACAAAATTTATTGCTACTAGGATTCAAAATGTTGCTGCCACTTATAAGGGGTAAAGAATGCTGTTGCCACTTGTAAGAGGTAAAGCCTTACTTTTCCCTTCAAATTTAGTAGTACAGCTGGATTTTGTAAAAAATCAACAGTCTTTAGAAATATAAATATAAACAGTTTGAAAGAATTACCAGATTCTGACAGTGGGAGCTTGAGAGTCTTCCTATACTTTCTATTTTTTCCTTAAGATAACAAAATTATTTTTTAAGTATTCAAAATCTGATCTTTCATTAAAAAAAAATCAGAATGTTCTTGATTTTTTCTCTCTCTTTTTTTCTTTTCTTGTGTGTTTGGGGTTTGGGTTTTTTATTCAGCTTTTCATTTAATTCCTTTCAGAATACCTTTTTGCAAGCTTTGGTTCACAGCAGTGTTGGCTTGGAAACAGGCCACTTTCAAAACAAAGGGTTTGACTACCCTTAAATCAAGCTGAGAATTTTACAAAAAAGCATGAGTCCACATGTAAATAAGATGACAAACATTACACAGGAAATCTGAGATAGTTTGGGAATAAGCCCTCACCTATTATCTAAGAAAAAAAAACCCAAAAACACAGTGCAACTCGGCTCACTTTGGGCTTTATTTGCACAAACTTTATGCACATCTAGGCTACACATATCAAGCAGGTAATTGTGTTAAATCAGCACAGTATGTTGTGCTGTCATTTCCAATGCTTTGATTACAAGCTTTTGTGAATCATTTTCCATTTTTCCTCTGTACGCCAGAGGATCCCACTGCAGTTTAGGTGCAGGACCCCTTATACCACTGGTGCGTGATAATTCCCCCAGCAGAGGCTGGACTGTTGATCCAGACCCACAGGAACAGGCAGCATTTAATCTCATTACCATCTAGTGGCAGCCACACTGAATTCTCTGACTCCAGCTTCCAAGGTCTATTTTTGTAGTTGCCATCTGACTCCTGTGAAACCTATCATTGCTCTTTGCTAACAGAGGAAAACAACCCAGGTAATTAGGCTGAGTTGGAACTGTGGTCTGACTCACTCCAGCTGACTTCCTTTACTAAATTACATTTTGACTACATTTCTGTAGAGTGTGTAATGTTGGTTCCAGTGGTTCCTGAAACCATTTCAAATATAGTTTATGAAACAGATAAAAAATAATACAGGAGACAGGCACAAGTGGTAAAAACAAAGGTTTGGGATCCAGTGACTTTGATTCTCTTCCTTTGCTGATAAATGATCTTGGTAAATAATACAAATATTTTGATCATAGTTATCCATTTCTAAAATTAAGCTCAGTTTACTTATTAGTTTAGAAGGCATTTCAGAGGTTTAATTAAAGCATGCCATGCTAAGCACTTTTAAAAACTGAAAATTAAAGAAGCTAGAGAAATATGGAGTATTGCTATCTGTAGCATTATTTGTTTGCTGCTGTAAAGCATTTTACAATTTATTGATGGACTGTAATTGCACGACTCCCACAGATACTACCCAGAATAAATCTTTCCAACATAGCAGGAAGGTGCACAGAGAATTTGTGTTTTCTGGTCATGAAACTTCTTCCATCGCAGCAAAGTCAGGACATTCATTTCTTAGTTGTCCCAGCTCCCGAAGGCAGTTTATGCTGTTAGTTCATTTTGCTTCTCTGTCACAGACCTGTCTCCTCATGACTGTCAAACATTTGGAGAAGGTTTTTTTTAATATTTTTCTCAGGCCAAAGAAGTTTCAGAGGACATAGTTTTATCCCTTCTTATAAACAATTCTTTATTTGTTTTTAGAATAGTGAGATCATCTGCAACACTGGCAGCACTAGGTGTCATTAGTCTAAACCTCACACTTGTGACAAGGTGTCAGGTTTGATCGTGCCATCAGAACTGGAGTACTTTTGTTGACTTTGCAGGAATACATTCCAGCTCAAATCAATGGCAGAGAGAGGAAACTGCCTCACAAACAGAAGAGTAAAGGAATAACATCTCTCTCTGAGAAGTAGTAATATAATCACAGCATTGCTAAGCAGAAGTTAGGAAAGATACTCAATTCCTAAAAAAATTACATGAAAACTCAGAGATTCTGGCATTGTATTACACATCAGGAAGAGTCAGGAATGAGAAGACTGCTCTCCCAATAGGTACCCTTGCATTAACCACACCCCTCTAACACATCTGAAGTTGGAAAACTGCTAGGCAAGGTTCAAGGGGTAAAGCATGCTCAGGAAAATTTGAGACAAGACTTATGTCAACCATAAAGAAAACCCCAAAGAAACAATTGTTAATTCTGACAGTTTATGATTATTCTTACACTATTTCATCACATTTAACCAGTCATTTGAGCATTTAAGAGACACTGATTCTATAACACAGTGTGGACAATTCTTCCAATTTGCCATCCTGTATATCATGAAGTTAAAGTGATGGGTTTTTTAAATTTGACCCAATGATGATGTAGCTTTATGTCATGCTAAGATTTTCTAAAATGTGATACTTCCTTACTTGCTACATACATTAAATTGTATCTAGGTAATAAGAAGAATCCCTAAAAGTGAATGACATTTGGATTTGGGATTATGGTGTAGAATCCAGAAGTCCAAATCAGATATCTATAATCTTCATTTGGTGTTTCAGTGGGTATAATTCAGATGCCTCAAAATGGAAGTGCAGAAAGCCTACAAAGATCCTAAACTTAATAACAAGCAAAATGAATACAGAATGGTGTTGATAACAGCATTTGCCAGAGCCTGGGTAAAATTTAATGATGAAAGAGCTCTATAAAGACCTGAGAACCTACAAGCATTTTCTGAAGAACAGATATTTGCACATGTACAACCCCAGGTGACAAAATCAAGTTGTCTACTTTCCTTTTTCCTTATCATTCCATATTTCTAAACTAATGCAGTGTCTTGGTTTAGGGCAAATTTGGGAGGAAACCTTCTAATGGAGACCTCCAGAAAGCAAATTCCAACAGTCCTTCCCTCAACCAGTTTAGGAAAAGATTTCTTTGGAGAAAAGTGGAAAAAAACCTGTTTATTTAACAAACAAAGTATTCACAAGCATAAAAAGTGAGTAATATTAAACAATGGAACCTCTTGTTGTTGTGAAGAGATGGCAAATTCAGAAAGTCCTTGTCGTGGGTGTAGCTTGGCTGGTTCAGTCTCTTATCAGTCCCTCTTGTGCTGGAAAATGCTGCATCCCGGCACTGGTGGGCCACAGGTGTGAGCTCATGATGTTTTTCTGGGTTTTCAGTCCAGAGCAGAGTTGAATAGTTCCAAGGAAAAGGAGAGACACAGTCTGGGCAATTTCTTTGCCTCAGCTAGCAAAAATACTAACTAAAAGCCAAGGAGAGCTCTCTCCTGCTGTCCACTGCAGACAGCACTGTCTGTGAAGGATGCGGGGCAGCAAAGTGCAGTTTCTGATAACAAACTCCACACTGCTTCTTCTTCCCCCCCTTCACTCTCTGAACCAGTCTTAAAGGTGCAGAACTTAACATGCAGCATAAACAGAGCAGGACTGGGGATACAAACATCATAAAGTCACCCCAGGACATGCAGACTTCAAGGAGAAGGAAGATTGCAGAAAAGCTTTCATACAAGGTAGCCTTATGTGCATTTTCCTGAAAAGTAAGTCTCATTTCCTCGAGTTAACAGGACCAATGGATATTCCATCCAAGAGCAATGCAAGATACAGGCTTGAGAACTACCACCAGACTTAAGGAGGTGGATCCATATCCATGTATAACATATTATCATTCTCAATCAACAGTTTATAAGATTTTTCTGCCCCAAAGAACTTGGTAGACTTTTCTATAGCTTAGCTGTCTTGATATCAGTAATATCTAAAGTAACAGTTCTAAAGCAGTTTCCTCTAAAGTGAAAGCATTTCTTTATGCAAGCTCTTTCAGTTCTTGAAAGACAGGGAAAATTACTCAGTTCTGTGTTTCAGTAAACTATTACCTTAATTTGTGGCTTTTCCGTTCTCTGAGGTGTCTCCCTAAACCACTACCCACCAAATCTTTGTGATTGCCAAGTACAAATGAGCTGCAGGTGCTTAGATATTGTGATTACTCTGACCTACTCAGGATCAACCAGGGACCCATAAATTTAAACCCAGCTACTATCTTCTCCTGTGCTCCTGATTTATTTTTTAAAGCTGTTTTTACATTCCCACACACATGCAAAAAATAAATAATTTTCTCATGGTCTAAATCAGAGTAGTACTATTAAATGAGGGCAAATAGGATAGGAATTAACATTTCTTATGACTAGGAAATTTAGAAGCTGTTCAGAATTAATCTCAGAAAATTACTAAATGCTTAGGGCTTTGGGCTATGTGAAGTAGAAGAGCTATTAAGATTCTCTTGGTTTTGCTAGAAAGGCATTTGTGTAAAAAATATACATAATCTTCCCAAGGTAAAAGGACTCATTCAATCCTCAAGGGCAAGATTTAAAGCCAGCATTTGTCTCTATGATTGCCCACTGGCTCTGTTCCTACTGGCAGCACAGCTTCACTTGAGCAGCGCTGCCAATGTGACTATTCAGTATTGTTTGAGTTGAGTCACGTTCATTCCTGGCTGGAGTTTTTAGGTGCAAATCCAGAATTCCTGGAAGGCTTGGAGGCCAGCAGCAATAGCAAGCATCACCTGATATGTTATGATGCCAGCTCCAAATTTCCACTGCAAGCAGTTAGTTTCTAAGGACGCTAATGAGTATAATGAGCAACTGGAGGAAAGTACTTCTTTTTCAGTGCAATAGCAAATCAAATCTCTTTTTAAATGAACTGACATTATCTCAAAACACAATCAGAAATTAGACATTTTAAATGCCTAGAGATTCTGTTTTGTTTATCCTTTCTGTGGGCTGGCTGAGAGTAAAACATTCCTGAGAATCCCATTCCATTGTAGATTGTTTTGCTTGGATTTTCTGATGGTAGCTTCCCCTAGCTCTCAGATATGTCACAACCTTGAGGAATTATGGTCATTTAATCAACATTGAGCATTTTCATGTTCAGCCTTCAAGCAGTGATGCCTAAACTCCTATTCACAAGTGACAGCTGAATGCACTTAATTGTTTTCTGTACAGTAGTACTTTACAAAGGAGCTGAAGCTCACCTTTTTCAACAAAGCAGAGTTTATCAGTCCAATGACATTATAGAAGCATTTTTTTTTGGTTTTGGGGGGTTTTTTTATATGTCAGTTTATAACAAATGATTCAATATCAGTATAAATCTGAAGATCCTGAGAGAATAACAAAGGAGTCAACTGGGAGCTGAGATAAGGTTTGCAGTAAACAGGTGCCTCTAAAATGCTTGAAGAAGACAATCTGTGATCAGCCTGCAGATATTCTGTATTCTGCATAGCTTCAGAAAATACTTAACTATCTGGCCAGTAGCAAAATGAGACATTTCCAAGGAAAGCTAAAATGCAAGTTTAAATTCCTCTGTGCTATGTTCCCTGGTGATTTTTCTCTTTTCCAAGCTTTGTTATGGTTTATTTTAAAACATTTCCAAAACAGACTGAAAAAGTGCTCCTAATATTAAATAATTGGGTACATCTACACTGTTGTGCAAAGCCAGTATTTCAGATAGGGCTGGAGGTCTAAACACCTTACGTATAGGGGAACATGATCTGTCAGTGCACAGAGATCTATATGGGAGATCTACAAGGAGGTTTTTTCAGACGCTATTGTGCTTACAGAATATTACAGACCTGCCTTCATGTTATATAACATGACCATCTCTACCTGCTCCTGCCCTTTGGAAATATTATATGATCAACAGAAGTTGTACCATTACTAGACCAGGAAACAACTGACCCTTAAATTCCACCTGGGTTTAGTCTGGACGACTGGATATTTATAAATCTGAATCTCATGACTATCCCTCATTTTTTAGACATTGCATAATCCCAAAGCTCTCATATATATATATATATATATATATGTAATATATAGGCAGTTTTTAAGGGTGTGGGGCAAGGAGAAAAGAAGGTCCAGGAGCTATGCTTCAAAATTCATGCTCTGGTGTTGTCTCACAGAGAAAAGTCATGAAAGCAGTTGTTAAATTAAGGCCCAAATGAGGGTGAAATTTGATGCGGTGATAGGTGAGTTTGCAGAATATAGGATTTTAATCAATGAGTTTTAGGAGAAATGTCATATTTAACAAATGGAAGTTAAAAAGAAACCTAGTGGAGCATAGCATGAACTTCACCTTGAAGGGTTCAGAGGAAACAGTTCGTGCAAGGAAGCATCTCATTATAAACTCTAAAGCCGTGCTTCAAGTGGGATTTTGAGTGGGGTAAAACGTGTCTTGTTTTTTGCTTTATGCTTTTTAACTCTCTGAAGAAAACAAAAAAAGTTATTCTGAGAATAGATAAAAAGCAAAACAGACCGGTAGCTATTTGGACAAGGTAGGTTTTTAATTTTGTTTTGATTTATTCCAGTCCCAGAGATCTGTTTTAAGTTACATCTGAAACAGAATGATTGAGGGGAAAAAAAAATAGAGAGCACTTTTGAATCAGCTCTGCCATCAGTACTTGGGAAAGGGGAGTTTTACATGTATGTCTCCTTATTTGTGAAATATACACAAAGATATGACCTTTGTGAGTAAGTACTAACATCAAAATGCAAGAATAAAACTCCTTGGGCATCATAAAACGTTCCATGGAAATTATATGAGGAATATGCATGCATGCACTGAAAATAATTTGACAAAATATTAAATTAATTTACCAATGCACAGATAGATTGTTTTCCAAAGGTATAGGTAATACTAAAGGAAAAAAAAAGTGTGAATATATTAAGATACTTTTCTGGGCTTCAGGCAGGTTGAGCTCAGTCTACTTTCTCATTAGAGGGACTCATTCACCATGCAATCTCTTGATGCCTCAGTCACGTACCAATAGATATAATAACCTTTCCTTTCACTCTCACTTTATCTTTCCTGATGTTTGAGATTGTCATCTCTTTGAGATTTGGATATGTTTTAACACATGTAAAAGCCAATACATTTGCAGGCAAAGGTAATCTAAATTAGGTATAATGCATCTGTGAAATTTAGGAATTTCACGTTATTGAAAGAACATTGAGACTATTTCTCTGTACCAATTTCTTTTCCTTTAACATCTGTGTTTTGGAATTTAGTTTCCCCAGAGTTTTGACCAGTATCACTAATTTACATTTGCAGCACCTAACTGTATCAGTGGATCGTCATGTGTTTCATATGGTCTTCAGAAATTCTCAAAATATTATACTGGAAAAAATATTTCACCAAATATTTTTTTACCAGCTGACCCATGTAGACCTGGTTCCTTGCCTGATGTATTTTGCTTTCTGAAATTCCTTTCACAAGCAATTTTCTGTAAAGACAAATATTTATGTTTTGTACATATGTTGTGCATTCTTTTCTTCAGGAGGGACTTTCTCCTGATGTCCCTCTGGTTTGACCAATGTGATTGAAAATATTTGCCTTTGTTTCACCAATCCACTTGGTCTGTGTAAAATAGTATAAAAGGGAGACAAATCCCGGGAATAAAGGAGTCAGATTTTCAGCCTTCTGATCTCAGAGTCCGTGTCATGTGGTGTAAACTAATGACAGACCCACTCATCTCAAACACAAATGTTTGTGTTTATATCTGATCTCTGATCCAGGAAAAAGAGGTAACCTGAGCTGTGTATTCTGTACATCAGTGAGAGTCCTTGTCCAACATAATTTTGTACAACAAAGACTGACAATAAAAACCAGAGAATGGAATGTTGCTATATCCAATGTTTGTTTCATATCACTCAATTCAACAGGAAACAAGCAGAGGGTACATGTATAAAATTATGCACAGAGACATTGACATAGCATATGGAAAAACAATAAGGAAACCCAAGTGCTTGTCATTTTTGGAAACTTTCAAAGCATCTGTACTTACATTTTGTAGGAGCGGTGATAATTTTAAGTGTACGATTTTTTTTTTTTTGAGAACTTCAACAGAAAGAAAAATTCTAAAAATTCTACCACATTCTCAGTTTACAGAATTAGGTGCCAGCCTGTTGGAACTCAGGAGAGAATGGTGGCCAGCAGAAAAATTATCTTAATGATTCAAAGGCAGCAGCAACATTAAATGAGAGAAAAATTAATGGTCCATTAATAAATCTAGAGATCTTTCTTTTTCCTTGAAAATAATTAATAATAAAAAAGAGAGATTGAATATTTAAAAAAGTTCTATAGTTATGATCTAATTTCCATAATGATGTGATTTCTAAAGATCAGATAAAATCAACAGCTATGTTGTAATGAGATTATATTGACTATTATTTTACATAACATACCTTGAAAGGTGTTAAATCCATGCGAATGGACTGATGTCAACAATGCTGGTAATAAAAATCTGAAGTGTTAAGGATTTTCTTGAAATCTTGAGTTCCAAGAGACTTTATGTGTATTTACTCAGGGAACGTATCTGCAAAGCAGGCATCAGCTTTAGCTAAAACAGACCTTAAGGTGACCACTATAACAATTCACGTAACAATAGCGATGTCTCCCTAGTGCTCTGACAGACAAACAATGACATGATAACATACGTATTTACAAGATCACCCGAGATTTTGCCCAGGTTGCCACTTCTGTGTCAGTTTTAGTTCCAATTCTGCCTGTCCTGGGGTCAGGATCAATGGTGCCAGCTTGAAGTAATATAAATTTTTGGATAAGCTATTGTTTTCAGCAGTTCTTTGACCCAGATCATCATGTGATGACCCAGCAGGATTTGAGGGCTTCTATATATATCATATATTGAAAGAATAAAAATACAAACCTCCTGACTCCAAAAGACGGTAAAAAATCCCTCATGCTTTTGTTCCAAATAATACCTTGTAGGTTCTTCTCAGTACAGTAGGCATAGAGCAATCAAATTGCTTCAAGCTTTTTTCTGCATTTGGATATGTTAAGTTTATATAAAGAAACATTTTATATACATTTGAGTAACTCCAAAATTTAGTTAAAAATTTTTCATGATTCTCAAAACGAAACCATGAGTTACTCCACCAAAAATTACCTGCCTTGTAAGCATTCTCATGCAGTAGTACTTATTCCAAGAATTGGTTTTTGGGGGGAAAACAAGGTCATACCAGAGAAAAAACAAACCCAAACCAGCCAACAGTTAAAACAGATCACAATAGTTACTAGGTTATGTAATTTGTTTCTTAATTTTGCAAGATTCTATCTTTGCTATCCATGTCATTTTCCCTAACCTTTCTGACCATCTTAAGCAATACATTCCACTATTATTTGTAATCTCCTCAGGTTTTAATTAACTTTCCATGGCCCTGAAATCATTAGTTTGTTGAATTCAGTTTTATTTAAAAAAAAAAAAAAAAAAAACAAAAAAAAAACAAAAAAACCCCCAAAAACCTAAGTTCTGACTATTCTCTTGAAAAGAAATATCTTACAAGACAGTTCACTGAGGGAACTGACAGAATGAAGAGTTTGGTGAGATTATATTGTTTCTTTTGGGAGTCCAATTGATTAACTTCTCACCTTTGTAATATTTCATTGTTTAGAGAGTTGGGATATGCAGTGTTTTTTTGGTTCTTTTAGTGGCTTATTTCCCACAAATCCTTAGTGCTTTTAGTTCCAATTACAAGATTCTGGAATTCAATTTAATCTAGTAACTATCCCTTTCTGGAAATAGCTAGAATTGTCAATAGGCAAAACTTAATAGGATTTTAAATGCTTATTTTCAATTTTAGCAGATTAATTTCTGTACGGCTTTTAAGAAAGCAAAAAACACTTAATGATTTGGTCCATATTGATTCATCCCTTACATTATTCCTGGTTTTAATCCATATAGTACTAAGAAACGTTGTTCCAAGGCATCTCTTCAAATATCTTTGTCATTCTGAAATGAATGACATTGAAAAATTCTAGCGATAGGCACTTTCTCTCAANTTGAGATAGGCGTACTGTCTACTAGCAGACAGAGCAATAAGAGTGACTTGAATGATGCCTTGATAGGCACTTTCTCTCAACCTGGTAAGGGGACATAAGTCAATTATGTTAAAAAAATAGCCATTAATTTATCAACCACAAAATTGTTATCTAATGCTAGAGGATCAAAGAATTTTTCAGGGATGCTAATCTTCTGATAGCACAAATGAAATCTAGAGAAGGGTAATCACAGACTTTTTTTGCATTCCTTATATACAAGGCATAGATTGTGGAGCCTCCCACAGATATACCACAGCAAAGAGTTTCTTACATGAGTTTAGGCATTGGAAACCCATTCAGGGTTTGTTATGATATTATTTTTGATATTACGTACGTTCTTTTACCACAGAAAGTAAAGTTGGAAGTGATGAAAAGCTGGTCCCTTGATGTAATATCTGTTGAGGAATTTCTATTGATATATCAAACACATTGTAGAGAAAAAAAAGCTTGTTTTGACTCCACTGGAATACCTTGCATGCTTCCTGAAAAAGACATTTGTAAATTATTCTTAATAAATTTAGCAGTTGTATGAAGTTACACTACTGAGAAACAAAGTAAGGAGTAGAGATGAGTCAATCTTCATATATATTACAGTCTATCTCCAGTCTGCTCACCATTTCTTCTTTCAAACCTTCAAATGTATAGTATTAAACACTGCAAAGAGTTGGTTAGGTTATAAGATAGTCAAAACCATTTCATTGCTCCTCCACAAGGCTATTGTCACACTTGATCCCCTTTGTACGTCCCCTTTCATCAATTTCCCACAAGCCATAGCTTTTTAGGATACAAGAGCTTTTCAAAGATCATTTGACCGTGTGAAATGCTTTTGAATGACAACACTATTAACTCTTTCTATGGAACCAGATGTGTTATTTGGAAATCCAAAGAAATAACGCTGACCAAACAACTGATGTATCTGAGTTTTCTTACTGCCTACTAATTGATTTTCAAAAGAACAATTCTATAATAACATCTTATGCACAATAGACAGTTCAAGACAAGCTTTCAGAGTGCTTTGCAAAAATGTTAGCTCGCTTACATAAAAAGAAAAAGGAAGGGTTTAAAAAAAATTTCAAAGCCTCAGGTTGGGACACTTGGATTATAGACTAAGGTCTGAAACAAATTAATATTTAATACAACCCTTTTTTCTATAATAGACACACTCCTTACCAAACTTCTGATTGGTAAGAAAACTTTTATGCTCAGTCAGTAATAGAATTAGAGATGCTATATAAAATATTGAAAACCTCCTGGCCCTGTGTTGGACAGGCCCCATTTCCCCTATCTGTACTGCAGCTGAACATATCAGAAGTCTGCTGCCTCTTCATCTTAAAGATGGATGCCTTCCATCATGTTCCTTTTGTTTTATTTATGACTTACTCCTGTTGATGTAGCACTAGCTAACCTTTCATATAATTTTGGAAGGTCTGATGCTTTCTGTTCACCACTGGGGCATGAGACACAAACTCTTGTAAAAGGACATAGCTGAGGGCTAGGTTAGTACCAACTGGCCATTTTGTTTAATACAGTGCACAGGAGCCTATACTCTTAATTTTAGAGGGTTTAGCTCTGCCAAACACATCAGAACTGCTGAACCTGTGTATCTGAACTGAACTCATATGTATAATGAATATGGACATCAGAGATTCTAGCACTGACTGCAGCACTCACTCATGCAGAAAATGACTACTGTAGATTAGAGAATGTTATTGATCTTTGTTTCCATCATCCTTTGTCTTTCCTTTTTTTTTTTTTATAAGCATGAAAATGTTATTCAGAGATGAATTTTCAATTTATTTTCTTTGAAATGGCCATTCAGATTTTACAATATTAAGATAAGCTATTTCAGAGAAAGAATGCATGGACAAGAAGAACAGTAAACCACTAATTTCTTTGTATGGCTATATTGATAGAGTTCCATAGCAAAATTGACAAAATAGCACTTTCCCAACTGTGTGTTAGCCCTCAGGGCCTTGGATGTACAATGAGCAAAAATTAACCTCAGGGAGAAGAACTATATTGTACACATATATAATGCACTAAAAGTGAAACAGCAGACTGGCAGCTCTAATACATGCTGCAGGGCAACATCCTACAGTCTGAATGGAATTGTTCTCCCTCTGGAATTTCAGGGAAATCAAAAACTTGCTGTTACTGGCTGTGAAAATCTTATAATTTCTATTGTTTTCCACTCTATCTCTTGCACATATTTCATTAAAAGTTATTTAAGTTCATCCTTGAGTAGCCACAAGCCATTTAGGCTCTAGATTCATACAGCAAGCTATTTACAGTTCAGCACAGTACTCTTATAAGGTAAAGAAGTCTATTACGGTGCTATTGCATTGCAGTGCCTCCTAAGTGTTTCCCTTCCTTTTTCTTGCTTTCCTATATATTCCATAACTGCATTTAAATGTTAAGCTTGCTCCTGCAAGTGGGCTCCATAGGAGAAAATTATTCTAGATAAAAGACAAATTTTATGCAAGAGTAATACTTGGACAATATTAATTACAATCCTCAGTTAACTGGGATGTGGAAGGGACGTTCGAAATATAATTTATGGTTTCCTCCTGGAGCAATTATTTTGAAACTCTGTGATTACAGGCACAGTGCTGTCAAACACATCAAAGAAAAAAATTCCTTTCAAAGTAAACATTTAAGGTAGCAGCTATACACTTTTTTTCATTCTGGCAGGTTTTTGTCATATTTATATATTATGTCTTCTGCTCTAAAAGGATAACAGCCTACATATAAAATGAAAGAAAAGAGGGAGATTTTTAAGAGAGAATCATAGAACAAGTTGTGGTAGATGGCCCTTATAAAAACCATCTAGTACAAACCCTCTGCAATGAGTAGCAACATATTCAACTCGATCATTTTTCTCAGAGCTCCATCCAATCTGATCTTGAATGTTTCCAAGGATGGAGCATCTACAACCTCTCTGGGCAACCCGTGGAAGTGCTTTTCCCAGTAAAAAAATTCTCATTGCAAAACATTTCTTCCCTATACCTAGTCTCTTTTAGTTTAAAAATGCTACCCCTTATCCAAAGGGTGAGAGAAATGGTGTAAAGCAACATAATTCATTTCAAGTGTTATTTTGCTTAGGCCAGTTTCACACTCCTTCATTTACTGTGAGTGGAGAGCGAGTCCTGCCTGTCAGCTTTACTGTAATAGAAATCAGAACCAAATCCATAACTTGCTCTGAAAATTTTCAATGGCAAGGTGATGGATTCTTCTGTTTTTCCTTTACTTACCTTCAAACAAAATATCAAGCATGACAGCGGAAAAACACAAACAAGCAAGCAAGCAAGCAAACAAACAAACAAACAAATTGCTTCACTGTGTTAACACATGGAGTGCTGCAGGGGAGGATTGCTCTGGGATTTTGACTTTCTGGAAAACAGAAATCCAAAGTTCCAAATTCATTTTCAGTGTCCCTCCATTATTAATAGACTGCTAATACGTTCCTGAGTACTTAAGTATTCAGAAATAATACTTGATTCTATGCCAACCTATATGGCTGTTAATCTCTGTGGACTAAATTCAACATAGCATATATAGGTCATCAGACAAAACCTCCACTGAAATCAATAACAGAAATAAATTACTCTGGTATAGCATGTCAGTCTGCATTTGATTTGCTGATCCATGATTACCCTGAACTGTTAGCTTCATTTACTTTTATTGATGTTACTGTGAAATGCTTGCTAATTGCACATCAGATTTTTAAAGGTGCTTAATTGCATACTTTAGACTAGTGTTAAATTCCATACATTGATTATCTGTGAATTCTGTTCCAGGGAGTTCCATTTCTATGCCACGCTTGTTTTCTGTAATGTTATGGGCCATGTCATTAGCTCAATCAAAGCTGATTCTAGAATTACAGTAACAGAGATGAAGGAGATGATAAGCTAGGTCCATTTTCAGGGTTTGAATACTAAAGGCAAGATTAATTTTTTTAAAAAATATGAGTGATCCAGATCCAGTTTTTGAACAATGCACAGTCCAAGCAGTTTGTGTCTCAGTCTGAGCTAAGCAAAGATTTGCCACTATGTCTAACACCTTGGTATTTAACCTGTATGTAGATGCTCAAGCCATAGAGCAGAAGCGAAATCTCGGTCAGAACCCTTAGATACCAACTGAAGTTAGAATTCATTTTCTATACCTGCCCTCTTCTGGAAAGTGGAAGATATCCACTCTTAGGTGACCCAGAGAGGAAAATTTCACTGATAGGGCTCTGGTTATAAAAGTATCCTAGACAGTCAGATGCTGCCAGCAACATTCTATGCCAATAGATGGGAGACTCCAAAATCAGTGACAAAAATACGAGTTGAATTTGCTCATAAAATTAAGAACTTTATGTGTAACCACACCTTCCATCCACAACCCAGTCAGGTCTAGGGGGAGGAATTATCTGGCTAGGGTGAAACTGTAGTTATCAACCAAAGTTTGGAAGTGAGTATTACATAGGTTTTCTGTATTCTTAATGGCAATTTATGTGCATTACAATTTGATTCCCTTTTTTGGTTGTCCAAAATTCTCTCTTGGTATACCTACTTGTATTTGAACATAAACAATCAATCATTTACAAATAGGGAAAAAAAAATGTATAGAAAGGTTTAATATCTATGCCCAGCATATTTATGGATGTTTGTTTTGAAAAATATTTTAACTTCAAGTCACTCTGTACACAGTTTTTTTCAAACAATATTCCACTTAAGTGGAAGGAGGCCGGTGAGAGTAACAAGTATGAATAAAATTACAATGAGAAAGAGCCAATAAAATTACTGGAAATTTAACTAACCAATTTCAAACCTGAAAACAAAGTTTGAATTGAAAGCTAGTTCTTATTTTATTCATGTCACTCCGTTAATGCCTGTAAAAGTAGAAATCACATTTTGCTAATGTGCTCTATCTGGAGACGGTTAAATCATTCTGCAATAACATTGTCTTGGGTAACTTCGTGAGCAATGTGAGTTTATAAGTGTCTGATGGTCAGTAACCACAGAAATAAGATATAATTGAGGCAAATGCTGGAGTAATGTGTTAAAGCTGCCAGGCTTCCCAGTGCAGCAAGTAAAAATTCTCCCTTGGGGTAAGCTGTCATTACAGTTCTCAGGTCTGAGAGAAAATAAAGCATCCAAATGCTCAACAGTTTTTGAGACATAAGAGGATACAGAAAAAGCAATCACTCTTTTGTCTGCTTCTGCCAATTTGAAATAAGAGTTTAATTTATTAAAACTAACATTTTGGTAGTAAAAAGTCCTAGCCAACTGAATTTCTGGTCTTGTTGAGGCCTTTGAGGTATGGAGTTAGATCAGAAATGATGAGAAAAATCTGATATTTTAGTTCAGACCAATTAAATGTTTGAGAGCACATGCTATCTATTTATCATTGCATAACAAACCTTACTGACAGCTTTTTGTTTGCTGTCTGGGTTTCTTCATAGTGGAAGCAGAAATGTTTTAGGAGGAAGACAAATCTTACAGCCAGTAAACACACTTGTTTGCCCTGTGCTTTAGGTTCTGCTGACCAGTGCTGTAACCTCTCCTTGCTCTCCATGCTGGAAACTGTGTGTTGGTCTGGTCCTCTGCCCAGGTCTTTAGGAGGAAAGTGGCCATGTCCTCCCCTGCCTCTCTTGTGTCAAATACCATAATGGGGTGCAAAGCAATCCTTCTGGTCTGAGCAATACTGCTTTTAAACCCTTTAACTGCTCCTTGGGCTACATTGCTAGTGAGATGAGTAATGACAAAAATGGCTTCTGGGAAGGCACAGAGGGCTGTAGTATATTGCACCTAGTGCAAAAAGACAAAGTATAAACCACAAACCACAAATCATGCTCATGATTTGGAAACAGGTAAATATTTTTTCTGCCAGATTCCCAGACAGTCATAAAAGAGGTGGGAGTACCCAGGTGACAAGTTCCTCCATGCTCAGTCAAGAGTCATCCAGATTAAAAGTAGATATATAAAGTAAACTTCTCTTCCCCCTCTTGAAACAGGAGACATTCTTGGCAGCTTGTTTTGCCACCAATGTGAAACTGTGAACATTTGGCTCCAAGCCAGTTCTGAGAAGAAAATTGCTGAAAGAATATTTTCTCATAAGATATTTCTCTGAGATAGGAAGAAGTAGAAAATGATGTAAATTTTATGAGAAAAAATATTTTGTTTTTACCCCAAACATGAAGGCCTGTGTATTGAAGGCAGCCTTTAGGTATTTATTGACTGTATGAGAAGCTGGGGCTTGATTCCCAGCCACTCTGATTTTGCATCTATCCTCTTGGAGAAGGTGAGAGGTGACTGCCAAAGTGGGAAGAGCACCAACAATTTTCACCACCTGCCACAACAAGATGTTGTGACTCTGAGCATATCTAAGACTTCTCTAATTTATATTCACAGGCAAATCAGGGCTTTGCAATGTGCGGAATGGAGGAACCTACTTTTACCCAAGCACAAGAAGAGGATCAGTTCCCCAATCTCTGAATCAGTCACAGTTCACTTGTTTTTGAACTGATTTTAAGCACCAGATGATCAACGTCACTTAATTAAAGGGAAATATAATTAATACTAAATAATTGCTTTTATTT
>VWYP01003266.1:2334-19470 GCA_013400435.1 Pycnonotus jocosus | reverse complement strand
AGGACAGGGTTGACCCTCCTGGCTGCCAGGGCACTGCTGGCTGGTGTTCAACCTACCATCAACCAGGACCCCCAGGTCCCTTTCTGTGGTACTGCTTCCCAGTACCTGTTCATACAGCCAGGATATGTAGGTCCAGGTAATGCCTCATCTCAGGTGCAAAATTTGCCCTTGTTAAACTTCATATGCTTTGCTATTACCCAGCCTTCTAAGTTTTCAAGTTCTCTCTTCAGACCCTTTCTGCTTTTCCCAATTCAGCATGATTAAGTCTTGCATCCAAATAATTTATGAAGATGTAGAAGCATCCTGGCTCTAAGTTGGTTCCAAGAAGAACCCCACTGGTGATGGGTCTCCAGNAAGAACCCCACTGGTGATGGGACTCCAGACTGATGTAACACCATTTAATACAACCCTTTTCACCCAACATATGAGACGATTGTTTATACATGTTTAATACCTAAAATGCCTTATAGTCTATTTAGAAAAATTTACAATTGGATATATATTGTTACAAGTAATATAATTATGAATTATAATTTCCCAAAACTAAATTATACCCTCCCAGAAATTTACTAGAATTTTTTTCTAACATATATATATATGTATATTACTTACAGAATTTACTACCAAGAAAAGTTATAAAAGTGAAATCTTGGGCCAAATAAAATTATTGGCAATTCTTCCAGTCATTTCTCTGGGGCAATTATTCCCTGATTGTTGACATCTACCCTATATTTAAGTTGGATTCCTCAAAAGCTCTATTTACACAAAGCAATACTCAGAACACTAAAAACATCTAATAAAATTAGTTTACCAAAGTTCTTTAAAAATGCCATAAAATTTGTGT
This sequence comes from Pycnonotus jocosus, assembly GCA_013400435.1. Classification (NCBI taxonomy): domain Eukaryota; kingdom Metazoa; phylum Chordata; class Aves; order Passeriformes; family Pycnonotidae; genus Pycnonotus; species Pycnonotus jocosus. Next base: position 18,626 of record VWYP01003266.1, on the reverse strand, counting down.
AAATTCAAAGTTTTACTGGATTCCCTACACACACAGAAGGACCTGGATGACCATGTACAAGGCTGAAGAATGATTGAAAGTGAACAAAACCCATTAATAATTCTCAATAAATATACCAAAAATTTGTTTGAGATATAGAGTAACAGTACTGCTTTATAACAGCACACACTATCACTATAGAATTAGGTTTTAAAGTGGAGTTAATATAAAATTGCAATGCAACTAAACTATAACCAGAAAAACCAGTTTAAAATTTTAGCATTCTCTTTTTAGAATCTCTCATTTAATTTGTTATAAAGTTCTGCATTTTTTCAAGCCCCTTAATTTTTTAACAAAAGTGACAGAACAGCCAGCTCAGTCTCACATCAGCATTACACAGCAGGGCCTTAAATAACTTAATTAATTTGCAATTAGTAGTGTCTCAGTTCAAGTTGAGGTCTCACTGAATTGGTTCCTGAAGCTATAGAGTTCCACATACAGCAGCAGTAACCATATGTTAGATGTAAGAGTAATAAAATAGTGTACCTGTTGGAATACTAATTACTCCTAAGAGTCTCATTCAGTACAAAACTCAGCATCAACAGTATTTTGGACTAAACCACGTCCTTGCAGCAGCGTGCTGGGGAAGGAATAAGAAAATATTATTTTGCTTTTTAATTTTATGCAATCTGAATGATAATGGACCTGAAAAGTAAACACTTCTTCCTTTGTGCTGAATAGATGAGAAGACTGAGAGAAATTAAAACATTAAGAAATTGGTTTCCTCTTTTCTCTGCTCACAGGTTAGTGTTACTGCCACCCATATATTTTCAAGCAAGACAGACTCCCAGAGAATCCAAAGGAATCAACTTAGAAAAATCAAATGGAAATGTAGCAACAGCACATTTTCTTCTTGTTTTCTGTAGACTGTTTGGGACCCAAAAATTGTGTGCAATATGTAACAGGATTTCTGCAAGGGCCAGAAACCATTCTTGAATTTTCAAAGGGGGTCCAAATGGAGGCTGAGAACACAGGACGTAAAGCAGGACAAGCCATCTTTTAAACTTTTTTTTTTGTTATATTATGAAAGACTTAATTAGAGAGGAAGTAATTTTTCTAGAAAATAATTTACTTTGAAAAAAGGCTCATGTGTTATATAATTCATTGTAGAATGAAAAATCTTCTCTGTTTATTAAATCATAAATACTTTGTGACTTAGCTCTCTTAAATGCATCCAGCAATGATGATACTAGTTTCAATGACTGGAGCAAAAAAGAGATTCTAAGAAATGTTAAAAAAAAAATATATATATAAAGGCAAGATTTCAGAATCCCTTCATCTTTTTAATTATTATCATAAATTCAGCAGGGAGAGGAAGGAAGAAATCTTGAAACACATGAAGAGGTGAGTTTGACCTTAGCAAGAAAGGATGAATCTTAATGAAAAATAGGTACCATTATTGTGTCTGGAACAACGAAGTTTTCACATTTTCCTTTTTTCATTCAGAAATCTTTAAACTAGCATCAAAGTGGATAATGAGAACAGCCAAGACTGACTTTTTCTGCCCTTCTCCTACTTATTACTTAAGTTTTAGCTTATGAATTATACATCTGCTTAGTCAGGTTGGTTTGTTCAGTCAGGTTACTTTGTTTAGAAATCTGCATCTTTTATTTCCTGTATTCTTGTTGTACCATGTCTTTTTTCAGAGTGTATTTGCTTTAGATAATAGAATGCCATGGCCTTCGCGGTTCACTTAAGACATAGTTGTTTGTTTTCTTTGAAAAGAATGATATCTTCAGCCTCCTGAATACAGTAAATAAAATAAGTAGTGGATGACATATTGATTGATGCTGATAAATATGGAAAGCTGAACCTCTGCTGAAAGATGGCATAGCTGTGGACACATCCCTCCCCAGCTGGCAAAGATGTTTAGGACTCTCTGAAAGGTGAATATAAAGGCAAAGACATGGAAATGCTCTTTGACACAAAAGTGACTGGATTCTTAGAAACTTCTTTTGGTGCAAGACAGGCATGAAGTGGTGCAGCTTAGGCCTATGTGAGATTCATGATTCCATTTTTCACTCTGAAAGTCTCCCCATGTGTATGCAGCATTAGCAGTCCACTACAGGGATTTTATTAGTACTTTTTTTTTTTTCTTGCAAAGGATGGCTTCACAAACTTATACTAAGGAAAATAAGAGATGGGGGTGAGGAAGCTGCAAGAGCAGGTGGCTCCCTGGGGGCCAGGGCACCAGTGGCAGCATGAGCTCCCTTTTTTTCTTGCAAAGGTGGCAGCCAGGGTCTGTCCCACAGTGCCAGCCAGGATCTGGCAGCAAGGGGCACCAGGGACAGACTCAGGCCCAGGAACTGGGCAGCTCCCTGGGAGCTGGAATGGGCCAAGGCCAGGCTGGGAAGGCGCTGTGTGGGTGATGACCCCATGGCCAGGCAGGGCAGCAGCGTGGGGAGATGGAGACCAGCCCAGCTGGGATGTTACTGAGGCAGGAGCTGCCACCCCAGGGAGCTGCAACAGGACACAGGTGTGGGAAATAGAAAAAGCAGAAAGTTTGTATAGCAGTGCACATGTAGGGCCTAGAGTCAAAAATATACAAAAATGAGGACATAGAACAAGACTGTGTTTTTGTGCTGCGTAGAGTTAGGCTTTAGCAAGTAGAAAAATATGTTAAGCAAGATAATAGGAAAGTTTTATAATGAGGCTCTGTGTTTTGTTTATAGACGAGTATAAAAAGAGAAAAAAATATTAAACAAGCACCTACTGTTAGATATAAGGTATATGTGTAGTTTTAATGATTGTTTTATGCAGATGCCTGCAAGCTCTTAGAAATTTGCTGTTGGTTAGAAAACTTTTAAAAGGCCTTGTAACAGAGAATTTTGGCTGCTGTTGGCAAGATGTGAGCTGTTATCTTCCTTGTCTCACCCTGTACTGAGGCTGATGTCTCAATAAAGCTCAAGGAACATCTCCCAACAGTCCCATCCTGTTATTTGGAAATAAAGATCTGACAGAATGGTGCCCTCAACTCATAGGGTTGCAGCCAGGGTGGGAGGAGGACTGGGATGTGGGGAGAGAAAAGCAAGGCTGGCCGTGCCTCAGGGCCATGACGGGGTGGACGCATATATTTTATGTTACATGGTAAAACAGTGTGAAACAACCTGGTTAGCAATACTGAAATACCACCAAAAAAGACAGTGCTAGAGAATTGGATAGATGCAATGATGCAATTTGACAGGCATTTGAGCTGAACCTTCATCAGACGTTTTGGCTGAAGACACTTGACATTACTTTTGTTTTGCCTACAGCTGTCTCTCTCATACATCCTTGATGTTTCATTTTCCAGAGTCTTGCCCCCCAGATTTTGTTTTCAGATTTGAACTAGTAGGAAAACAAAGGTACAAGAAAATTTTAAAAATCCTTGGTAAAACTTGCAAGTCTTCTGATCCACATTTGTAGATACTGACATTGGACAGATTTTCTGAGGCTGTAAGTGTCTTTAAATCTTATCTCATGGTTTCTTAGGAACCCCTTCCCCAAACCAGACCAACACAGAAGATCCTTTTTACAATTTCTATAGAGGACATGCAATGAATTGTAGAGACCCCAACTAACATAGCAATTCATATGCACTCAGTTGCAGTCCCAGAGAGAAGAGGGTGTTTCAAAAATGGGTTGAAAAGACCTGAGCCAGCTGGAAAGCAGAGGTACACCACACTTTGCCAAATTATCAGTACTGTTTACACCTATTGAACACATATAAAACTCATAGTATACCAAATGCACATACAAGGATATTAGAAGCACAAAAACACTTTCATATTTATTTCCATGTCTACACTACTGCAAATGGATTGACAGTGTAAAGAAAATGTCCAGGCAGAATCACTGACAGAGATGTTTACAGCATTTTCAGACATAACTGCATGGTATACAATAACCACTGTCAGCTTGTGTTCAGAAAACAGGAGTTGTCTGAACTTGATCACCAGCACAAAATCTGAGATGACCTTAGAATTATTATGAATATATGGCAAATGGGGTATTGCTTTATTCTGTCATACTATGGTTTTTGAATTCACAGGCATAATTTCCACAATTTCAGTCTCAATAATTAGTCTTAGTTTTCAATGATGTCAGGAAACTATAACTAATATTTGACAAATTTTCATGTCTTGGTCTATTTACCTGAAAGAAAGTAGTCACAAATATTCTTTTAAAAGCTGGGTCTAACTTGATGTAGTTTGCAGAAGTTCAAGGGTTCAGAATGCTCAAACCCTGTTCCCTAAAGATTTGTCTGTTTTAGATTAATGAAAATGCATAACAGATTAATGTAGTAATTTTTCCTGAAATTCTGGAAATGTCACTAAATAAGATTGCATTTTTTCTGTGCATTTCAGATAGAACATTAACATTTTAATCTGGGATATTAATTTTTTGCTTAGGCTATCTCTGACCTTCAGTTTGAAAGAGTCTTGTTTATAAGTGGTCTTGGGTTTTAATCAACAATATTATATGAGTTTCTGCCTCTAGAAAAAACCACTGTATTATTCCTTCTAGTTCTCTTTTTTCCCCTCCAAATACCTGATATTCTATTTGTAAAGAGGAAAAAATGGGCCAACTTCAGTTCTGAGTTCAGCCATAATTTGTTTATGCGTGTGGAAACTACTGAGTAAAAATAAATAGAAATCAGCTGCAGCTTGGCAAAGTAGTTGATTCTGATTCAGTCTCTCTGAATGATCTTATTTCAGTATTTTTTAACCTAATGGAGTTCTGACCTCATGGACTTTTTAATGTTATTTTCACTTTACATGGTGCCTTTTATGTATTGAAGTAAGAGAACTTTCTGAACTTTCATTCCTACTAGCAAAATGCTTCATGAAATATGGAGAAGCTGGACTGCCAGATAAACATATAGTTGACTTATTTCTTCATAATTTAATATTAAAAATAAAGATATTTTACTTCCTCTGTGGGCAGATATACCAAGTCTGAAAGAAGTACCAGCTCTAGCTGTATAAGAAATTTCAGGTGAAATAATTCCTGGTAGACACCAGCTCTTTCGTACAACTAATGTTCTCCAGTTGGATACTTAAAACAGTTGTTTCATGTTTGCTTTCTGGAGATCAATTTCCATATTAAACATATGACAACAAGGGCTGGAGGTCAAGTTGTTAAGGCTGGAGGCCAAGGTCCCCAAGGATTCTTCAGTACCTAGCTCCATCCTGATGCCAAACCCTAAAAAATACAGGGATCTGAAGCACTCAACTCTTTCATTTGCTGTTCAGCATGAGGGAAGAAGTGGTGAATGGCTGAACACTTCAGCATTCATCTCCCTGGTGCCTACTTGGTTTTGTACAATAAAGCCAAACTGAAAGAAATTTTCCTCATAAACAACTAACAGCTTCAAAAATTCTATTTCAGATATTGAGGGGTTACACATATAGGTTTTCCCTTGGAAGATTTTACAATATTTTACACAGTTTTCAGTGGGAAGAAATTTCCATTATTTAGAAAGTACTAACTTTGGTTTTGTGAAAAGCAGACAAAATTAGAGAAGTCAACCTACCTTGAAACTATAGTAATAGACAGTAGCTACTGAAACTACTTCTTCACCTCCTGCTTGCCTGTTATATTTCTACATTTCTACATTAACAAAGACTAATGGATTTTTTAAAGACCACCTAATGACACTCACTTGCAGCCCTATATACTTTCTTAAATTTCAGAAATTTATTGATTTTGATTTAGAATTATTTCTTTTCATAACTCATAAAATTCAGTTTTAAAGTGTTCTCAGTTGCTGCAATTTAATGATTAAGTAACCCTGCCTTCACTTGCCATGTTGTCAACAATATCCTGTTCACTTCTAGAAATACATTATTTCCATTTATTTTAATGGAAGTTTTGAATGAAGGAAAACCAAATAATGTTCAAGTGTGATCACATTTACCTCTCCAATGAGACTTCCTGTCGGAACCCAGGGCATCTCTTTAGCTGCCCTGGAAGCTTAGGAGACCTTGACCAGACAATCTGGGAACTNGGGCAGATTGTACCATGGCGGGTGTTCAAGACAGACCTCGCTGGGCACAGAGAGAACTATGAGATAAGGAATAATAAACAAAGTGATAGACCTCGGAGAAACTGAAGTCTGAAGCCTCTGTCTCTTTCATGCGTCTGCCCCGAAACATCCAGGAGGGCAAAAAGACTCTAAACCACCAAAATATAAGAACTGATTTAATTTCCACAACTTCCAAAGCAAAACCTTATTTTTTTCCAATCCAATCAGAAAGACATCTGAAAAAAATATTAAGAAATCTTCTCTTATTGTATTTTGAGTTTATTTTCCCCATTTAAAATGTTTAGTAATACATGAAAGCCAACATTCTTATTAATATAAAACTATATGTTTTATTTTCTACAGTTTACTTATTGTCAAACCAGTGGTGTTTACTCTATAGTATTTCTGCCTTAATGAAGTTCAGTTTTCAGAGAGAAAAAGAAAAATCATCTACAGGCAAAACTGGACCCTCACCTCTCAGATAAAATCAAAATAACAAAGTGACCATAATACTACTTGGACAAAGATGACATTCATTCAAGAATGATACTGCTTGGCAGATAAAAAATTTAGGCAGAAGGCCACTTAGAGGTGTCTCAGAGAAAAGCATAAACATCATAAATGTGGTATATATATTAATAATCACTCATAGACCTAGAGAAGAATCTTGCAGATTTCTATGAATCCAGTATTAACAGCTGGATGCTCTTACTTTGATACCGACAAAGATGGCATTTTTGGGACCTTTCTTTTGTAAGATGTCTTGATCTTCATTCTAATTTCTGTAAAGTACTGTAGAAGTTCTTTAATAAGAATTACCATTCAGAAAAAAACAGAATGCATTATAGAGCAAATGAAAATATTTCTTAGTGTTGTACAATAATGTCCTATCTAACAGCCAGAAAATTCTTTATGATTCCACAGAGAGTAGCACAACTAAACCACTGCCTTATTTCAGAATTATCAACCTTTCTGAAGCATAACTATTTCTGAAGAACAACTTTTTCATACTCTGAGGTAATTATCTGTTCTCATTTTTTCTTTTCAGTAGATAAATAAATTTCTCTAGTCCATAAGAATTTCCTTTTCATCCATAGTATATAGGATTAAATTGAAAATTTTCTTGTCTTCTCTTTGCACATAAATGAAAATACACAGTGATGACAGCCTATGACAAAACAGCCTTAGATAAAGAATCTTTAAAAAATACTATGAGAAATATTCTTTATTTTTTTTTCCTAACTGCAGAAGTCTTGGTTCTTCTGACAAAGTGACCTCAGCTTTTTATTAGAAATCAAAAGAAGTAGCTCAAGTAACAGCTTTTCTTTCCTCAGCTTTGCTTGACAACAGCCATGTCACCCAGCTTTCCTGTGCTAAGGCACAAAACTGAACACAGAGCAAGGTTATACATAGTGATGTTTCAAATGCTAAAAAAAAAAAAAAATCACATTCTTTAGGTCATTAAAATATTAAGATAACTATGTGTTTTAAATGTTTTAAATGTCATAGGATAAAATGTTAAAGTAGAATCTAACTCAGACACAAATAGACCTTTAACTAATACTTCATATCTTGACTAGCTCAGAAGGATGGCCAAGTGAGCTCTTTGCCTTAGAGTGCTTCCAAGAATACTGGAAAATATTGGAACTTTAAACAAATCAAATCAAATGAGATACAACCCAAAAATTCAATGGTCAGTAGTACCAGGAACACTGATATTTTTCAGTCTTAATAATGTTTTTTTGTGACAATGATACTATACCAAAAATGGTTTACGATGGTACTTCTACCTTTGCAGGAGTACTAGCTGTTGTTTTGTATTCACTTCTATTTGAAAATTACCTCTGAGGTTTAGTTATGAGACAAAGGAAAATGGAGTTTTAAAATCACCAGAAAATATACAAGGGAAGCATTAAATATTATAGTGCTGTAGACAGTGTAGTGGCTTATAGTTTCAATAATACAGCTGGGAAAAATTAAACAGCCCAATGCTACATACATCTGATATGATGTATCAATAAAGGAAACAGAGAATAATTCTGCTGGAGGGTAACATATTTCACAGAATATAACAGTACATGCAAAGCATGTCTTGCTCGCCATTTGAGGATAGAAGTACAGTTGCAACTTAGCACATATTACATTTCAAAATCTGTCAAAACAGGTTGAGGGTAAAATCAAAACTATATCTGTAATTTGAAGTGTGGAAAGGGAGGGAAGGAAAAGGGATTGCTTATAGTGCAGAGAACTATCAACTGCTAGAAACTCACTAATTGCTTTAATTTCAAAAGAGCTTGTCTTCATTTCTTCAAATATAAAGTTCTTCACTTACTTGGGAAGGTTAGAAAACTGTTCAAGGATGACTTAAAGTTTGTAGTAATTGTCACTAGACTCACACTGAATGTGGCTTTGAAGGGTGAACTTAAACCACAGAAGTTTCACATTAGAGTTGAAATAATATTCTTCTTTGTTTCTAAAGCAAGCTGTCTTGAAGCACTAAGCTATTTAGAGTGACGTCAGTTAAGTGGCCAAACGACATGAATTTGTCATTACCAGCTGCGGCATCACTTACACTTCATACTAACATATTAAAATTTACTGCCATTTTGAAACATGCAATCAAGTTGTAGCCAGATGGAGAAGCTGCTTTAAAGTAGATTAAGTTGCCTCTTTATGCTTTTGAAATAACCATGTTAAATATTCTGAAAAATAGAAGCTGATGTTCTCCCTGACACTTATCAATCAATTTGCCTGGTATAGCACTTTGAAACAGCACTTCTAGCTCATCTCATACAAATAACAGTAAAGAATAGGGTTTATGTTTGCAGCGTGCACTGATGCCCTAATCAAACATTGTAGTTTGGAATATTGTAAAAACTGCATAAAATTAATTTGGCTGCATGTGTTGAGTATAGTGGAGTAATCATTGCAAATAACCTTAGGAAGAAAAAAAAAATTCGAAGAATTCCACATGAAAAACACGTAGACCATTCTAGGAGGTGAAATTATGCTGTGGTTGAAAGATTTCCTGAACTTAGGAAAAAAACCACACCAAGACTTAACATAAGTAAAGCATTGTGTGTGAATAATCCAAGAATACACTATTACCGGCTGGTCACATGATACATTTTAAGTTTGGAGATTTAGTGCCTTTAATTTTCACATGTATCACTAATATATATGGTCAGGCACCTGAATTTTCATTGCATATTTTTCAAAAATGTATTGGCAAGTATTTGCTAGTATGATGAGGAAGTAATGGGGTATAATAATGAAGATTTAAGAAATGCCATGAAGTCTCCATAGTAACACTATAGTCGGAGTAGACATAATCTGTATTATGAACCTGTAACCAAATGCTTCAAGGGAGAGCAAAGGAAATTATGTTTCTATACCATTAATTTACTGTATTTGGGTACCATGGGCAAAAATAGAGAAAGTTTTCTGCTGCTGTATATGGATTTCCTATGAGATAGAAAGCTCTCTCATATCATTCTTATCCATACATATGCTGAGAAGTTTTCAGGAGATCATTTGGAAAACACAACAGTGACTAGTCTGCAAATAACAAGCAAAACAGAGATACTACAAAGAACACGAATAGAAGCTATCAAGATACTACAAGAAAAACACAAAACAAAATGTAGGTTTACTATCCAATGGAAAACAAGATTTGCCAAAATAAATATTTTCTCTGATCTTCACATCCTGGCATCCTTTTTTTCTTTTCATCAAGTAAAACTGGACATTTCCTTCAGCACAATGAAGAATCATTTTTGTCATGATTCTATTTCAGAACTGGATCAGAACATGAAACATTGAACACATCTGTCAACAGAGCGTTATACTTTTCTGACTGTTTGCCTTTCCTTCTTTTAGTGCAGATTAATCATGAAAGACTATGAGCTCTATATAATAAACAAACATAACATTCAAAATTGATAGTTTGATGGATGTATCAGTCTACCAAACAAACAAAACTCTGTGTTACAGATTAATCTTTTTTCCGTGTGACTTCACCGCAGATATTTCTAGAAAAAGGTAAAGGTATTTTTAAACAGGTAGCTGTAATCAAAACTTAATGAGACCCATCACCTTATCAACCACTGAGAGACAAAACTTGTGATGAAAAGAACTGAAATCCAGTGCCCTGATTATAACCATAATGTGAGAAATGCAATTTATTGTATCTCAGAGAAGTATACATAATTTAGTGCTGGAGACAAGTTATTGAAGAACTTCCATTGCACACATTAATACCTATGTGTGTGGAATAAAAGGCTACTACCCATTCCAGAATTTTACACACCATTTCCTGCATTTATCCCTCCTGGATTCGTAGGCTTCCAGTGACTTCCTGATGCAGCTGAAACCAGCAGTTTGAAAATGATAACATCAATCTAAACTACATTTAAAATAACCTCACAACCAAAAAACAGGTGAATATCTAAGCCCATACTGGTAAGAAAATTAGACCAGTATTTTAGGTTTAAAATCAATCGCTCTCTTTGTAGTTACTTGCCATAGGAGCTGAATTTAATTCTCCAAAGGTTTTTTTTTTCTTCCCTTTCATGGCAATTTAAATAGGGTATTTAATTTTTAGATTTCCCTCATTAATCAGAGAAGATAAAAGTTATTGTTCTATAAATATAATTTCTATACATCACAACTACCCTGAAAAACAAACTTGCATTAAATCTTTTCTGTATGGGAAACCCATTTAAATATCATTTTTGTTTTTTAAATGTTGTGTCCTTCAGAATGTAAAATAATTACATGTTTCCTTTGCAAATGCTGGCATTCAGCTGAATGAAAGAATCTGCATAAAACACATATAGACACAAACATAAACATGTGCTTGAGTGAGAAGCAGATTACCAGCAAAAAATATATGGATAAGATGAACCAACTGTTCAAAGCAAAAAGAAGAAAAAAACAAAAACAAAACCAAAAAGGCATCTGGTAATACTGGGTGGATCATGAGACAACTAAAGGATTTGAATTTTTCAGTTTTAACTAGCGTAATTTACACTTTGACCTAATTACTATTAATAAAAATGTTATTAAAATTTCATGACCCTCAAAGAGGATAAATTAATATTCACTTCTAGTAAACTTACTGGACTTAGAGTAAGAACAAATAGTCTAATAGAATTAGCATCTTTCCCGTAAGGTTTAATAAATAGATTTATGAATTCATACATCTAGGTTTTACTGTCAATCAGTAAATTAGTTCTTGAATCACAGTCAGGAATACTGGCAAAGCAAAGTGAAAGAAATTTGAATGGGAGATTTCTGTAGAATCCAATTTTCTTGAGCTATCAGTCTAGAACTTTTCATTAGCAGCAGATTCATTCAAAATGGATGGATATGGTAATTTTCAAAATTTTAACTCAGACTAGAGTTCATTTGAAGGCAGGAAGAGGAATTTATCTAAAAACATGTGTATGAGGTTTTCACTTATGAGAATGTTAATATCAAAGTTACGGTTGTTATTCAAAGCACTGAATGACTGTGCATTAGTAAATCCTTGCGAGCTCCAGAGACATGCTCAAAAACCAATGCAGAGTGGTGTCAGTTCTAGACTGGTTATGCCACTTTTGCATTTTCAGTCACACCAAATTTTGATATAAAAAGCAGCACCACGAAATATGTTTGCCACCCACTTCTTCTGCTTTTAAGGAGCAATGACTAAAAAAATAGTCTACTGCTACCATGAGGCCCCTTTGAATTGCTAGGCTGCAGGAGTTAAAACTCTTCATTCTTTACCTGAGTTGCATGGTATCTACAGCAGAGCTTTTCTAATTTGGTCACTTATTTCCTGGTCTGTCCTTGATTTAGTCAAACTGTAAAATAATAAGTGTTCCTAAGCCTTTATCAATCATAGCATAATTGTTCAAGATTGTTTGTTTATTGTGCTGCAGCTGATTCTGATCTTGAAATAATGCTGTTTGGAGCAAATGCAGTAAAATAGATGCAGCACTTTATCATTTTATGTATTCTTTTAACATACCATTCCCCTGATGTCTGCATTCAAACCCAGACAGTACATTCTCTTAAGCCATTTGAAAAAGCTTTTGTGGCTTTTTGCCAGCCATACTACTCCTGTTCCAGTCATGTCATAGAAATGCATGTTGTTTTAAGTTCACATCTTCATCGTAAATTAGCTCCAAGAATATTATTAATAAATCACTCTCTGTAGCTCCATATTTGACTATTACAAAAGAGAAAGAACAACCTAAAATTTCCTTTATCACCATTGTAACCAAATCATCTGTATCACCTTTGAATTTCTGATAAGTTTGTTCAGATTTGAGAAACTTTGTTTCTTATTCTCTGGTCTGCTGAAGAACAGAACAAAACACAGTAGAAAGACTGCTATAGAAATCCTTGTCTGTCATAGCCAAAGATTGACTGAAAACTGACTGTGAAGCCGTTCTAAGATTTAGGCCTCCCTTTTAACCCTTTTAATGTCACTATCTGATTTCCAGCACTTGAAAGACATTCATGGAAAAAGATCAAAATTTGTTTTCATTGTTAGAAGGCAGAATGATGCAAATCAATTCTTTTCTTATGGGCTTCGACAATATCAGTTTTTAGGGCTGTGGGTAGAAATATTATATAAGAAATCATGATTCTTAATCATCTTGATAAAGGTAACCCACATTTGTTAACAACAAAAATAAATGAAGCAAAAGACTTGCTGGAATCAGTGCCAAAAACCGAACTCTAAAGCCTCCGGTCGTAGGAGATTCAGTAGATAAGTTGTACAACAGCTTTCATACCTACCTGCTCTGCACAGTTTCTTAACACTGCATGGATTGTTCCTATATGTTGTCAGAATTGAAAATTAAGGTTATTTAAAACTAAATTGAAATATTTTGCAGTCGTGTAAAGTTGGGCTTGTGCGAGCAGCAGGAAATTGGACTTGATGATTTTTATAGCTCTTTCTAGCTTGAAATATTCTCAGATTCTATAAATCTATGCATTTTCCCTCAGTAACTATAGATTATATATATCAACAGAGGTCAACATATGCAACATGGTCCATGGAAACATTCCAAATGCATTAGCTTAAAGGAATAAAATTGAAACAACAATACCATTTTTTGCAGACTGGTAAAATGAATTGCAGAGGCGATGATCTGGCCACAGCTATCTAGGAGATTGTGGCAGAGCTAGCAATAAAATAGAGTTTGGAAAATCCTAGACCACTAGTCTATGGAGAATGCAGAGGAGAAAGGTAAAAATGTGAATGATTTCGTGACTCTACCCATTTCAGTGAAACAACATAATTAGTAATAGTTCATAAGTTTTGCTCTGTGTAACCACTAAACACACAGAGACACTAATTCTTTCACTTTTTAAGATTTTTAAGCTGTTTTGGTTTTCAATTTTCCCAGTAAAGGCACATTGCAACTTTATAAATATCAGTTTTACAGCAAAGTTTTATTTTAATCCATTCTCTATGTGCATTAATTTCTAGCAATAACTCCCAAGAAATTTACACAGGAAATAAACAAGTCTTCATGTGTTTATTTATTTGTCTGAAACAAGAGTAAGAACTGTATGAACTGAAATATAGAAAAAGATATGAAAATTCCATTCTAATTCAGGAATAGAATCACAAATATAATTACAACAGAAATCTTCATTACTATGAAATAGAGTTCTTCCATAGCATAAATTCGGTGGTGACTCAGAAATTGTGCTGACATCTACTGAAGTCAACAGTAATTTTCTTATACATAGTTCAATGTGTGCATGACAAACTGAATATCAAACTGTTTCAGGCTTCTGACCAAAATCTTCAATGTTCACACTTTAAATTGCTATCAAAACTAATAGAGAAGTTTCATTAAAGCAATAGCTGTAGAATGCAGAACTGAAATTTGAGAAAAGATAGTGAACATTTCCAGGTATGTGTATCAATGATTTATCATCAACTGTGTTATTATAGACTTTGGAAATAAATTATCTTGGTAGTTTCTCACTTTTAGTCTATAAATCAAGAAGGCTGGATCTTCCTTTGTGTCCTTTTTCTGACCATTTAACCTATTTTTACTGCTTGTTAATTACTTATTAAGAAAAAAAAGAAAATAAGGCATACCCTTTTACGTTCTTAGAATAACCTTTTCTGCTTGAAAGTCTCTCAAAAGACACAGCCTCCTCTGCAGCAGGTGTAGTTTTAATGATCCTTTGATGCCATATGTCAAATTTAATCACTTGCTGTGAAGAGTGACATTTCTTTTGATAGCTCCTAGCAACAGCAATACTAGTTGTTAGTGGTCACCTCTCACACACTAGACTAATAATTCCTGCAGCAAAAACATTTAATTTCAGCTTCATGCCATGCTGCATGTTATCTCTCACGCTGCTGTCTTCTGTTTATAATTAATTTTAAAGTAAAATAAATCTATATTATTAATTCACTGCCCACTGTCTTTGTTTTCACATGCACATTTACAAGAACACCACTACATTCTACATTAGGATATTTCAAAGCTGCCTTCTGAACTGGATTTCCTGTCAGTACAGACAGTGAATATGGAAGCATGGTGCAAGGTGGAGATGGGGATGGCTTCCAAGAACATGTTTGCCCATATGTGCCAGGCAGTGGAAGTGCATCATTGCTGTAACCATAAACATACTAGGACATCAGCAGACATCCAGGTATGGGCTACCTATAGGTTTTCCAAGAGGCCTTTACGTGCACATGTTGTAAAGGAATATGGTATTTCCCTCTGCTACTGTCATATTAATTCTCTGTACAGTCATTCAAGTATTCTGATACTACTGGAACCTTTAGATAAAGGAATTACTTGTCAAGTCACCTTGATTTTCAAATAACACTTTACATTTTTTTCTCTTCTAATGTTACTTTTATATCAGAAACATGTAATGACTTGCACTGCAGCTTTGCTAATCTAGCATTATGTTGGTTATTGCTAATCGATGACACCTTTAACATTTTCAAAAATGTAAACAAAGTAATAATTCCAGACCTCATTATAAGAGAAAAACAAGGAAACTAAATGTCTTACTGCTGGGCAGAAAAAAAAGGGAACCATAAAGTATCAACAAATTACTTTGGGAAGGGAAGTAATTTGATACCTATTTCAGTTCAGTCTTCATTTAAAAAGTCACTGACATTTTTTGCAGAAGAATAGGAACTCTGATTACAACAAAGCATGGAAATATTAGAGATATTTACATATGTTACTTCTTAAAATTAGTGAGAGTTGATGAAGTACTTCTGCTAAGGTATGTTGTTAATGAAGTCCATAAACTGCCAGAAGTAGGTACTGAAGAAATTATGGAGGACTGAAAAATCACAAAGGCGATTTGTCTTCACAAATAAGACAATACAAGGACTCAGAAAAGTGTAGACCAATCAAGTTAATATAAGTCAAAGAAACACAGAACCATCAAATGGTTTCAGACCTTAAAGTTCACCTAGTTCCAATTCCTCTGCCATAGGCAATCCCTCTTCTTAGGAGAGATTTCTCATCCCTCTAATTACCTTTCTGGCTTTCCTCTGAACCTGCTCCAGTAGATCCATTTTTTTAATGCTGAAAGCATCAGAGGTGGATTCTGTACTCCAGGTGGGATCTTATGACAGCAAAGCAGAAGGGCAGAATCACTTTCCTCAACCTACAGGCCACACTGCTTTTAATGCAGCCCATGATATAGTTGGTTTTCTGGGCTGCAAGTTGTCAGAAACTGAAATAGTTCATGCCTCAAACATTGATATAAAGTTTTGCTCATTATAACAAAAACTATATAAAGAAGCTTCAACCAAAGAAGCCTCTCTGAAGATACCTGATTGGGACTTTGGACTGTAACTTAAACCACTAAGATTAGATAAAGGGAAAACACATTCTTTAATCATCTCAGACCTAGGGAAAAACAAACAAAGCTAAAGAGGAATTTATCCACAAGAAAGCCAAACTCAGCAGAGATTTGAGCTGGAGGAGACCACAGCCCACAGAAGCCAGGTTTATACAGCGTCCCCCAGAAATGAGGTGAAGGGGAGGAAGGGGGAGGAGGTTTTGAGAATAACTTCTTCTTAGAGGCAGTGAACACCCACCCTCCCTTACAAGAACTGACCCAGCTGTGAAACCCCCAACCCCAGGAAGGCCACATCCATGGGACATTCATGTGAGAGGCAGCTGAGGAGGGACCACGATCCATCAACGGGCCCCCAAAGCACTCCCCAGAGTCATTCCTGAAGCCTTGCACCACA
>VWYP01003265.1:430678-448228 GCA_013400435.1 Pycnonotus jocosus | reverse complement strand
ACAGTTCTCTACATGCCCCATTTTCTGAGACCCCCTAACAATTTACATAAGGCTTGGGGATGAAAAGGATAAAATCTTGACTCCTTTTAAATCAATTATAATTTAATAATTAACTTGAAGAAAGGAATCATATAGTCATAAAGTACTGTGCCAAAACTGGGCTTCTATACATAGAAGCCACAAGGTTGAAAATAAGTCACTCTAATTGAATAATTGAAATAAAAATGCAAAACAAAACAAAACAAAAAAGCCTTTGAATGATTTGTTCAATATTCTTTCTATCAGCTCCCCAGTAAAAGAAAGATAGTTCATGACCAGAGTAGCCTGTTTTCCTGTGAATCCATTTTTTGAGGTTAACAAAATTTTGATATTTAAAACAGTATGTGAGTCTGGTGGAAGTTTTCTTCATGAAGTAATGAAGCAGTTAGCTCTTTTTCTTCCACAGATTTTCCATATTTACTCTTTGGAATGCCAACTAAATTTCACTCCTCTCTTCATTTGACCTATATTTTTTTATGGAATAGAGATCTCAACAATACTGAGTTTCTAAAAAGTGCACCTGAAACCTCCAATCAAAAATTTGAACAATATTGGCCAACAGTTTGAAGAGGTATAGTTGGCATAGACATCCATGGTGTAATTGCATACATACTCAGCTCCCAATCCTCAAAATTATGGGAAGAAAATGGATGTGATATTTCTAACAGAATTCTTTTAAGAACAACCAGAGATTTTATACAGCAGGAACTGCAAATATGCTTAGCTGTACTAATGCTCCATTTATTAGATAATAAGAATTCTAAACAGCTTTCTGGAAGGAAAGAGATTTGTATTTGTTAGCAAAGCTCTACTATTTACTGGTCCCAGTGCTTCCCTATGTTTCTTAATGTGTTGACTAAAGCTGGAAAAAAATTGTTTAAAAGTGAAAGAAATATCAGATACCACCTTCCTCTCCTGCAGTCACCCTGGAGCAATTCTGACAATAGGACTCATCCTGACAAACTGAAATAGGAATAAATTTTCAATGGACTCTTCAAGAAGAAGAAGGTTGTGCAATCTTTCTGCTAGTTATACTGTGTTTGAATGAAAAGCATTTGTGTTCCACCCTTGAGTGTATAGTCTTGTTTTCTTTCATGACAGTGTTTAAAATGTCTATCCACCATAGTTTATCTCCATCCTGATCTTGTCCTGTCTTGGATATGTTCCTCGTTGGCTTCACTGAGAACATCCTTCCCTTTCCATCATTTTCAAATCTTGTCTGTTGATTTGGCCATATTGCCTTCTCTTCTGCCTCAAGGAGCTGGCAAAGCTCCACTCCAGCCTGTATTTTGTTTTTTATCTTCTACTTCTGTTCTTTTCCAGCCATGCTAAGTTCAGTGTTGTTAAAATATTTCTAGTGATATTGCTGCAGTTTTACCTTTAATGCAGGCCAAGGTGAGGTGTGAGTTCACAGGACAAACACCCTCCTTGCTGAGGAGTCACATTTTCTTTAGGGGGGCTGCAAATTCATCTTGTCATAATTTCTTTTTTTTTTCTGGAGAGAGAGAGAGGAGAGGGACTGCAAAACCTGTTATGTTTGCCTCACCTTTCTGCTATTTTAAGGTTTCAGACTTCCCAGGTGCATTTCTTGGAGTAATTTCACATTTTCATGGCATTTAGGGCATAATACAGGTCTGCTGCTCCATTTCAATTCTCATGTTAGATAGGGATATTGATATTTGTTGTGCTAGCCATTAGTCATTTCATTTGTAACCTATATTCATTTTATGTTGGGTTATTTAAGATCTTTTCCAGGATCTTTTTTAAAACTGTTAATGGACTTAAGGACCGGTGAGAGGTGAGGGTAGTTGGTGAGATTTGAGCTTTTGTGATATGAATGACTTCCACTGGGTTTTGGTAGGAGGCTGTTGCACAGCTCATGGAAATCTGTCGGTGCTAATAGCCTGTGACAGAGAAACAGGCTCAGCTTTTACAGAATAGGTGTTTTTGGTGGGGTTTTTTGGCTAATTTTTTTTTTATTTCTGTTTAGTAATTTTTATTCTCCATAATCTCTCTTGAATATACATATTGAATTGGAAATACCCACCAGTGCTTACTGAAGGCATTCTCATGTCAGGAGCCAGACCTTCCACACACTTTTATATTATCTATAAGGGGTTGGGTTCATTATCTGTGCCTTTTGATTTTAGGTGGGCATATTCTTCTAATATTTTTTAATGATTAAGGAAGTTATCCTGACAGGCAGTTTTTGAGACTAGCCAGCAACCTTCTGTGGCAAGGTGAGAGGAAACAAAGTTTTGGCTTAAGTACTGTTTCTAAGTTTAAGTGTAAATGGTGAAAACCTGTAGGTGCCATGTTGAACTGTGCAACATGCCCAGTGCCTCAGAAGCCTCCATTGATTTTAAATGTATATGTGCTTTGTTTCTGTTGCTGCAACTTCTCTTTGACTTTTTTTGAATTGGAAAAGATGTGCCAACCTCCATGCCATACGCCTGTTACTACTAATGCTCATGGGTTTTTTTCAGTCTCATATGCTTTCATATGTAAATTGGCTATCAAATTCCTCCCTCAGATTTAACCTGTAATAACTTCATTGCTTACAGTGCAATTTGCACTGGCGTAATTTAGATCAGAATCTGGATGTGTATGTAAATGTGTGCTCTTATGCACGCAATTAATGCCTGCTTTTTAACATATATATATATATATATATATGAACTTTCTTTTTACAGTTGAAANACAGTTGAAAATGAGAGGGAGAATCTGTCAATTAATTATATACTGATCAATTTTAGAGCAACTATCAGGAGGAAAATAAATCATTTGAAGTAGTAGGTGGATTTTTGGAGTCACGTACACACACACACATCCCCCTTTACAATGTATTCTGAGTCTTGCCTGTCCCAGACAGGAACTTTTCTTCTTCCCCTAACTTGCAATTCTGAATTTTTTGTGAGCCTCAAATCTCATTTTTAGTTGACTTTGGGGAAATTGGNCCCCACTAAACAGCTACCCCATTCATGTTAGCCCCCACTTCTACACCACTAGCCCAAACATGGAATATATTTTAGCAGAAGTGCCCCAGCTCTATCATATGTGCTGTGCAGAGTCATCATGGCCATGGTGCATAGCTGAGAGCCGGAAAGCAAACAGCTGCTGTAGCCTGATTTGAGTTAAAATAGTGTCAGTGTTTAGTCTGGCGCAGTGCTTCAGGAGAGATTGGCAGCTGGGTCAAACAAAGTCATTCCATTGGCTCCCTTCCCAGTAAGCTTCTGCTAGTATTTAGGTACTAGTGCAGCCTAGGCCCCTTTTCTCAGGGATAGCCTAACATCTGACCGCACCCTCTTTGCTTTTTAAAAAATGCCTTTTCACTCTTTAAGATAAATCCTCTATTATACAATCTGCCACTAATTGTGTGTTAAGACTGTTTTTCTCTCGAAAGCTGATGCATCCTGCTCTCAACATGGTCCAGGGAGCGGGCTGTTACAGTGCTGGATTAATAAAAGGGGCCTTTATGGTTTGTGAAAGAATATCTCTGTGCTTAGGCAGGAAACTTTTTGATCCACAGAAAAGCCAGACGACATCTAGGTAAGGCTGTGTATCAAATCTGCTTTATGGGAGAGTGGGGCAGTGAGCGCTGTTAATTGCAATTGCTTCAAGTTTGCATGCCCATTTTCATAAGCTTTTTAGAAAGTTTAGGAAATAGCTGCTCCTGCGTCTCGAGCCCTTTCTCTCCTCCCTCCTCCTCACTCCTCCTATGCCTCTACTGCTTGCAAAATCTTGTAATGATCTGCTTAGTTTTCGCTGGAATACGCGCGGACGCCTCGTTTCTTTTTGGAGAGGGGTTTCTTGCAGAGGCGCAGAGCAAAAAAGTTCTGCTGTCGGACCCAAACGCTGTTAGAAGTGGAGTGGCTGGGGAGAATTTACAGGGAAATCTTTCCACTGTTACAGACTGCCTGTGCAATCATTTAAAAGTAGTTGAAAACTGCTTTGAACTAACAAGGGTTTAATTATGGAAAAGTTTAACGTGGCGATGGAAGGAATATTAAGTAAGTTGTCTTTGTCTCATACTTTTTAATTTTAGTTGTTGCTTTAGCCTGTTGGGTCACATTTTTTGTCAGCGCTGAAGGCTGCCATGAATTGGTAATGAGGGCCCCTTTTGCACATGATTTTGGCACTTGGCCAAAATCAACTTCCCAAGGCAAGCTTTCTCTAAAAGAACCTGAAGCATTTTTTTGTGATTAGGAATCATGTCTGAAAGCTGCCACAACCAGTTGTGTAGGCATGTCAAAATGACTTTATACAGTATATCTGAAGCATTCGGGGGGGAGGGTCTGTTTTTTCCTCGTGTACCAAATTGTTGCTATTATTATTCTAAATTTCCGCAGCTTACGCACCTCCAAAAACCAGGCTACAGAGAGCTAAGGCATAATGAGGATCGTTGGTATCTTCGTATTTTTCAACATGCCAAAGCAGCACTAATTGTCACGTTTAAGCAGGTTACAGTATTAGGGGTTGCTTAAAACACTTGTGGACATAAAGCAGATGAATCTTTAAACTTTTAATCTCAGTAAATTATGCTCAGTGAACAGTAAGTAATGATATTTTCGAGAAGTTTCTTTGTTTGAACTGTATGAGTGAAGCTTTTTGGATATTTCTGTTTAAAAAAAATACATTCCTGGGTCCACTGGGGGAGAAATTTGCAAGGAAAATCTTGGGTATGCCTTTGGATTTATCCCATTTCCTTGAAATCTGGGTATGGGTCTGATCTGTGAGACGGAACAGGAGCTGGGTAGTCCTTTGTTGTTAAAGAGAGGGAAAGGGAGTTAGTCTAAACATTAGTAAGGAGCTGCAAAAGTTCACGTTTCAAATGTGCTCAGAGTTCTGAAATTTGTGGAGATCATCAGTGCAATAAATGGGTTATTATTCCTTGCTGATATTATATAAACAAGTTTGGCACTTTAAGTGAATACATTATTATTGTACACTTGAACGTTCTGTGGATTTACTCTGTGAACTGGAAATTAAGGACCTCCTATTACATGCTGTGTATGCTCTGCTCCCAGTGTCGTTTCCACGTGTGTTCAATGTAAAGACAAAATGCATTAGGCAGCACTTTTGTCAGGTATTTTTATTTTACATTTCTGCACTTGTGGCTGAGGCTGAGGAGCTGCTGGTTCCTTACTGCGTGTGTTGTTTATTTATAAGTAACACCGTCTTTCGGCTGGAATATCGATACGGAACAGCCTTTTCGCACCTTCCCTGCCCCCTGCCCCCAGCCTTGATCCTTTTTGCTGCTGTTAAAATGGGCTTTGCAGGTATTGTCTTTCTTCTGTTAAACTGTATTTTCTGTAAGGTGTTGGGCGTGGGGGTGTGTGTTTCCTTTATTACATAATGCAAGACGCAGCTACATCGGGAGAAAGCTCGAGCTTTACAGACTCCTTGGAACTGTACTTTCGTGTAACTTGGCTGGGAGAGTTTGTTCATTGTTATGTTGCAGCAGACTGAGTTACAGTACTCAAAGTCTCCTACAAGTTTGACTATAACACCTTGTATTTGCAATGAAAATAAGCAGACAAGATGAACATGCTGCAAAAGAATAGGTGGAAAACTATAGTAAAATAAAACTCACATAACTTAATTGTATTTTTCTGGGGCTTTTGAAAAGTTTTACAACAGGGGAAAAATACGTCACAGTTGAATCCTATTTTAATGTAAAACATTGCCAGAAAATGATCATACTTGTAAATGTGATAGTAGAGTTTTTGCAAATCACTATAGAATTTATTTGCTGGTGCGTGGAAGTAATTTCTCCTGGGTTACTGAGTTAGATACTGTTAATTTAAAATATGCACATGCCCACCTTGTTACTGTAAAACTAATTTTAAAATGTTTTAGTGTGATATTCTTAGTTTTGCCTAGAAGGTTTTACTGGGAAATAATGTACACATGCTAGTGTACTACTTCTAGTGGTTTTCTTTTCTATTTTGGTTGGTGAATGGTTGTGTTATAAATCACAGCAAGTTATTCTCCAAAAACTTTGTGAACAGTTTTTAAATCCAGATTTTTTTTTTGATGGCATGACTAAAATGTAAAATCTGATATATGAAGTAACAAATTTTTTCTTAAAAACTTAAAACATTGTAAATTTGGCTTTTGATTGCAGACACCAAATTAACATTTTCCTTCATGAAGAAATCTATTGTCTATATGAACATACAAAAAGAGTCATGTTTGCATCAGATAAATCCGCATTCTGCATTTATAAGTTTAAAGTTTGACATGCATAGATACTGCATTATATTTTTAAATCCAAAACTAGTAGATTAATGTTTCTTTATAAATAGGTTGATAAATAACCGGTTAGTTACTTTTCCTGACAGTAAAACAAGTGAAGAATATAAAGTATTCTCCATTGTGCCATCTTTATTTTTAACAGCCCTCAGGAATAATGTGTCACTAATCTTCCTACTTGCAGGGCTTTATGTTTTCTATTTGTTTGCAAACATATCATGAAAGAGTGCAATTATAAAGCTTAACTTTGCTGTAATTTTTTATCTTAGATTTTGCTTCATAGAAGGGCTGAACTCTCAGTTACCCACATCAGTGTAGTAAATCAATATATTTTCCATTCAGAAAACAAATTCTTGCTTTTTAGTTGGTATTTTTATTGATCGGCAGACATTAATATTTCATATCTTAGTAGTGCATTGTAAGTGGTATATATTGTTATGCTTTTGAATAAAAGTTACAAATATATTTAGAAAATACTTTCACTTATATGAAAGAAAAGTACTCTAAACATCGTGGAACACTTTCAGTTTATCAAGAAAACATTGGTCTTGTAAAAATAGCTTTATTTCTCAGTAGATTCTGCTGCATTTAAAAACTTTAGAAGTGAAACAGGGCTATTTTGTTTTGTCATGGATTTGTTGTTTTTTTGTTGTTTTGGGGTTTTTTTAAGCAAGGATTTAATTCATATAAACTAAGCACTTTGTTCTATACGTTCTAAATTCCAACAATGAGATAAATAAATTGCTGGATTGGATGGAACATAATTATTGAATTTTGGCAGAACTTCAGTGAACTCTGCCATGAAAGATTAATGTGCACAGTGCGCTCTTAGATTCTAAAGTAACAGTGGAAGATAAGGGGAGTGCATAACAGGCTCCAACCTTTGTGGTTTAGAGAAAATAGAAAACCATGGGCAAATGTTAACTTTTGGTATAAACTGCTAATGATAATGTTTTGTCATCTGGGTGATAAAAGCTACAGGAGTAGACAAGAAAATCCAGTTTAACACAAATTCTCTCCCCTTCTTTCTTGCTCTGCTTCCCATTTTTCAGTATCAGAATCGCCACAGTTGCTCTGTGTTCGTAGAAAAAGGAGAACAGAGCAGGCAGGGTACTTGCAGTATCCAGTAATGTAATGTCCTGATGGAATCCCTCCACGTCCACATGTGTCGTACAGTCACGATTCTGGTTTGTGATTATGGTGCATTGATTTCAGCACACAACTAAAATTGTTCTGGCTGGATGAAGGCTACATGGAGTCAGAGTAGTGGTTGTTATTATTCCCTCTCTCTTCTTTCTCTACCAAACCTTGACTGTTTAAAACATTTGCTTCAATTGACAATTTGTGTTTATAATCACAAAATCTTATTCCTCTTGGCTTTTAAATAATTACTGCACCCAAGAAATGCTTTTAATTGAGAACAAAGATGTATATTGTCCTGCCAATCAGGCTCCCTTGGCAAGACCAACAGGACTGCAAAACCTTTTTAGTATTTTCCATCAGTTTGCTATAGGGGAGAACAGGAATGACATTCACCCTGCTCTGGGGAAAGCGCTGCCGCTTTGCTGACTGCTCCCTGCTCCTGGGAGCAATCCCTCTGCCTGCTCAGCCTCCCCAGCACCCTGAACCTGAGCCTTCATGTTTTCTGTTCCTCAGATAAGTGCAGCAGCAAGCACTATCCCTGGAGCTGGTTTCCAGGAGGACTCAGGGATTGGCGGCACAATGGGCAGGCTCCAGCATGGCTGCAGACACAGGGGCTTCCTGCCTGACTGGGCATGGGGATATGGATCAGTGCACCCAAAATGCCTGGAATCAGAGGGAGTGAGGCAGGGAGGATGCAGGGTAGGATTTTTCCTCTGTTTGCTCCTTGCTCCCAGACTGTTAACCTGCTGCTAAGGCTGAGTGTGGTCAGCTCAGTGTTTTAAAATGGCAGATATCCAGAATCTTGGATATATTTCATGACTTCAAAGACATTTCTTCTCTCCTTCCTGGGCACATCCTTAAGCTCATGATGACAGTGTTATGGGTGGGATAGTTAAAGAGGTATAAGGGCAAGGGACTGATCCAGTAACCATTGCAGTCGGCAGAGAGAATCCCCCTGACTGCGTGTCTTTGGATCCCACACCCTGTGACCTGGCTGCTCTTCCCCTTTCGTTCCTGATGGCACTGGCATGATTAACATTGCCATCCTACTCAAGTAGCTTCCTTGTCTTCATTGGCAACTCCTCAAAGAGGAAGGTTTACTGAGTAAAAGTCTTGAATGTGTCTTCCTTGTGTTGTAAAGAGGCAGAGTCCGAGTGCTTATTCTGGCTGTTTACAGTTCTTTTCCTTGTCTTTCTCCCCTTCTGGAAATGACTCTTGTTCTTGGCCTTGATTTGTCAATTCATATCACCATTTCAAGTGGAGTTCAGTATGTGCAGCTACCTGTCTTCTAGTGTATCCCCATTAAAATGCTCCATTTGTATGTCCATGTATGCCCATGATGAAATGAATTTATATTCTAGGCCTATTGTTTTGATAATCAGGCACAATTTTCTTTCAGTAAGGTTGATTCCAAGATACCTTCATCTTCAAACAAAAAAGGGTACTTTTATCTTTTTTATAGAACCATAGAATGCTTCAGTCTTTGTTTGCCCTATAAATGTGTTTAGTTGGAAAACCTTTAACAAGTTATATTCAGAGTGTGTCTGTATTTTAAGGTTGACAACGATCCTTTTTTCTTTTAAGTAATTCACAGAAATGATTACTGTTTTTAGCAATGTAAAAATGATAACTAAAAAACGGTAGTATGCATATCGTGCCTTCTTTGCATGGCTAGTAAATGTATTTGCTGTGTGAAATCAAGTTATGATTTCACAGCAGTGGGGTTATGGACTGTTAAAATAATCAGTCTTAGAATGTTATAGATATTTTTGCAGAAGTTTTAGATACAACCCAGTGAACACCTCCTGTATAACTTTAGTGCCTAGGAGTTGGCTGAATGCTGCAATGCCTGCCAGGTGTCGCGTGTGAGGCTCTGAGATGACCAGACAAAAAGGTAGATGAAAGCAGAGCCTGCTGTTCCCTCCCTGCTGGCCCGGGGAGCCCTGCCAGCCCCAGGAGCAGCAGCTCCCAGGGGTGCTGGGCTGGGGGCACCGGGCCCCGCTGCCCCGGAGCAGCTGCGCGGAGCAGGGCGGGAGCGAGAGCAGAGCGAGGGCAGGAGCCAAGCCAAGACTCTGGTGACTGCACAGAGCATTTGTTCTGCCGGGTAGAGAGGGAGCACAAGGCTGGTTTGGGATCTGAGCTCTGCTCTGAGCCTCTCTCAGGGCGGGGCCGGTGTCTCTCAGCTGCCATCCCAGAGCCCTTGGCAGAGTGTGAAGTTCCGTGGGCAGAGCACTGGGAGAGGGCTCAGTCCTGTGAAGGATCCTCTGGGGCTTCATGAGTTACAGCAGAATTTAACACCTGAATAATATGCAGAAAATATGAGACAGGTGAATGTGAGCTCTTAGATCTATAATTATGTGGAAACATTTCTTTCAAGCATGGTAATGGATTATTAAGCAGTATAAATTATACTGAAGAGATGTTTGGGTGCTTTTTAAGTTTACCTTTAAATTGTGCAGGTCAGCAGAGCAAATTATCCCAAAACATAACCTGTAAAATGAAGCACCTTGTGTTTTACAAATTTGCACATCCTGGTGTCCATTTCTGAGGAGTCTGTCCATGGGCATGCCACGTCTCCCAAGGGCTGAGCATTACAAAAGTTTGACCTTTCCCTTCCACTGTGACATACAAAATCTTGCATGCCAACAGCATAGGTTTCCAAAATATAGAAAGAGTGCTGTGAAGAAGAAGATTTTTGCAGACAACTGAAACTTTTTTTAAAATTGTGAGAAATAAGGAACAATGATGTAAAAAAAGTGTTTACTTGGGTGGGACAAGAGGGAGTAGGGGAGGAAGGTTTGAGTTTAGAAAACCCAACCAAGTGGTATAACTCACAATGTTTGCAACCTATGAAAATATTGATGACAGAGTTAAAATTGCATTATGCTGGCAGATCACAACTGAAATTTCTTTTTGTGGTCTCAGAGCATGGCTGAAGCAGCAGAGTATTTGACTAAAATACTGCTGTATTAATAGTAGGAAAGAAAGAAGTACCAGAAAGGAATTCCAAGTACCTACAAGGTATCTCGTTTGGGGACATGCATTAGTTTGGTGAATTCCAATTCCCAGACTGGCAATAATGATCGTTACTGTATACCCTTTATGACTTTCAGAGCAAGAGAAGCCAGCTTGAGGAGCATGCATATTGTGATACCCTCAGTGGTAAGTACCCTAACTGCAATCAAGTTTATTACATTTTTGTAGAGTGAAGGCCTTTTCAAGACCACACTTGATGCAGCTTAGTCACACAACAGCTTCAAATGGCATTCTGGAATAATAGGGCAGTAATGTGATACAGTCTATAATGAAAATCAGTGCAAAGCACAGGTGGTTGCAAGCATTTGTGTGGTCAGATATAAAACCTTCACCATGGGTACAAGCTACTAGTTTCCCACTTGAGGAAAGCATAATTAAAAGTGGTTTCCAGATGTGCTGGCACACATCTGCTGTTTTTAAAAGGGAATTTTGCAAATAAAAATGGAACCGTATTGCATTCATCGTTATAAAGCTGTTGATGGTTTTTCAGGTAATAAAAAGATTGGAAGCATCAACACTCCCACTGTAAAATCGAGGTGTCTTTAGACAACAGCATTTTGTGTTCACATTGTGTTAGGATTTTCTGTGAGTAGTTTGTAGCTGAGCTGAGACAAATATGCAAAATTTTTCTGGACAAAAATTAACACTTATTTTATGAAAACATGAGAGTTGATTCCTTGCTGGTGATTTCATTTTTTTTATCAGGTAGATGTAGCAAATTTGTATGGTTTCACTTGGTTTCTTTGTTTTCAGTGCAGTGAAAAAATGCTATTGCAAAATAGTAGGATTCAGTTTCTTTAACTGAATTTTCAAGATGTGGTAACAATCAGGAAACAAGAAAAATATAATATGTTGAAAATAGACCTTTAATTTCAATTCACACAGAAAGCAGATAAAACTCTACTTCCATGACACATCCTTAGTTGAACTATCTGGAAGAAAATAAATCAGAAATAAATTAGAAAAGGTGATAGGCCTTAAAATATTGCTGAGAGAAGATTACAGATCTTTTGTTTTAGCTAAACAAACAAATTGTTTGTTTATTATCCCACTAATTCTGGTAAAGTTAGTATTTCCTCTGGAAATGTTGTTATTAAAATAAAATCCCTGTTTCAGAAGTAAGTTTTTGCAGTTCCAGAAGTTCTGGTTACTGCTGCTGTTTGGAAAGGGAAGAATGTTGTGCCTATGACCTTTTTACTGACTCTTCTTCTAACATTGCAGAGGTACTCATAACTATGATTTTGAGTTGATTTTGAAAAAAAAATGAAGGATGTCTTGGACTATTGGCCAGGCTGCTAAATGATGAGAGAAGGTTTTCTTAGGATGTCTTGTGTAATATTGCCACACCACTGCACATATTTTCTTTACTTACTCCCACAGATGTGATTTGTAGGCTCTTTTTTCAAGTGAGAGTCTAATCCTTAGCAATTATCTTAGGGAAATACTGACACTGAGTAAATCAAATAGATTTCTGGGTATTTCCTCCTAGCTGGACTCTCCTACAGCAGTTGCTTGTTTCATTAAAATCTTTCTTTCTTGACTAAGCTTAATCTAAAATCTCTTTTTAGGTGTGTGAATGTCCAAATAATTTACAGAAGATTTAGTCATAAAAATGGCCATTGAAATCAAATAATTTTTTATATAAAACTTAACGTACTGTCTGTACTTAAGTTTTTGGATTAGCTTTTCTGTCTGACATCTTTTAAGTTCTTGCTAAGGCATTGATGTTTTCAGTGCAGGGTGCAAAAAGCAACCTCGGTTGCAAATTGCCCTGTGTGTTTGACTTTTCTGGAATAACATCATAACTTGCTGTGGTCCTGGTGCTGCTAAACAAGAATGCTCTGGCTTTAGCAATTTCATGCCTCTGAGACAAAGGGTCCAGATCATCTCATTGCATCTGGTCTGTTAATGGAGACTTCTTGGGGATGCAATGAAATGGATGACAATCAATAAGAGGGATATTAATAACGTCATAGTGAAAATGCTGATTTCATCAATACTGCTAGTACATCTGACCTTTTTCTTTTAATGTGTATACATTGTGATGGTTCTGGTATATTATAAATGTTCTATTGTGGCATAAAGACTTCAAATTCAGTTTTACAAGGATATATTTACTAACACATACACATATGTTTAATATTAAATCACATTTAAATCACTGTTTGCCCAGGAGGTAGGATTTTAACACTGATATTTGGGTATTTTTCTGGTGAAATGCCATCTGACATGAAACTTAGAAAGGTCTAAAAGAATACAGACATTCAGATGTGAAAATGTGCAAAATGAGCACTACCTGGCACTTAAATTGCACTCTGCTGCAATTAAGACTTGTTAATAGTCACTCCTCTGAACTGGCTGCTCACATCAGAGACCAGCCCTGGCCAGACCCTCACAGTTTTGTACAAAACCATTTTGAACAAAGGGTCAGTTTCCATAGGACGTCAGGTGGGTTAGACAAAAGGAGTAGCTCACTGAAAAAAATAGGTTATTTAAATGTTGGGGAGGTTGCATCCTTGGCAACTGCAGAATTTCAAGTGTTTTTTGATTATTACTACTATTTGAAAAGTAAAATGCTGCTTAGAGTGGGAGAGATGTGGAGAAGTATTTTGGGGCTGGGCATCAAGGGGCATGAAAAAGGGGCTTAATTGGATGACAAAGATCCTGCCCTGACCCACAGATGCAAGAGACAACCCACCAAAGGTGTATCACCCCTCAAGGGCAGCAAACCTGTCCAGTGTAGCTCAAAGAGATGAGGCTCTGCTCCTCTGGGCTATGAACCCCTTCCAGACACACAGTACAATTCTGCAAGAGGCCAGGGAGTTGATGGCTGTGAGTGGAGAACCTGTTACATATACATGACACCATTGCTGCTATGTATTGTCAATTTGGCAAAGATTCCCTCTTCTGAACATCTATATCCTGTTTTTTGGGTAGTGTTCCAGATTCAACAAGTGCAGTGCTCCCTATTCTCCCTATTTCACTCAGAAAAAGATCTGAGAATCCCTGCTGCTTGATGCTGCATGGTGCTGCATTTTATCTCTATTTAGAACTACTTCTTTTTTCTTTTTTTTTTTTTTTTTGTCTTGGGCTTTGAACTGTTGATGTTAATATTTTCTTGTAAATCAGGAGCATTACCAGCACTTTTTATGCCTCCCAGACACCCATTCTTCACCTCAAATTAAAGATTTCTGTCTGTGGTTTCACAATCATTTGCTGTAAGAATATGGTCTATAATGCTAGAAGTCTTGGCTAAGGCCTTGGGAAGACAAAGCCACAGGAAAAAGAAAAGAATACTCTTTAATATTAGGACCTATTTTAAAAAAGTATGTCCCTAGGATGAAAAAAAATCAGGGAGGGCAAAGATACATTCAAAATATTGCTAAAGATAATCTTCAGGTAATTTGATGAAATGACTTTACAGAACTTGAAGACAGATCAAAAGAACTTGAAGACAGATCATGTGTGTCAAGATTTTTTTAAAGTTTCATAACTTTCTGATCTCTGAAACAGAAAAAACATAAACTATCATTTATCTTATAAATAAAGGTCAAGGGGAAGGTGAATCAGATCAAGTCATATATTTGCTGTCAGAATATACTGAAATATTTTATTTTGTCTTTTTTTTATTACATCTATATTAGTCTTTGCGAGAAAGAAAACCAAAAAGATAATTTTGAACTTACAACCAGAAGTTTTTTGATCTTGAAAATATTTAAATAGAATAATTCAGCAATTTCAAAACCCTCTCTGCTTTTTTATATGACAAGTAAATTGACACGTTTCCTTGTAAATAACTTTATTTTTGAAGAAACAGCCTTTTTTTGAGGCAAAATTGTCTAAAATATTTCCTGCTTACTCTATCATGTGACAAACATATATTTTGCACTTCTTCAATTGTTGTGCTTGTGATTCTGTAAGCTGTGAAACATTAACTAATTATCAGTGTAAGCTGTGATTTTTCACATTCATTCTTTGAGAATAAGGTACATGATAGTAGAAATATATGGAAAATCTAGTTTCAAAGGCTTTGGCTGTGGATAAGCCTCATAATGCTCACGAAAATAAGACCACTGAAACCATCAGAAGTGGGGTGCTTAGTGATTTACTTGAGGTCAGTATGTGTTACACCAATATAAATATATTTTATGAGACAATGCCTGGGAAACCTGTGCAGTTCATGTCTGTAGCCAGAGCTGCTCAACAGCAGCCAGACACAGTCCTTGAGGTACCAAAGGTGGTTTCCAGGGAGGCTCCATATCCTACTGTCCGGCTGAGTGGCTCTAATCTTGTGACTTGCCTTCTCCCAACATCAGCCCTCCATTAAACTGGGCTGAAATCCCTTGATATTTTGCTGCTTCCTAATATCATCCTGTTGAAAAGTTTCAGAGTTGTTTAAGGAAGGCTTAAAGACACAGCTCTTAGTAAGGTTATCATTCAAAGTGATTACACCCTGCTTTTTACAGGTCTTGTGAAGGAATATCTGCTTTCAGCCAGAAATGTGAGCACTGTGCCTTCTATTCTTGTGCAGGGTCATCAGCTGTGGCAGTAGCACTGGAGACAAATATATCCCCTTCTCTCCTGTCTTGCATAACTATCTCTATTGTTTGCTAATCAAGGGCTGCAGAGCTGAGGTTGTTTCTGATCAGTGCTGATTCAGCTACTAGATGTACAGAAAAGCAGATATGTTCTGAATATTATTTTCCCTTTTCTGTGAGGCAGCTAGGAGAGGCTTTAATTCTGAGCTATCCAGTCTCTTCTAGAACTGCCTTCCAAGTCCAGACGATTAAAGGGATATTGTATACTTCTGAGAAAAGAGCTTTGGCTGTTCAGGGGCAGCATATGGGTTTCTCTCTCTGTCAGTAGCTCAGTAAAAATGTACGTCTGTGCAGTGTGTGCAGTTGCTGTTGACAGACACTCCCTGTTAGCTGGGACTGTGTTGGTACTCTGGAGTGTGATATCCCATTTTGGGCACTGGACAACAAGAAGGGGACAGAGTACAGTGACAATAATCAGAGATCCTGAAGGTCTGATTTACAAGGAATGTTTGAATCAAGTGGAGTCATTAGCAAAATGTTGTAGGAAGGACAAGAATAACTGGTGGTGCCTTGTGGACACATGGAGGTTCCCTTGTGTTTTCTTTGGCCTATCTTCCCATTTCCTCAACCATTTTCCACATTCCCTATTACTTCACCCTGCCCACCCCAACACACACAGTTTTCTAATTTTTCAGTGGGAATTTATTCACAGTGCTTCTAGTTGTTGAACTTGTAGAGAGTTGATCAGGAAAATTTAACTTTCATTACAATTAACGTCTCGTGTTCGACAAACTGATTTGTATGGCAAGAGCTGCTTCAGGGGATGACATTGTTAAAAGAAGTCTTTTCACCCTTCATCATTGCTCCTATTTCCAGCTGTATTTCCTGGTGTAGTGCCTAAATACTTCTTTCTGAAATAACAAGGAACAACATTCCTGGAGCTCTTGATCCAGGAGCAAATTCTCTCTGCTTTATTTTTTCTCCATCCATTGTTCCCATGGGCTTCTGAAATATACCACTGAAAATTCGGTGTGAAAGTTTTGCTTCAGAAAAACTTAAATAATGGGAAGTTCTGATCTAGCAAATTCTGGATAGATGACAAAAAAAGAAAAAAATTAATAAATAAAAAAATCCAAAACCAAAAAACCCCAAACAATCCAAACCCACAAAACCAAACCCGTTATAAATATTTCAGCTTCAGCCTGGCAGCTTCCTAAGTGGCTAAGAAAGTGCCCATGGGAAGATCCTATACTTATATAATAGTTGAAGATAAATTGGGATTTGAACATTGATGTAATTTTGTTTGGATTTTACTTTAGCCTTTTCTTACCTCTAAGTGAAACAGACATGTACAATGCTAAGAATGTGTGTCTAATGCTAAACAAATCCCTTTGTACATAAATCATGAGTACATGGAGGCTGTATTTTGCCAATGGATTCAGTAACATACTGTAATTAAGCTTTGAGAGCACACAAATGACAGAGCCTTGATAAAAATGATGACCTGCAAAGTCTTACTGTGTAAGCTAGAGCCTCACTAGGATACTTTTTCTTCCTTTAAAATATGATGGATACTGGACACCGAGAAATGCATCAAATGCCATCAAAGTTGTATAGATAATTCCTTGCCAAGTGTTCAAAGGTAATGTCCAGATTTTCTCTTTTGATGTGAACAGGGGAGTTACCAGGGCAGAATATGTCCCATATCATGAGGATAAACACCTGTTCCTCTGAACAACCAGGTGTCTTCCTCACTAAGTGCTGACTGTTTGCCTCAGTGCTCTGTAAAGCAAATTTACTGACTCTGTCTGCCAGGAAGATCTCAAACTGGAAAGCAAACATAGGACGGAGACAAAATACACCATGGCATCCAAACCAAGTCTCTTAGAGCAAATAGAAAACATCAACAAAAAAATTGAGTGAGGGAGCAGAGGGTGTGTTGGAGATGGTTGCTTTCTTTAACAAAATGAAGAAAACTCCAACTTGAGGTGTTTTGAATACAACTTGGGGCGAGGGGGGGGAAAGAGGAAAAAGAAAACCCAACTCTATGAAACACAGAAAAGAAGGTGCTAAAGTAAAACATTTAACTCATGACAGAGTGAAGACCATGTGGTCTTAAAATATGGCAAGAATGTGGTCAGGATAAGGATCCTAGAAATAAAATTTAGGTAGAAGTAAGTTTCATATTACCTACAGATTGCAAGGAAAAGAGGTTGCTGAGTAGAAGGTGTGCATTAAAATCTCTGTGTACACTGAGAACTGGAGTTTTCAAAGGAGAATGGAACTCTTTGCAGTTAAAGACATATCCAGATAACATTAAAACATGACCAGCCGCTCACCAGATCCTGATTCATAGTTGGATGTAAATTTAGTAAAATTTATCCTGTTGAAGCTGTGCAGTAGTACCACAGAACATCAAGTGAAATCCTGGAAAAGAGGTTTTCCAGTCAGTACCTGCTTATTTTTAAGCAGTGTAATGCACTTGAGTAGTGTGGATGTGGACTTTGAAAATTCTTTTTTCTTTTAATCTTCTCAGGTG
>VWYP01003265.1:385670-430540 GCA_013400435.1 Pycnonotus jocosus | reverse complement strand
TAAGGTGCTGAAAACTTCTATTTGAACACCTTAAAGTTGGCAAATGAGGTATTATGATACAAACAAAATTATGATACAACCAGTGTAGGAATGAGGCAGTATCTGGCCTTGCTGCTCTTCCTCTGTGCTGAGTTTGTGTTTAACTCAAAGCATAATTTGTCTTCTAAGCACAAACCTGTGGTTTTATTTTTTTTTCTTTTTTTGTGGCAAACTGTTATTTTAATATTGCTTTTAAAAATCAAGGAAATGTTGAGAAGACTTGTTATTGCCAAAAAAATCTCAGGGGATCAGCATCCAGAATTTAGAAATCTGAGCTTAGAGTGGGATTTGGAGGACACAAGAGTGTCTACAATAGATGTCAGGTTTGTGATGAGATTGTAGAAATCGAGGAGAGAAGGAAACAAATGAGGGTCTGTTGTGACCAAAGTTATGAAAGAGAGAGGAGGGAGGAACACCACAAAGAGGTGGATAATCCTGGGTAAGATTTCAAAGTTTTCAGAGCACACCCAAATCAAACCTCTGTGGTCCTTCACGTTTTGCCTGTTACAAACCAGTGCAGCATTCCACCAGAGAAGTGTATGTTGAAAAATGTGTTTTAAACTGGAATACTTCATTAGAGTGTGGTCCTGAGTAATGAGCCAGGAATGAGTGAGGAATTAGCCTAGGAAGTGACTAGGGTGGCATGGGAGACTGATGATGTACAGCTGTCAGACCAGAAAAACTGGTGGATGAAGTTGGAAGTGAAATTGTTGTTTTACTCCATCTCTGAGGTGGCATTTCTGCAAAACAATGAACCCAAGATTTTTGGTACTAAGAACCTGAACTATGCTTCCCCTGCCTGCCAAATCTCAAGTCAAATGTCAGTATTGCTTTCAGAGATATAATTTTTAGAATGTCCTGGAGTGAATTTTGTCATTTTACAGAAAGTCTTCCAGCCAGACCAAAGTCATTTCCCCCTTATACACAATATGGGTAATGAGCCACAACTGAAAACAGGAAAACAACTTTCAATGGGAAACATAGGAAGCACTTGAAAAAATATTTACAAAACAGAAGAGGAGGCATCAGGCCCATTATCCTAGAGTTAAAGTTCTAGTTCAGCAGTTTTCTATTTATTTTCTAGTCATGAACATTGGTTTCT
This sequence comes from Pycnonotus jocosus, assembly GCA_013400435.1. Taxonomy (NCBI): domain Eukaryota; kingdom Metazoa; phylum Chordata; class Aves; order Passeriformes; family Pycnonotidae; genus Pycnonotus; species Pycnonotus jocosus. Next base: position 429,399 of record VWYP01003265.1, on the reverse strand, counting down.
GGTTTTCTTCTTGCTAGCTAGACGTACCCCAAGCCTCAGTTAAAACAACTCTGATTTTTTTTGTTCTGTGGACTGTATAACAACTGCTCTCTTCTGAGCAGTTTGATGTGGTATCACATTAGTTAGAAAAATTACCTCTATAAAATTGTGTTCCAGATAGCCTGGTGGAAAATACACCAGAATAAAGTTGAATGGATTTATTTCCAATGTGCTACTTGAGAAGGAGTTGAGAGGAAGGAATAGTGGTCTTGTAATACAGACAATTTTCATTTATTTGGATCTACTCATGATCAAACACTTCAGGCTTTACCTCTGAGAAGAGAAAAGTATCAAAGTGATTTTCACCACCTTATTAGCAGCAGGCAAGCAAAAGACCTTGGTCTTAAATTAAAAATTCAGTTTTGAAATAAAAGATTTCTGTATATAATTCCCATATGTTTTAAATGAGATTTTTTTTTCTTCCATATTTCTCTATAACTTACTGGTTTAGCTACTGCTCTTACTTTTGTTTTTCTTTAGAGCTCTACCTCCAAGAGAACAGTGCATTTAAAATGCAACATTAAATGAATAAAGGCCTTCCCTACTAAAAATCTTTAGTGGCATCACGCTTGGTTTTTTTCTGTTGGCCAAATCTTCATTCTGAAATCCAGTTGGGAAGTTGTTTTTCTGGATTTTGAAACTGTCCAATGCTCTGCGTTACATCACTTTGGGGCATCTCATTTTTGTCCTCCTTCCATCTTGGTCTGTTCTGCTCAATCCCTTCCTATTGATAATTCTCAGTGGTATTCCTGCCTCTTTTTCCATGTTTGAAACCTTTGCATCACACATGCACAAGACACTTCTCTCTTTGTTTGCTGATCTTTGATTGTTTCTTTTGCAAAGGTTTTGCTAATAGTGGTTATGAGGCATAGTTTTGGGAGGGTTTTTTTTTTGCATAACAAAGTGGCATATTTTTTTTTAATTTAAAAAAATAATTTTTTTTAATTCAAAAAATTCGGGTTTTTTGAATAACGAAGTGGCTTTTCTGTTCAATTAAATTATTTGAAGTTTATGTTTATGCAGGTAATTAAATGAAATCCTCATGTGTTTTACTTACAGTGCTTTAGTTCAGCTGGGTCTGTCTCTACTCATACAACAGTATTTTCTAACACTTTGAATTAATTTCTTACTTTTATTGTTCAGTTGTAGCTTTTGAAAAAATTTCTGTGATTTCTAAGATGAAAATTTTACTTACTGTACCCTCAGTGAAGGCAAAGAAGTAGAAATTCATAATCATGCATTTAAATCTTTTATTTTTTTATATTGTTCTCAGGTACCAACTTTTGGAGAGTTTGGGAAATATTTCCATAATCTAATGTTAAAAGACACTAGAAAATGCAGCAATTGGAATTTACCTTTGGAAAAGCCTCTCTCAGTCCATTGATGGACATGGAAATGTGCCTTCTTAAATAAGTAAATCAGATACCAGAAGCCAAGCGATAGAAAAATCATTGCCCTTTTTTTTAAACCTTGGAATGTGTGCTATTAAGCTTGAGGAAAATTAGAGGAAGATTCTCACGACTGGCCTGAAGTAAATTTCAAAGTTTCCACCTCACTCTCTTCTCCAAGAGCTGAAGTAGTGCATGGTCTCCCTATGCTTTGAAATCTTCATTGTCTTTTCTTTAGGGACAGTCCTGCATGACTGCAAACAATGACCCTCTGTATTTTAATCTGGGAAGAACAAGTTCTGTGTCTCAGAGAACATACTGCCCCACCATATTTGCTGAAAGTTTAAACAAGGCAAGGTTCTCTTTTATGTATCTTGGCATAGATTTTAGTTGGTTTTATTCCTGCAGACCAACTCCTACATCATTACAACTTCTATCATAAATCTAAGAATATGTTAATATTCCATCTGAAGGATGAAGCTAAATGTAGAAGTTGGGTTGTGCTCTAAACATACAGTGCTCATCCTATGAAGGATGCAAAAGCTGCCATTTGTGTGTTTCAAAAAACAGCCCAAGCATATAAAATAAGAGTTGAAAAGGAGATTTGTACTCAAAGGATTGTCCTGTGTTCTTCCCACATAAGGTTAATTCCCACCTTTTTCTGCTCATTATGAATACACAAACAGCATCCTGCAAAGCCTTCTGTAATGCATCTCTTCTGAATGCCAGCCAGGTAATATATGAAGAGCTCTGCTTCATATCAGAGATGGGACTGGATGTGAAAACCAGACATGGTTGGAATTGCTCTTGTGTAGCTGCAGAATGGCATTTCAGAGCAAGTTAGCCTCATTAGAACCTGGGAGCACATTTACAGTATCTGTAGGCAGTGTCTCTCTCTAGGAACAGTGATTCTCTGTTTTGTTTTGAGGGTTTTGTTTGTTTGTTTGTTTGTTTTTGGTTTTGGGTTTTTTTTGAAAGAACCTGTTGTATTGCTTGTAAAGGATTTCTAGTATTTCATTGCTGTGATATAAAAAATAAGTAATTTTTCTTTAGATGTGCAGGCATAAGGTGGAATTAAAAAACTCTAATAGGTGCAGGTTTGGGTAAATAATGCATTCTAAACTGCAATTTGCAATTGCTAAATCATCAAACAAAGTATATGAAAATTTGGGAATGGCAGGAAAATTATTGAGCCACTGAGGTGTGTGTATATATACATTTGTATATATTGCTTCAGCAGTGTTTTCTTGATATTTTTTCTCATAAAAATCAGTGTTTTTAAAACAGTTCAAAATACTGACTATCCTGGACTTATATGAACCCTTGGAAGTCAAATCAGCACACATTTTGGGAGCTGAGTTTTTAAATTATAATATCATGCTGTGTGTGATGACTTTCAAGTTGTGCAGAGCTTATATTTACAGGTACAAGTAGGGCAGTAGATAGAGCTTGTAGCTGTGCAAATTCTTCATAAATCCTATAGCAATAATTAAAGCTGATCTGGCTTTTCATGCTAAACATGGTTCTGGGATTTCAGTATGTTGAGAAACATTGACTTCATAAGCAGTCATGTGTTTCTAATTCAGCAATTCTAATTACAGGAAATTTAATGATAATGAATAGTAACAAAAAATAAAATATAGAGGAAAAAAAAGACAAAAGAGAACTTAGTTTCCATCCCAAGAAAAGAAACCTTTTAGTAATAAACTGGTGGCTTTACATTGGAAAATTCATTTGTTGTACTTAGAGCATGTATGTTAACTGTTAGCAGCAGTCTTTTATTTTATTTTTGCTTTCCTTTTTATTTTCTCTTTGGTTTCCTTGTTATGGCTGCAAATATCTATTTAATAATTGGGAAAACATGATGGTAAGGCGTGATCCTAAACAGGAAGGCAGCTGGTGCCTTAAAGAGTTTGGTAATAGGATATCAGATTTTGTTACTGCCGTAAAATCAGTAATAAACTTAGGCAAGATTTTGGCCCTGCTGAACAAGAGTTTTGCCATTGATTTCAGCAGAGTCAAAATTTCATTGCTGGGGTGTGATAAGTAATACCCTGAGTCAGAGTCTGTGGCAAGCAGAGGAAAGCTGCCTCTGATTTGCCTGGGCTGAAATGTTTGTGCTCCCTGTGTCTGTATCATAGTGGGATCCAACCTCTGCCACTTGAGCCTTTCCTAGCAGAGTGTCTGATGATGGAACAGGAACAAAGGTGTGTAGCCTTCTGTTGGGTTGGCTTCCTTTTGTTTTCCAAAAGTGGTGGAAAAAACGGTTGGAATCAGTTGCTGACGCTCTCTGCTTTAACTTTTAGTAAATAAGACTTCGGTATCCCAGTTTTGTAGGACATCGAAAAATGAAATAACTAAGAAAAAAATCTTCAGCAATTGGCACCAAATGGAGTATAAAGATGATAAAGTGTAGGATCCCAGACCTGGAAAACTGGCCAGTTAAAATACTGAATGATCCAATTAAAAATAAAGGACAAATTCATGCTACTGTTAGGGAACTGTGAAGGTCATTTGTTCGTGGTGATTCATTTGGCCAAGAGCAGCAGTGGCCTATATTGGACAGATTTAATTCAAAATTATCTTTTATACAGACCATAATCAATTAACTATGGTGACCCTCATGTCAAATGTTATAGCTGATAAATTAGCTGTACCTAACCCCGTTGGTAGATTTATTTATGGGCTGCATGTCTTGGCAACATCCATAGATTTAGGCCATTAAGAAAAAAGTGAACTGCTAAGTGATGTAGCAGCTTATCTGGTAGCCACCTTTTTGGAAATAGAATCATCATTTTTCAAAAATACAAACTTTCAAAAGACTACAAGTTCCAAGTAGTGCCTGACAGTCACATTCTTAATTTTCTACACCTTTTTAAAAAACATATATTGAGTTGATTTTGAAATTGAATGCAACTTCCATTTAACTTCAGTGTAGTTCTACTTCCAATTTAAGAGATGTTTCTTCATAGCCCTTCTTTTGAAATGTTCAGTAGCAACAAAGATGTTAAAAACTTTAAATAATGTAAAATTTTGAAACTTATTTTGTACTCCAGAGTGTTGTTTGAAGAACAAATGAAAACCTAAAGGACTTGCTTTTCACACCTGAAATGCTTTAGGTTTTTAAGAAATCTCAGTACTTTCCTTTGAAATTTGCAAAAAAAAAAAAATCTGATATTTTTAAACCCAGAAGATCTAAACTGAATCTCACCCAGTCATTTCTGGTTTCTCTGTGCATACTTATGAGCAAAGATCAGGAGACTAAGATAATAAAAATTTCTGCCATCTTTCTTTTTAAGTTAGAACATCTTGATTTGTTTCCTTATTTTGTTCTTGGTGTCATGCCCTTAACTGCATGCTAAAAATTAACTAGAAAGATAGGAAGGCATGTTTGCAAGCTAATGAACTTTAGCCATTTTAGTTTCTGATGTTCAAATACAGCACATGATGTGCATGATGTGTGTACAAAACTAATGTGGTATGATACAGAAGATGGAGCCAGGCTCTTCTCAGTGGTAGTCAGTGAAAAGTTGATAAGAATTTCTATTTAAAGGTGATTTGAAAAACTCACAGCTTTTTACCAGGGGTTGGTCAGCACTGAGGCAGGATGCTCTGAGAGATTGTGGAGTCTCCATCCTCGGAGACATTTAAAATCTGATGGACACAGCCCTGAGCAGCCTGTTCTGACTGACCCTGCTCTGACCTGATTTGGCCCAGGCAATCTCCAGAGGTGCCTTCCTGCTTCAGTTTTCTGTGTGAATCTGTAATATGGTCTTGGCTAATGTAATAACTTTTAAAAATGTAGGAGATTGTAAGCTAATAGTCTTACAGAAATACAAATCAACCAGATTCTGAAATTGTATTAGTTGTACTTACATGATATAAAATATATAGATACTATATATTTAGGGTAGTATAAAACTTGGTAGCTCTGTTCCTAAATTAAAAATTAAAGTAAATTTTTATTGTCATGATAAACAAGAGCATTCTGAAGAGTAAAACCATAGAAGTTGAAAAGGCAGAAAAGTCACAATGTTAATACTGTGCTTAAAACCATGTCCTAGAGGCAGACATTAAGCAGCTGAAAAACACGTAAATTAGGATCTTTTTAAAATGCTGAGTTGCACGAATCATTCATAAAATTGATGTATGTTGACTTTCCCCCTTTTTTTTTTTCTTCCATTCAAAGTATGTTTTCCCCTTGAAGCTACCCCAGTCTTCTAGGGGCTGTGCTCTGTCCTTGATTCTGGAAACTTTGGTGTGCGTTTATGTGGAGAGCTAAAGATTTCAGTGGGGTCCAGGTGTGATATGATGCTGTTGTTAACAGATTTATTTTCGTGCTGGGATGGCACTCAGAGCCTGAGCCTGGAGCCCCTCACTGTGTTAGGCACACTCAGCACAGAGCAGGAGAATTTCCTGCCCAAAGAGCTTCTCCTAATGCACACAGTCAGGGTGAACTCCCCAGCAGCTTCCTTGTGTGACATTGGCATGCTCCATTTTTCCTCAGCTTTCTGAGGGGCACTTCGGGGTTATCTTTCCTTGGATTAATTGTAGTTTTTTTAGGGAAACTGTTCTTGAAGGTAAAAGGTACACAGAAGAGAGGAAAATAAATTAAAGAATGGAGTTATGACACATTTGGAGCATTGGAATGAGCAGGTGGAGGAGTGTGTCTGATATCTAACACTTGCAAAGTATATTTGCATGCCAAAAACTGTTTTAAAAATGATTAATTGTTATGTACTTGCAGTAGTTGATAATGCAAAAATTGACCTCTTTTTTTCTTTATTCTTTATTATTTTTTCTTTTTTTTTTCTTTTTGAATTCATAGGCACTATATGCTGATAGCTATGTGAGATATGGCTTCTAAAATGGTGCCCTTTCACTGCATCATTAGCTAATGTCCTCATCAGTAAACAAAGAAAAAGTCCCAAATTTATAAACAGTTCTTTTGTGTTTAAATTAGCATTGTGTATTTCGTATGCACTTGTTTACCTATTTCCTTTTTTTTTTTCTTCCTTTTTTTTTCTTTGAATTCTAGTTTAAAGCAATAAACCAAAGCTTTGAATAGCATGCATGGACATGTTTTAATATATTCATGAGTGATCAAAATACAGTACAGAAATCACATATGCTGCTCTGTTGCAACTTTCAAGGTTCAATCCATCATTCTGGAACCCAGGGGGCTGAGATTTGACATCCTGCCTAGAAACCATACTTCAGATTGGCTGGAACTGTGCCATCTCATGTTCAGGTTAAAAGAGCAGCTGTAATTTGTCTGGGTAGCACTTTAACTATGCACAGCAAATTGTAAAACCCATTTTCAGTAATAAACTGGAAGATAAAATAGGTCCATTTGCTTCATTTCCTGATCCATACAAGATTTTCATCATTTTGATGCAATACCACTTGGAGTTTGATCTTATAATGAGACAGATTTCTGTAACAATCTTTCTCAGATTAGCAGCTTTACTTAGCCTAGATACACTATGTAGAAGATTTCTCTTTTGGTATTTAGTGGAAGCTTTTTTCTATTGTTCTTTGGAACTGAAAATATGAGAATAATTTCATAGTAGGAGTTAAGTTTATATGTGATTGCCATGATAAATAAACCCCAATTGTACTATTTTTCAGCTGTAAATACCAGATGTGAAAATACTCTGTCCTGTTCTCTTTTTTTCCCCCATTTATGCCTTAATATGGCTTTTTTGCGAGAGAGTAGCAAATGTAGGTATGCCCAGCAAGACAGAGAAATGTTTATATATATACATACATATATATATATATAATTTTGCTTTATGGCTTTGGTTTGTAATTATTTTATATTTTAACATTTAGTGTTTGCAAGTGTGACTTTGAGCAGCAACAAGGGAAGGGAAGGGAGTTTTCTGGGTCATTTAGGACCTCAAGAGAACTCATCCCAGGACAGACTTTTCTCAAGGGATGTGCCACTGAGCCCAGTTGGGCAGCCTGACCAGAGGGAGCCCCTTTTGCCAGTACCTGGCTGTGGGTTTTGTTTCAATTCCTTTGGTCTGTTGCACAGTTTGAGTTCCAGCTCTTGATTTTGATAAAAGTCTGCAGAAGCTTTGTGTTCCCACAGACTGTAAGAAACAGCTTTAAATGACATTCTGCTTTGGTAAACAAGTAATGGCTTGATCATTAACTAACTAGCCAGTCCCCTCCGAATCCTTGGTACATTTACTTCATCAACCTTCTTATAAGTGTCAGATTGCTGGGTTTTCCTTTTCACTGAGCCATTTCTCTACCTGCGTCTCTTCTTGGACCTCTCTCTTTCAGCTCCACAGACCTCTCTCTTTTGGGGGTATGTTTTCAAGTCTTAAGAGTTTGCTAAACCAAAAGGAAACCCCTCTGTCACTCTTCCTAACCCCTTGTGCCCCACCTTTGAGCTGAGGTGCCCCATTCACAGACACATCTCTGGGTGCTGCCCATGCATCACCACTGCAGCCCCAGAAAGGCTTTTTCCCCTACCCTTCCCCGAGTACCACAGGTCTTTTTGACACTGTTGGCAAGACCCTTGTCTCTGTGACTCCACTGCTGTAGCTCAGCCTGCACTACTGAAAAAATATTCTTGCAAGATGTTTGTTTCCTTTAGACCTTTGAAAATGCCTCTGGATTGAGATTTATGTGGCTACAGTGTACTTGTATTAGGCATGTAATGTGCTAGGGTAGCCAAGCCAGAGAAAATGAAATGTGTTTCTGTATATTCCATCTTCCCCTACCACAGTGAAGCGAGAGCAGGCTGCAGGGTTGTGTGCATTGTGTGTCTTGGTGGCCACACAGGCACTTGGTATTCACTGGAGACCTGGAGGTACGACAGCTGCATATAAATATGCATAGCTGGAGAGATTCGTGCCTGTGCCTCGTTCTAGGGCTGATTGGCTGTGGTGCTGTCCCTGCAAATCAATGAGCTTTTCCCTCGTCTATCAGCTGCTCCCTTGCTTGGAAGCAGACAAAATGGTTAAAATACCAACAGCCCACAGAGGGCTCCTGAGTGAGGGAGACTTGTTTGCTGCAGCACTCAAAATATTTCCCTGAATCTACAGTAGCTCTCAGTAGATGAATTTAGCACTCAGCAGATTAATTTAGCTCCCAGTGTGCTGGATTTAGAAAGAAAAACTAATATAGATGAATACATTCTGTTCAGCCAGCATATTTTGTTTTGCAACAATACACATGTCTTATTTGAACTGCAATCTGGTTGGAAAGCATTTTGCGAATGGTGCATTGGTCATAAAAATGAGTCATGCTTGCTCATTTTTTAAAAAGCTCTCATCTACTGCAGATTGAGGAAAAAGGTATTGAGCAATTCACTGGAGAAAGTGGAATTTCAGCCATCCCTGATGAGCTCTGGGCAGATTTTAAGGTAGACTTTCATACTGTGTTGCAAAAAATGTAGCAGCTTTAGTTGCGTATCTCAGTATGTGATGTGCACCACCCTGCTCATTGTGGCTTAGCTCATCTGCCTTGTGGGCAGGGTTTCCTTGAAAGGATCTACAGGCTGGAAGCTGAAGGTATGTCCAGTGGCTGTTGGGAAGAGCTTGAGAAAGATAAAAATCAAGATACAAAATCCATTGTTTCATTACTTCATTTTAACCTTTAGTTTTCTTCCTTAACCTGAAACATGTCACAAGGAAAGTGAGATTAGCTGATGATTAGTGATGATGATTAGTGAAATAGCTGATGGATAATAACAGGGTGGCTACTTGCTTATGATAACAGTAATGTTGACTATTTCAGGAGCTAGGAAATTGAATAAAAAGATAAAAACTAAAAAAAGAGAAAATTTTTAAAAATAAATCAAAAAAACCCCAACAACCCAGAAGCTGATGAGATAATTTGAACAATTTTATTTGAACATAAAATGGCCAAGGAAATGGAAAGAAAAATGCTGTGATATGACAAGCTGGCTTTCAAAAATATTTTCCTCAGTAAATGAGTATCTTATAGGAAAAACTATCATCCAACACAGCTTCCAGAGCTTTTCTTGACAAAGCATTTCCACTACAAGCAGCGGAATGATGGTTATAAAACATTCTTTCAGTCTCTCAACATTTTTAAAAAGAAAAAAAAAACACATTAAAGAAAGGGTTGAAGAGCAAATAACTCCTTTCAATTGAGTTGGTGCTGTGCAGTGCAGATCTAATTTACTCGGGAGATTCTCTGCTGCTGCCATGATGACTGCTTTACAGTAGTGATTCCCAATCCTATTTAATCAAAGGGCTACTAAACCTTTTGGAGAACACAAACCAAAGGCCTTCCTCTTCATGATAGCGCAGTGGTTTTCTTTTACCAATAGATAAAAGTGAAAAAACAAAACTTTGGAAACTCTTATAAGGTTTGTTTTCTCCACTTGTTTGTGTGCTGCCTTGCATGTGCAGAGATATGCGTGTGTTTTCTTCTCTGTTTTTAAATCCTACCATATTTTTGGAGTTTATCTTGTGCTATCTTACAGGCTACCAGCAGCATTTAGTCAGTATGTTGAGGAGTGCTGAGAGGAAGAGCACAGAAGGCTGGAGGCCTGGCTCCTGTGTTTGCCAAGAGCCTTGCCCACCTAACCACAAAGAGTTCTGTGCACAGTTGCTCTTCCTTCTCAATGGTAAATTCTGCTTTCAGTAAGAGACAGCGAAGTGGCTCAGGCATCATGTGGGATTTTAGGAGTTCTCCTATGAGGAGGATGAGGCAAAGTGGTGTGTCCACAGGACATGCAGGGAGGCAGGGGTGACTCACCCTGCCTTCTGGCTACCCTTTTCCAGGAGGAGTGGGAATGTGTGAGGAGTAAATCCTCCTACTGGAAAAGGAGTGAGCAGCCACTATCCCACGTGGACCTCACTGGGACCTGCAGGGAGGGACTGGAAAGGGGTTGGCACCACACTGCCTTGGCAATCTCTTGCCCCTGGGTTTGCCCCAGCTTTGTCCCTGGCTTTGCCCCTGCAGAACCCAGCCCCAGTGACCAAAGGATGAAGACGCAGAGGAACAAAGGATGAAGATGCAGAAGACAGGAATTTTTCTGAGGGATGAGCAGCAACATTTGGGTCACACTGGAAGCAAGGAGAGGCTTCTGCTGACTGACATCCAACTTTCTCTTTTTCTTGGTGCTAATTTTGAGTCATGCAACCTTTCCTTTTCCTTGAGTCTGTTAAAGTGGTCTTGTAAATAAATAGGAATTGTGGAAAGATGCTGATAAGTCACAAGGATGCAACTGTACTTCTACAAGGACTTTGAGAGTGCTGCAAGGCTGAATACCCTAGAGCATTAGTCTGTGCAAATGTATTGAGGAGGGATTAGTAGTTAGCTTTACTTTCAGTAGTCTGAGATTTTTGCAAATAGACCTAACTTCAGTGTCTTTTCTGCTATGGGACAACACCAGAGCATCCTGCTGCTGCCAATCCTTACCCTCCACAACCCACTTCATTCATCTCCTCCTTTCAAGGTTTTTTGTCTTCTTGGCAACAGCTACAGAGGAAATTAAAGGCTTTACTTTCAGACTATCTTCAAACTTGGAGGCCAGTTTCTGAAAATCCAGTTCTAAAAGCTTCAGATTTTTATTGTTTTCTGTGCTTCCTGCCAAGATCTTCTTGCTGTGGCAAAATACTGCCATCTGTAAGATACATCAAACTAGATATATTTTAGTGTTTGAGAATACCATACGCTCCTCCATGGCCTTGTTATGGTTTAAGATCATGCCAGACCTCACAGCATGCAGGACCTTGTTTAAAATGTTTAGTTGGTTGGTTGGGTTTTTTCCTCAGTGGCCCAGCTTAAAAGTTGTAGCTTGGGACACATCCATAAGTTGGGCTTTTTAAATCTAGATCTATTATATATAAATGGACATTGTGGCTCTGTGTACATGTAAACAAGGGATAACATATATTGGTAGAACTGATTTGTCTGTACATTATAAAAGTGTAAGATTTCCTCAGCAGTGCAGCAGTGCTGCTCCTATAGATTCTTATAAAGAATATTTGCTGCTATGGTATTTATAGTTGTTAATGGATCTCAAAGCTTCCTCTTGATCATCACAGTACTATCTATATTTTTATACAGAAACAGTTTCATAATCATATTAAATGGGTTAGGAACACAATTATTTCTTCCCTGGAGCACAACTGGCCTTTTCTTCCTATTCCTGTGATATAATTTTAAGCTACTCAACATTATCAACATTCTTGATATTACTTAGGAGGTTATAAATGATAAAGTGAACTAGATAAGAGATGTTTCAGCTTTGTTACAAAACCGTGTTTTTTTATGGGAATAGAAACAAACAACCAAAATTTTGTTAGACTGCTTAGAAGCAGTCTAAGTTGTTTAAAGGTATTATTTTCCTCTTACCTTGAGAAACTTAGACAATAAACAATAGACTAAGGTTGACTAGCTCAATAAATGGGATATGGAAGGTATTTAGTATCAGTGAAGCAGATATACTGTTTACTAAACTTGCTCCTATTTAGAAAGGATATTTGGTTTGTTTTAAAGTTCATATAAACTTGTATATAGAAGTTTTACAATTTTAATCCTAGGAAAGAGAAATTTTGTTTAACGAGGAACAAAAACATTTTATCTTCGGAAGTTTTGCTAGTTCACTGGAAATCATTTTTATTTATGATTTTGTCTGCATTGGGCACATGATTTACAAGCAGTGTTTGTCTTCATCACATTCTCCTCTTCATTCTCCTGTCTCTTCCCCTCGTTTTAGTAGGCTTACCTGATAGAGATAATAACTTGTAATAACTCTGTATCTGAGGAGTTGCACTGGCAAAGTCATAGCAGCTACCCCTGGCTGCTATCTCTATGTAGGCAGTATCTCTTCATGATATACTGGAGCTATCTCATTTAAACAGACTCAGGTGCAGGGAGAAAATCCGAGTCTTTAGTAAAGAAAGTGAGTATCACTGTCCTGAATATAGAAAGGTTTAGAATTTTTATTTTTTGCTCTGTATATGATGAAAGCTTCGACAAAGGGTGTTGAACAGTATGATGGGACATAATTTCTCAAGGAATGAAGAAGAAATAAGATGGCACATAAAATAGCTTGGATTTCACAGTTGCTTTGTAATTCTGTTCAGAAACTACCCATGGCATGTTTCTTTCTTCTTCCCTTTTTTCTTGGTTTGGTTTGTTGTTTTTTGTTTTTTTTTCCTTAACTGCATATGTTAATAGCTATAGGAACATAAATTTTTGTATCAAAGACTAAAAAACGCTGCACACAGCAAAATACTACTGGCTAACCAGTTTCTGTCTAAAGGTGTATAGTGGGAGGAAAAAACCCTCCATTTTTTGCTTTCAAGCCAGCCAAGATAGCTCATCTATGCACAGAACATTCCAAGGGCAGCAGGAGAAAACCTACATGCATAAGATTTGCTGAACCTTTATCACTCAGGAAGTGGGAGGATTGGTCTGTGGATTGGCATTCTAGTCTGGGTTATCAGAGACTGAGTCGTGGTTCCTGAGTTATCGCAGATATCCTGATGTTAAGTAGCATAAGTAGTTTTCCTATGCCTCAGTTCCCCATCAGGTAAAAATAGGGATCTCTTACAGGGCTGTTGTGGGCATAAATACCTAAAGCTTGTTAAGTGCTTGGCTTATTCAGTAATGAAGCTTGTCTAAGTGCCTCAAAGTACAGTTTAGGCTGGAATGTGTGTATGCTGTATCTATGCACCAGGGATTCATGAGTATCTTGGAAAACAGAGGCCCAGTGCACCTTAGAGGAGGGAAATATCAGCAACGCACTGAACTGCTCTTGTGTCAGAACCATGAGACACTTCTTGGTGGAAAGCAGTTCCTTGAGCTGTGGCTGGACATGACCTAAGTAGAAAATTATTGAATTGCTTGGTCCAAGGAGATGCCAGGGAATGAGAGAAAGCTCTTATGAAATTCTCCATTGAGAGAAGAGGAGGTGGAGGAGCAACACAAGCAAGTGCTTTCTTTATAAGAGGGAATATTTCTAGATGGATGCTTCCTTTTGGAAGTTAGACATATAGGAACAAAAAATGGAAGAGAATCAGGCAACATAATATAGGATATAACAACAGAATGTAACAGCAGAAGGATTTTTCTTCTGGTAGACTGTGTAGCTCAAGACATAAATGAGGAGTTGGAAAGGGAGAAGGGGAATATGTGGGAGAAGAGGGAGAGAGTAACAGTAGCTGCTACTGAAATACTGGTGTCAACTTATTGTATTTAACTAGTGAAACACTAATGTGGATGAATTTGTGCAGAGGAGGACATCACAGAAGGATCAGAAATCAGAAGATTTATAGTTTGCAGCAAAAGAAAAAACATTTTGTGTGAGAACATTTCTGTATTAGAATAGTCAGAAGAAGAACTATTGAAATACTCTCTCCAGCTGAAAATCCTCTGCAGGGATTGTTTCTGTTTTAGCAGAGGGAAGAAGGGTGCTCCAGAGATAACAGAGCTCTTTCAAGGTTAAAGGCAGAGGTCATGGTGGTGCTGTAAATTCCACCAGCTCCAGCTGTCTGTGCTGGGCCCCAGGAGGAGACCCGAGGCTGGCTGTGAGAGGGAGCCAGGCTGCCCATGGGCCACGGATCCGCGCTTGCTCCTCAGTCAGGAGAGTGCAGAGTGCATCGCAAGTAAGTGTCTGGCCATGGAGGCAACAGGTTCCTGATGTAAAAATAGTTGCGGGTGGGGGATGTGACTTGTGTGGAAAAATACTGAGAGATGAGGCAGTCAACAAAAGGGAAAGCAGTGGGAATACTGGAGCTATACTGGGAAAGATGAGCTGGAATTTTTCTAAGAAGAGATATCAAAATTTTAAAGTAGAGAATAATCTTTAGGATAAAGTATAAGTACGGGAGTATCTGACTGGATTTGGAAGATGACATTTTCAAGAGTTATCTTTGAGAATCTCAGGGATTAGAGGTTTTCTTCCTTGTTTTATGCTTTTCTTTGCTAAGACCATTCAGTTTCATAGGAATAAAACAAAAGTACAGAGTGACATGTCATCCCATCTCAACTCATGTATAACACTATATTCGGACAGATTTGCTAGCAGAGGTTTTTGTTTGTTTTGTTTGAGGAGGTGAGAAGCAAACAGAATATAAATTTCTCCTGTTTAGTCACACTAGTGAAAAAATGAGCAATTTGGTGTTTAGCTGTCAGGCCTATGTACTGTTCCTGTACAAACCTTGTTTAAGAAGGATAAGGTGTATAGTGAATGAAGTATAAAACATAGCATAAAACATGAAAGCATAAAACATCTGGAACATTTTAAAGACGCACTGAAACATAATGTGATTATTTTTTTCTCAAGATTATACCTATTATAATTTTTTTTTTTAAATTCCACTATGCATCCATTGTTATATAACTTGTGGCTTTTCCATTCTTTGAAATTCAGCTTTTCATTCATGTGGTACATTAAGAAATGTTACAAGACAAATTACAAAGCTCAACTGAAACAACACCAAAAATCTTGACCAAGTTACTCTACTAGATGAATAACTAATACAGTGCTTACTGTTCTGTGATTTTTTGGGATTTTTTAATTTTTTTTTTTTTAATCAAAAAGAAATGCTGATGTAGTAAGCCAGGGCTGAGCGGGAGGTTTTACTTCTCTCTTTTTCTGCTAAAATGGGTTTACAGTGCAATTCAACCCCCAGCAAATATATTAAAATCAATACTGGCTTAAATATTTTAGGAGTAAAAAATACTTAAAAGGCTTTGTCATTTCTTTTTGTAGCAGTGAGTGAAACTACTACTAACAAAATTAAAACTGTTATAAAAGTTTTGTGTTGATAAATTGGTGATTGCTTGAGTATTGTTGTAGGAATCTGACTGCAATTAGCAGAGCAAATATTTGAGTATCGTTTCACCCCCAATTTATGAACTGAAATGAGCTTGAAGCCTTACAAAGTAGAATAGATCTCACTGAGAAAAGAGGAGTTAAGATTTTACCCCCAAAGCAGTCACAATTTGCAAAAAATTTGAAGGCGGCAAATTCATTTAATAAAATGTTTGATTCTTTTTTTTTTTGTATTTATGCTTTTGAGACAACCATTCACAAAATATATATTTTTAGAATTTTTAAAATCCACATAATAGAAATCCCTCTAAATAGTGTTTTTTATCACAAAAATGCATGAGAAAGGAAGAGAGTTTGGTTCCTCTTATATCTTAGTATTTACCTGAAATACAAAAAATACAATTACCCTTGTTTTTTGCCTACAAATTTATCCAGTCCAGGTTTATTAGTATCTGAGGTGTTGGTAGATGAGTTCTTCATGTTCTTTTTGAACGAAATATGACTAACCACTCTTTTCAGATTGACCCAGCATGTTTCAGCTGGAAACATGCATTAAAAAAGGGATAATTTTTTTAACATTTAAATTCCATGATTGTCAGCATTTTTTGGTGAAATTCAGAGGATTTTGTTAGCTATTTTTGTATACACTTATTTCCATCTCCAGTATTATTATCTTTTTCCTCCTGAAATGTGTAAGTTTGTTGAGTAGAGCTACCAGAGTGTCCTAAGAGCACTGGGGACACCTTGGGAACACTTGTTAGGTTCAACTGGTTGTATTCTAGGGAAGTCCTATGGATATAAACTGGGAAAATAAATGGCGTGACCCCAAGAGTGATGTATCATGGTATATCTGAATCCACCTGGAGAACAGGAACCCGATTCCAAGCTGGAAAGCTGTGGGTAGCTGACACAGGGGTTAAAACAGTTGCATGCTGAAATGCAGGAATTTGCAGCTCTCAAAGTTCACTGGACATGTTTGTTGCTGTGTTTGTAACCAGCCAAGTGTGTGGCTGGTGTGAGAAGGTGTATGAAGCCCATTGCAATGTTATACCAAGAGAAGGCCATAAAAACGCTGCAATGAAACCTGTGCTGTCTTGAAATGTCTTCATACTACCACAAAGGTATTCAACTGAGATGCTTCCTGTTTCCACGACTTTTTTAAGCAGCCATCTAAACTGATAAATTTCTTTTATCCATGGTTAGGGTGGGGGATATACAAAGCCATTTTTTATAGGAAGACTTGAGTCTGTAATAATAAAATAAGTTTGATTTTAATACTTCAAAATTTCCTACTTTAATTATCCAGCATGCATTTCTGTGGGCCCTCTGTTCTTATTTCTTTTCTCTCTTTCACATAAATGGGTGTGGAATGGGATGGGAGAAGTTCAGGCACTATAATGTGCATTCCAGGATTGTTTGCACTGAGTTGATTTTAATGTCTACAGGACTAGGGTCAGAAAAGCCAGTTTAATTATGTACAAACATCCAAGAGCTATAGACAAGAACTCCAGCTACTGATAAAAGTGACCCCAGCACTGATGAGTGTTGCAAAATAAAGATCCCCCAGAAACTCAGCTAATGGCATCTTTGTTCCTAACCTGTGACTTTGTAGAAGTCCTGATACTTCAGGTTTATAAAATTAACAATGTGGACCTGAAGTAAAAATAATACTTTGAAAGTGGGGATGAAATAAACTCTTCCCTTTTCATCTTTCCCCAATGATTTGCAGGCAAACACCACCCCAGGCAACTTCCGAACTTCCATAATTGCATTGAATTCCTTGTTAATTGGGCTTTTCTCTTGCTTTTGAGCTCTTTCTTGAGTAATGCCTGCTTTATAATGATGTGTGTGCAGACCATAAATGTAGAGATTTAATACGATGAAGGCTGTGGCTCCATATAAAGATATTTAGCCCTTAACTCCCATTGAAATCAATACCTTTCCAAATCTCGTTATGACTTAAAATTAATATGCATAAAATAGGATTATTGTTGAATGTTTGAGGGATAAAAAGAGAATAAAAACCTTGTTCTCTTCTAAAGGGATTGTGAAAATTGTATCTTTAGAACTGCATGATAATTGTTCCTGTAACTTGATGCTTTTTACATCGCATGTGCTCAATTTGAAAATAAGAATTTGATGACAGTGTCTGGAAACTAGAAGGAAAATTTGCTTCATTTCTTGCTTAGACCTCATCACAAGTGAAGATACCCTGTCTCTCTGACTCTTTAAGATGCCTATTCCTCCAGAGCAAGTGGAGATAACAGATTGGGTGTGATTGATTAGAAGGCAAAGAATCAAAATAATTTGCTCTAAGCAATGCAGAGATGAGTTGAATAGAGAGGAGTGAGTAGTATCTTTTTGCTACAAAAGAGGCTGTGACACAATTAATGAAAGAAGTGGATCAGCTGTTTTTGTTGTTGGTTTGTTTTTTTGTTTGGTTGGGGGGTGGTTTGTTTCTTGTCGTTGTTGTTGTTGTTGTTGTTGTTGTTGTTGTTTGTTTTTTCCCAGAGAAGAGTCATAGGTTTGGGGGTTTTGGCTGGTTCAGGAGTGCTGGCAGCAGTGTCAGCATCAGCAAGGATGGGTGGCCATCACAGTTCTGACCAAATCTGCAAACTGCATCCCATCTCTCATGAGTGCATTTGCTCTTGAGAGTTTTCATGCACATCACATTGTTACTGAAAGGAACAGCAGAAGTACCCAGAAGTCTAACAAGGAAAGATAGTTTGCTCTCTAATGCTAAACGAATGTAATGATCAGGACCATCCATGCTTGGTTCTGAAATATAACCATGAGTGATTGAGGTTGGTGGGACATAACTGGCGTCAGGAAAAAAGGGAGATGAAATGTCATTGGCAAATGTAGTGCACATAGTGATAGTCCTTCATATGCAAACAAGGCTTTCTTAAACAAAACAGATTCTGATTATGCTTTCTGTTGATTTCAGATTTGGGGTTTTTTGGTTTTGATTTTGTTATTTTTGTTTTTTGGTGTTTTTGTTGTTGTTTTTCATGGTAAAACTCATTTCCATGTAGTACCTCAGAATAAAGGATTATGTACAGCAAATCTTACAAAAGCACACTCACCCATTTATTTTATCCTTTATCCCATCACCAGTCAGCTTTTCCCTGATTTTACATTTGCTCAAACTCTCTTGCTGTTAAACTGTTTCTCTGCTATTAGATCTGAACAGAGAAACTGTTTTATCCACAGTTTGCACAGTCCAGTGGAGCGAACCCAGTACAGGACTGTGGTTAGGACTCACACCATAAGGCTTTCTGAAATGAGATAGATATTCTCAAAAGTCACAAACAGGGAGGTGGCTGAGGAAATGGTGAGGACGTGACCCTTCGAGTTCAAAGTTGTTTGTCCTAAATCACAATTTCTGAATTAAAATAAACTAGTCCAACTACATCAGAAAGATGCTAATGTAACAAGAGAAACCTTTATTTTAAGCAAAATATGCTCTAGGGTTTGCTGAACACTGGGCAGATTTGACAGAGTTTGCCCATTGTCAGTACCTTTTCTTGTTGCTGTTTATTGGTCCATTCCAAAATTCTCAGCATCATGGTCAATGGTTTCTCTTTTAGTGAAAAATGTAAGGTATGTACACAACACACGTGCATTCCAACAGGTGTGCATGGAATGATGTTCCATATGCCAGAAACTGCTGTCTCAGATGGCTGGTAGAGTGACGGAAGAACTTTCTGTGTCACCATAATCCTTTTCAAGAGTTTTTTGTTGACATTGTTTTTGACACTTCCAATTACAAGGCTCAGTTTCCAAAGTCCAGGATTGAAAGAAATGGTGTTTCTTTCTTTGGGGTCAATAAATGTCTGGTGGAAACCCCCCCAAGAAACCCTTCTGTCACACCAGTAAGAAGAAAGGATGGAATGTGCTGTCAGTTATTCCCTGACCTTGAGGAGCATCATCTGCATCTTTCAGCACTGGAGCTGTTGATCATGGTTGGCAGATATCATTCTTCCTAACAGAATTTCTGAAGGTTATTCCAAAGATCCAATCTGAAGGATTTCTAAAGATCCAATCCAAACACACTTAGATGTTTACTTACCAAGAAAATTATTTGCAATATTCTTGGTGTTTGTTTGCAACTGAAATCTTTGAGCAGGGCCTTAAAAATATAAAGTCTGGTATAATGCTGAGTCCTCTAAAAAAAAATGAGTCCATGTGACCCAAATTAAGTATTCAGTTTTCAGCCTGATCTCTTGGCACTGAGGAACTCATCTGGGACAATGTTATTCCTGCAAAGGAATTTGCTGAACTTGAGTTGTGCAGTGTTAGCAACACAGTCAAAGCATTCATGATTAAAATATATGGACCATAGCAAAATTATCACCTTTTTTCTATGAGGATTTGAATACTACTTGTTTAATGTCTCTCCAAACCACAGGTCAATCAATGAAATTTCACAGAATATCAGTGCTTGAACTTCTTGAATGTCTGTTTGTATATGAGCTGAAGAGGAGTTCCCCTGGAAATACTGTGTGACTGAGCAATTAACAACTGTAGCGTATTCCATACTCGTTGAAGAAATAAAAGTTACTCAGGAAGGCTTAAAACTTGGCATTTTGGATGCTAATATTCATCACATAACAGTCTTAATAATGTTCTTTTGACATTAAATTTATTTGAAGTGTTGTAGAAAGCAAAGTAACTCTGTATATTTCAGTGTCCTGAACAACACTTAATGAGAAATACATGCATTATTTTTTTTCACCATCTGAACATTTGGGTATCCTTTATAATGATAGTTATGCATTTGGATTTGAATAAAAATGCACAAAATCTGTTACACCTGTGTAACAGATACCCTTAAACTTTTTTTGAATAACGTGGTTTGGTATGTCAGTTGGGTTTAGTTCTGGTTATAAATGTAATCCTAGATTTTAAGAGGCTTTTCATATGGAATGATCCTGCTGCTGGCAGTTTCTATGTAAGAGTAACCACATATTATTAAATTTTTCATCAAAAACATGAGAGAGATAAATAAATTATAATTAAGCTTTTTTTTTCCTCTTTGCAGGTTTCTTTTACAATGTGCTCTGCTCCACCAAGTGAATTTTGTTAAACTGACCAGGTAAGCAAATATGCATAGTCATTTTTTTTTTCTGAAATTTTTTTTCCATACTTTTGAAAACTAATTCTGAGAGATTGTGTTCTGAATTGTGAGATGAAATTTGCAAAATATATTATAAATATATTCAAAAAGCTTTTGTTAGTTTTTAATTAAACAACACAAAACAAAAACAGTTAAAGTTTTAAGAGCTCCATAATTTTCAATTAGAATATTTACCACATTTTCCAGATTTTTGAACTTTTATTGTTTATCTCCCTTCTTTTCTTTTCTCCTTCTTCCCTCACACTTTACATTGTACATTGATATTTATGGGCTTTTTTTTTTTTTCAAAATCTTACAAGTGGAGCTATTTTTTTTTTGTTGTTATCAATTTCCATCTACCTACCAGTATTTCAGCATTACAAACAAAACCTTCTGCTGACAACTCCAAGGATGGCATTTTAACACCATGTGAATGGCAAACTGTTGGGAAGTAGAGATGGCTTTGGAAATTTATAAACCCCATTTCCGAAATTAACAAAATACAATTCAGAAATGGATGAAATTAAAGGCAGTGATCTAGTTTGAATGGTACCAAAAAAAAAAAAAATTAAGGTAAAGCACCAAATTACACTGTTACTCTGCCTAGTTTTGTAGGCTAAATTCTGTGTTTCACCTGTGGAATTTCACTTTGGCTGCCTGTTTTTGTAGGTAGTTTGCAGAAAACGTCTTTTTTGTCCACCTCTTTTGTCATTATGAGGGAGTTGAGTAATATCATTTACAGGCAGTGCAGCTTTAATGCTGCCCACACAAGTTTGATAATTTTAATGCTTTTTTTTAATGGAATTATGTGGACAAAATGAATAAAAGTTGCTATTTTGCATGGAATATTAAGTTCACAGTATATAGATGTGGTTTGCCTTAGATTAAAAGTTTTCGTGCTTTTTGATAGGCTTATCTTAGCCCTGGCTAGAATAACCAAATACAGCCAAAAAAGTAAATAAGATCATGGTGTTCCTCTGCAAGTCTTTTTCTTATGTTATGTTAAGGCAGTCCATAGGTCTACCTTTTTATCATACTGTTAATCTCACCTTTAATTTAGATAAACTGTTCTTTGATCATTCTCTCATCATTCTACCTTCTTGACTTTGGGTTTTTCTGTGGTGCTGCCAACACTTAAAAAGCTTTCACAGTCTCAGTTCACCAATGTGAAATCTCATCCCTTTGGATCTTCTCCTGAAATTTTTTTTTAGACAAATTATTCCCAATATCTTTTATGTTCTTTAAAAATTTGGATGTCCCCTTCAGCTAGTGCTGCCTTTTGGGTTCACCTGGTCTGATATTCCTGGGTTTTGTTTGCGAATTAGACTGTAATCACCTTTTCAAGGAAGGAGAAACTGTTGGTTTAAAAATATCTAGTGATTTCAAATGTTAGTCTTAAGAACTTTTCTAAAGAATTTCATATTTAAAGTTTGGACAGCTGGTAAAAACAAACAAACAAACAAAAAACAAAACCCACAAACCCAACAACAACAAAATCTTTTTGCCCCCAACATCTGTGCTTTCTTTTTCTGGATCTTTGGCATATTCAAATTAATAATTTCTCCAAGATTAATTATTCTGGTATTTTACCATTTTATTTTTTTTCAAAATATTGCAAGATACAATTATCAACAATAAACGAATCCATTAATACAACTTTAACAGCTCTACCAAAAAGATTGTTGTTGATATTGTCTGAAATTTTTCTTCTTATATCAAGGTGTCTCCTGCAGAATTTGTCATAGTGTTTGCCTTACAAATACAAATTGTAATGAAATTATAATGCTTTGATTGATTTGGAATAATAATTGTCTAATTCATCAATATGAGATATCCAAGAAAACAAATCATTATGGCTCAAATAGCTATTTTATTTTTAAAACAGTCTCTATTTCTTTAAATATAATTAATCAATTTTTTTTAAGCAAATATCAGTGTAATTTAGAAAGGCTTCTCCAAATATATCTTTGACAGGATAATTTTTGAAAATTCTTTTGATTAAAAGAGTGAAATAGAATTCATCCTCAAATCTTTATTTTTTGTGAATAAATTATTTTCTTCCACCTCATCACTGCACCTTCCCTATTCTCTTTCTTTGGCCACCACTTTGCCAAACATTGCCTGGTCTGTGGTTCAGGATAAAATATATCTGGCAGTCAGTGACTCTTTTTTCAAGAAAACAAGTCCAAAGACAAAGATTAGATCTCCCAAAAAAGTTTCATACAAACTGGACAAGCTCAAGAATTGGCCCAAGATGATCTTTGAGATCCTTTCCAACCCAGGTCATCCCATGATTCCATGATTCTCTGAGATGTTTGCTCTCTTTACTGACTTCATTTGTGGCCTCCTTTGCTCTCAGAGGTGATGCTTGTAGGCTTCATGAACTATAAAAAATGAGCTACAATGGATACTGCTGCTCCATGACCATAGAGTATCTTTGCATTTATTCTGTGCATTTGCATGAATTAATTTTATCCTGGCTGATGAACAGGTCTGTGATGAAGTAACAGGCTTGGCTGAGTGCAGGTGATGATCAGCAGCTCAACATGGAGGGCAGTGCTGGTCTTTAGTGTTGAAATGCAACCTGATCTGGCACTTTACATGTCTCTTTGCCAATTAAAAATGTGAATCAAAGTTTTCTAAAGATTATTCATGTTTTTGATGAATCCCCTACTCTGTTGATATTTGAGGGTTAGGATGCTGTGAGCCTGCATGACTGCCCAGAGATTGAGATATTGTGTTGCTGTAGCAATGTTGTGCAAGAGCAGAATTTCTCACAGATATCTGATCAGCAACAAATCTTACAAGAATTAACACTCTGAAAAATAGCTGTATTTTAAAGTTTGTCAGGCTGCTGGCATTCTGAGAGGCTTTGAAAGCCTTCTAAAAGAATGCTTACATTGTTATTACACAATTTTGATGCAGTACACAAATTGAGAACCAGGAATTATCTATAACATTGAAAATGCAACAGGAAAAGTCTTATTTTTAATTTTTTAAGTTTAAATCTTTTGAGCAACTGGTGGCATCTTATATTTTCATTTCAGGGGGTAAATTTGGGCTCTGCATGAAATAATGAAATCTCTAAATAACTATTTTGAGGCAAAAGAATATCTTAGAAGTGTATTCCATAAGAGCTCTGGTAAATGGCATGGCAATTCTTTTAAAAGTTTTTCGTACTCCAACACTGCTTTTTTGAAATAATCAGAGGTTTTAGCAAGTTAGGTCTATTGTAGCACATCAAATTACTGGCAGATACAGAACAAACTATAAGGAATAGCCATCGTGGGTGAAAATTGGATTCACAGTTTTCACAATTGTAATCTGATTGCCAGTGTTACAAAACCACAGGATTCATCTAATTACTCTCCACTCAAGTCTCAGATACATGAGAAGATCTATTCACAACCTGTAAACCAAAAAGCATACAAGCTGGAATGAAATAAACCAGTGGTTCTCTATTAAGTGTGCTTCACTTAAACCTCCTTGTAAACACCTGGCCCTGGCTTTCTCAGAAACCCAGTCCTGGACTTAGGAGCCCCAGCCTTCCTTCATCTCTTGTGCTTGTTTCTATATTGTTGCTATTCTGAAGTCTTGTATGGCATAAAACTGTGTGTTTGTTTCTGTGCACAGAAACACAGTCTTTACACAGTCTGTACAGACTCATACAGATGAAATAATTTCAGTTTGTCCCTGAAAAATTAGCAGCCATAAGGAAAACAGGAGTAGTTTCTTCACCAATCTAGGGCTTTGCATGCATTTGTACTCAAAATTCCACAAATCTCTGGGTGAGTACAAAAAGACCATTAAAAGGCAGTGGTTTTATTTTAAAAAATGCAATTTCATTCATGTGGTAAAAAAATTTTGACTATTGAAAATAACTTAATGCAGAGATTTTTTTTTTATAATGCCCAGCAGTAAATAATTACTCTAAATAACAATAAATAATAAATAATTCCCTTCTTCTGGGGACCTTTGTTTTAATTGGTGACAATAACATACAAACATGTACATTTTTGAGAAAGGCTTAAATTTGTTAGAAGGGTTGCTTATTTATCATCTTGAGTGTGGAAGAATACGAACTTTAGTAAAAGTGAAGCTGTAAAAGAAAAAAATTCATGAAAAGTTATCTTGTGGGTTTTGCTGTTGTGGCATTTTGGTTTGCTAAGAGGATATCCCTCTTCAGTTTATATCAGTAATGGAAGACTCCAGAACTGATAATAACTTTGCATATATATTTTTGTTTGCAGTATTTTTGTTTAACTAGTCCTAAATTCACTTGCATTTTCCCTTCTTAAGTAGCAATATCTGCTGGTCAGCTATACTAAATCCTGGGAATGACTTGTACGGCAAATCTCTCCAAGTCTTTTCTACTCCTGAGTGACTTTCTTCAGGGTGTTAGCAAATATAACCTCCCTTTTCCTAGCAGGAGGTTATCACCAGAAATTCCCCCTCACTTTGGTCACAGGTTTGATGTATGCTGAGTCAGATCCTGCACCCACACAGTTAAAACACAGCTTTAGTTTAGGTGGGCTCAGCCCCTCCTGTGCAAATCTCACCCTGGCAGGGAGAGGAGCAGCCCCTGAAGGATAAAAGTAGTTTGTGTTTCACTCCTTGGGAGGGAGCTGGTTAGGAAAGGAAAATCCAGCCTTCTTTCCTGGATCAGGGCTGCTGTCCTGGCCCACTGTGTACACTCGAGAAGTCAGGATCCAAACCCCTGTGTCCCTTCATGCAGCTCTGCCACTTTCCTTTCTTCAAGGAAAATGAGATTATTTTGAGATCCTTCTAAATGAAATACCAGCCTAGGAAGGATAGGTTCTGATGGGTGTGGAAGACATGGTGTCACTTTTTGCACCACATCTGTAGACCAGGGAATGCCTAACCATAGAGCCTTAAGCTAATTAACCAATTAAAGTGTTTTTAATTTTCTTTATGTGACGTTCCACACAAAGTTGTCAGTGTATGCATTTATGGGCTCTGCTCTTGGAGCTCCACCCTACAGAGCAAGCCCTTGTTTTCAGGAAAGGCAGATTTTAGAAGATCTTTGTATGAGCACAGGAGATCACTTGCAGGGTCAGGCTCTCAGCAAACTTGGGTACTCTTTTTCTTCTGCCATCAATCATGCAAAGTTTGGTAATTTCATTAATGCTTCATCAGTTGGGTGTGAGTATGAAAGATCTCCTCCTTTCATGCTCACTTTAACTTTGTAGGCTTAGTAGTTAGAGATGTTTTCAAAGACTCATCCGAACTTCAGGCTTCAAACAGTGTTTATAAAAGAAAGAATAGGCAAAACTCAAAAATAGGTGTTTTTTTTTTTAAATATCATCATCTATGCAATATTGTTACAATCATTACTACAAGAAGGAAGTCTGAAAAAATAATTTCACACCTTTTATAAACAATTGTAAAGCAAGTCTTTAAAGCAGTTACTTGTTATGCCCTTTTCCCTCATTCTACATCTTCTTATTTTTATAAGGAAGTAGCAAATGAATCATAAATTATTGGTTACCTGGAGTGTTAGGATTTCAGCAGGAACATCTCATTTATTTTATTCTGTAGAGCTTCCAATCTACTTTTAGAAATTAGTCAGACATGTAAAAATAGGATAGTGTCCGTGATTTTTTTTTCCCTCAAATATCTCCATATCTCCAGTAGAATGTCAGAAGTTGCAGGAGCTGAGAGCTACAAGCCTCATCTTGGAACAGTAGAGATACAGCTATTGTGACTTTGGCATTTTCTCAAAATGAATAACTGGATGAGATACAAACTTGCTTCATTTTTACAGCATCTTAAAAACTGTCATATGTCCAAAGCTTAGTTTTAAGTAGTTTTTCCTGGAACATTTCAGGGAAATTTCATCTAAATATACTCACAGTATTATTTTGTGGTTTAAACTGGTATCTTCAGGATGCTATATTTATTGTTGCATCTTTTATGTCAGAAGTCATTTGGTTAATTTTCATAATATATAGCAAAAATGAACAGCTGTTCTACAATTTTCTTGTGATGTCTCAACAGTTTCATTTTTCTGATCCCCTCTGAGGATACTTTTTACACAGTATTGACAACTTTGTTTTCTGATAGACTTGAATGAAATTAAGTAAATAAAAAGGAAGAAAATTCTAGAAAAGATGAGGAGGGATGGCTTGACAAAAATGAGTTAAAATATTTTCCAACCTTTTTACAACCACCCTGTTGGAAAGACTAACAGCTATAATAAATTAAGTGAGATTTTTTTCTGCCAATTTTCTTTTAAGATGTTTATATGCCCTAAGGATTTTGTATCCTATTAGCTTACAATGGTTTTAAAACAAAACAAAATGCTTTTTTAACAGGCACATCTAATTCTTCTTAAATAGAAACTACAGTGTGAAGAAATTATGTTCTGAGGAGGTTGCTTATGTTACAAAGGGAAACATATGAAAGCCAGTGAATGGCAGATTTACAGGCCTAAATCTGCTCCCCATGTGTCATTCTGAAGACCTAAGGTGACAGGGACCTGCTGGAAAATGATGGTGCTCAAATTCATACTCATATGTGTGTCAGTCTTCTTGAGTCTCAGGGACTGCAATGTTCTCTTTATGCTTTTGAGAGCAAACAGAGTAGAAACCCTAAATATTGCAGGGTGGTTTTGTCTTTAATGATGTGGCAAGTAGTACAAGAAAAACATCATGGATTTGTCAGTCTTACAGGATCTGTGGCACAATTCCTGCCTCCCTCTGCAAATGGGGTATCAAACTAGTCCAAAATGCCACCATGTAGAAGAAAAGACTTTGTTCAGACTGATAATGAGATCAGACACATACAGCTCTGGGGGTTTTTTTGTCTGTTTCTATTGAGCATTGACTGTCTG
The DNA here is from genome assembly GCA_013400435.1 of Pycnonotus jocosus. Classification (NCBI taxonomy): domain Eukaryota; kingdom Metazoa; phylum Chordata; class Aves; order Passeriformes; family Pycnonotidae; genus Pycnonotus; species Pycnonotus jocosus. The sequence continues at coordinate 402,220 of VWYP01003265.1, read as the reverse complement.
GACACAATCCTGTGCATGTGCTCTGGGATGACCCTGCTTGAGCAGGGAGCTGGGACCAGGTGACCCACGGTGGTCCCTTCCAACCTGACTCATTCTGTGAATAAAAAGCATCATATTTTTAAAACTGGAGAAAAAAAAATTACAGCCTCAATTCACATGCACCTAATGATGTACTTCCTAGGGAAGAAGTGCAGAATGGAAGAAGTAAAAGTGTGCTAGGAACTATATAATGCCAAGCACCAAGGGCATATATGGAGCACTGTGCTTTACTTCATTATTCTTCATCACTGAGGTTTTTGGTCTGGGTTTCTTTTTAACCTTCCCAGTCCTATTGCCAAACTGTTCTGTACTCCTTTCTTTCTCACCTCTTCTGCAGGCTGAAACAGACTTTAGACTTTGAGTATTTAGATAATAAGCATTATCCAGAGGAAGAAGAGTAATTTAAGAAACAATATATTTGAGGAAAAGGCAGAAGGTAGCTTGGGACAACCCTTCACATGGCAAGACATGCTTTCCTAGAACATTGTGTGTTTGGGTTTTTCCCCCAAATCTTTCAGTTTTTCCCCAAAATCTTCATGCCTGTCTGGGCTGTCTTGCTTTTGAGTCACTTTTTAAATTGAGACTCCAAATGTCTGTGACAAAGAGATGCAAGTGTGCTAGACTGGGCCCATTGAATGTACAGATGCCAGACTTATTGCGAGTGACACTGTGAAATTAATACGTACACACTGCAATTTAAAGGATAATATTATGCAAATATTCCTAAGCATGACATGTTAAAAAGTAGTTACATTTTAGACACATCCATTAATATTTTCTCTTGAATATCAAGTACTTACTCCCACCTGCCATCTCTCCCATGTTTTCACATGCTATGATGGTTAAATGTCATAAAGCTGTCATAACGCTGTGACTAGGCTTTTTGGTTAGTAGAATCTAGCACAATCTGCATTTATATTGTGCTCAGCACTTTAAAAACAGATTATACATTTCAAGCAGTACCAAAAAAAGGCATATTTTTAATAACTTTTCCTTCCTATGGATTCTGAATTGCTTTTACTGTTTCTAGCATACAGCATGGCTACGTTTTGCTCCTATATAGCATATGGGGAAAAAAAAACCAAAAAACCCCACAGGTTTAATGGCTCATTCTTAATATTTCTTGTATTCCCACTTCTGACTTACATTTATGCATGTGCTGGTGGCACTCATTTTGGAAAAAAGTAGCAAGTCTAGGTGCTCAGGCTTAGGCCATGTCTTCCTATTCCCCACCCCAGCCAGTCTCACACAAACATACCTCCTGTTCATCTTAGTTAACTATTCTTAACCTCTGTATTTAAATGCCAGAATTCCATGCAACAATTAAGCAAGCAAATGAATTGCAAAAGTTTGCAAAGAATCAGAGCATTTGTAGCATCTGGGTAGCCTGAAAGTCAGTGTTTTGTTTTTCTGACCAATGCTGCCCGTCAATAGCAGTGTACCTGTGCCCTGAAGTGCTAGGATTTCTTTCCCCCCATTTGTTAACCTATTTTTATTGTGAAATACTGCAGAACATTGTTCACATTCGATTCATATGGACATTCTAGGCTTCAATTCATGTGTATTCTTTTAGAAAAATTATATAAAAGTAATTATAGTTTTAAAACACCATATTGATTTGAATTAAGAAATCTACTGGCAGTGGAGAAATCTTGCTTGGAGACTTAAATTAACCAACAGAATTGGCTATAAGCATGTAGTTTTAATGGCAATATTATGAAAATATCACCAGCAACATTATGGTTGGATATATTAGGATTTTCAGTTTAAGAAGGATAAATATTCTTTTACACACTTAAAGTGATTGAATTTTATCTCTGAACTGAACAAAATATATTATGTGGAGCATTACATTTTCTGTTTCTCTATCAAAATTTGTTAAAAATGTACTGCTCATGAATCTGCTTATTCTTCTAGGAAAAAAAATAAATAGGTACACTGGAAAAAGCACATGGATTCTAAATAAAACCAAATAAAATTATTCTATGAAAACATCTACAAAAGATTTATTTAATATTATTGCAATTATATAAAAAATTAATAGGTATCTACATGTAGGATATAGAGAAAAGATTATGACTTAGTTTAAACTTTATAATCTATTATCTTAATTCAAAAAATGCAAGTTTTTTATTATATATATATTGAGATTTCTTGTTTTGTACTCCAACTAAAAAGTAAGAATCATTAGGGACTGATATCATGCACAGTTTAAATATGATAGAAATCTAGCTCATTGAGTACATTCATCACTTGGAAGAGAGAAGAGCAAAAAGGAGGAAGAAAATATTTAGATTAGATTAGATTAGATTCCAACAAGAAAATGTAAACAGAAAAAGAAGAGCAAATTGACCTCTCTAATCCAAATAAAATATTTTAACAATGAGAAATTATGAAATACAGACCACATGGATTATGCAGCAATATTTTTTTTCCTGCACACAACTTTTTTAGCAGTAACAAGCAGATAAATTACTCCTTATATTAGAGTAAAGAGTAGGTATTTGTGTGATTAAGTGTTTGAATGGCAATTAAATATTCCTAGAAGTTGTTATCAATATAATAGACTTGATTATACAGAGGAAAATAATTTCTGTTAACAGTGCTGTCATTTAAATACTACATAAAAGATGTGCTTCCAGGAAATAAGCTCCTTCAAAGCACAAAAATCCAAATTGGGAGTGAAGATCAGAATGAACAATGAATGAACTTTATTCCACGTAGGTTATTATATTCCTCTTATCACCATAATATCTGATTACTTTTCATAGTGCATTACACTATGAGATTGCTACTAAGCACTCTGCCATTGCAAGTTGAGACCTGTAGGCTTGGGGAAAGGAAGAGTAGGAAAAATGTGAAAACTTGCTTAAATGTTAAAATACTCTGCATGTGTAAATCCTAAATGAGAGGAAAAAAGAAAATACTGAAAATTATATCTAACTGGGTGAAACAAAACACATTGACATGTGCTGGCTAACACAACAAAAGCTTTTGGAAATTTAGGTATCAAGATGTTGATGTTTGATCCATGAAGGTTGGTGTCTGTTTCAAGAATAGTTCAGAAATGTCTGACAGATTGTTTGAAGGTATTACAACCTAAGAAAACACCAGAATTTTCAACCCTTGGATTTTAATCAACTCAATATTTATTTGGAAAGGAACAAAATTTCCAGAATATAGTATCCTTGTAGCTCTTCTGTGAGATAATTCCCAGTGCAGATGGAGTTTTGGAGCCCCTTTCCATTGGTAAATGCTCCTGTGCCCAGAAAGGATNGAAATGTCTGACAGATTGTTTGAAGGTATTACAACCTAAGAAAACACCAGAATTTTCAACCCTTGGATTTTAATCAACTCAATATTTATTTGGAAAGGAACAAAATTTCTAGAATATAGTATCCTTTTAGCTCTTCTGTGAGATTATTCCCAGGTCAGATGGAGTTTTGGAGCCCCAGAAATGATTGCTGTACCTGGGAAACCTGTGACCTTGTGTTCTCAGTAAGTGATGCTGCAGAGGTACCCAAACTACAATCACAATATACTCAAAGAAAGATTTATAGGGAGACTAAGCAAATGCAATTAAACTAAAAAAGAAAAATAAATAATAAAATAGGAAAAAAAAAAAGAAAAAACCAAAACAATCTAAAACCTCAAAACCCAAAACCATGACCAAACCAACAAAACAAAAACCCTCCAATCTCCTCCTAGAAAAGCCCACAAAAATCTCTTCAGTGCCCTGAAATAAAAAGAAGCTGAAAACACGTAAGCAGTCCAGCTGAGAGGCCTCTGTAAATAAACACAAGCTAGAAAACTATGGATTAGAAATATATTAAACAATTGAGTGGACTTGTTCTATCAAATATAAACTGATTTTTATGATATTTTAAAAACCTCTGCAATCCTGATGTGTTTTGTGTCTGTTTCTGCAGGAAGGTCCAAGAAAATTTTGGGTTTACAGTAATTGTTTCAATGAAGAATATTTCTGAAGAATTTCTAGATGTATTTATTTAAAATATCCACGCACAGTTTGTCTTAAAGAAATGCCCAACTAATTAAATGAACAATTCTTCATCTTTATCAGCCTTTTAAATTAGTTGGTCAGTTTATTCTAATCCATGTCTAATTGCTCACAAACCTGTTATCCGCAAAGTGGGTCTGAAGCATGTTAAGAGCAGGATGTCCTTGCATTGTTTTTAATTTTGTGTCACAGGTTATTTTGTAGATGTTGCAACTGTCTTTCTCATGGCCATTACAGAGTTCAGAGTTATGTCAGATATCAAATGGATGTTTCATTTTGCAAATTTTCTTTAACTAGAAAGGGCACAGCATCTGAAATACCAGTGTTCACCCTGCTATAAGTTTAAATCAGAAAATAATACATGGCTGGGATTTAGCCCCAGATATCATATAAAACCTGTGCTGAATTTTTGCCTAAATCACTTTATGAATAATCATGTTTTCACAAATCCTGAAAAGGCAAAGCTACATAATTTGATAGTTGTAATATGAATCATTTGCTGATTTGAGTGACCTGAGCTATTTAAGAGGTTGGATAAGGGTAGTTTAACTCAGACTATAGGTGGAAAAGGCATTCACATTTCGGCATGTTGTCAACAGGCAGTTGCATCATGATTTTTAAGCATCCTGTGTGTATAGTACCTCTAGGAACTCACAGTTTGACCTTATCTGAAGCTGGACTGGTTTCTGCATATTTTTTTTGCAGACTTTATGATTTACATTGCACAATGTGATATCAGCAGTAGAATCTGCTTTCTCAACTGCAGCAGCTTATCAATCACCCTTCCTCTCCAGAAATGAGTTTTCTTAGTTGCAGTTTCTTACACTACTATGGAGATGCAATGCCCAGTGCCAAAATCAGAAAAAAAAATTACTTATCTATAAAGAGCTTTAAATTTTTCACAACACCCACAAATCCATCCTAGTCTCTCTTTGTCCTTTGCTCCAGAACCTAATTCCAAAGAGGGCCTCATCAGAGAGAGATGGGGTGTGAGAGAGGTGAAGTATTCTGCCATACTTTCTATACTCAAGAGAGCAATCCATGCATTTCATTGACAAGCAATCACTTCACAGGGGTTCCTTGACTACACAGGTGTCTGAATGTAAACATACACACACTGCAGCATCTGCAGAGGGGCTCAGGATGGACCAGACACCTGCAGAAGAGAAGTCACTGCTGGCAAGTAACTCCCTGATACTTAAAGTAAATGGGGCCTTGGTCACACCACATTCAGTCAAAAGGTACTGACTTTTTAGGAGGAGTTGCCAAAATAAAGAAAATATTTTATTATATACAAAGTTGAAATGTGTAGTTTTTTCTCCCATAGGAAAAAAAAATTTAAAAAAGTTTTCAGAATGAAAATCACAAAAAGTGGCTACAACAAAATAGCACTGTGGTAGGACATCCTTTTTGGTGAAAATGCTATTTCTTGTGATCTGCTTGGTTTACAAACACTTCAAGATTAGGATTTATATTGTGACTGAAAATGCATACAAATACAATATTCATTTTCTTTCTCATTATCAGGTATTTGTAGTGTGTTGCCAAATCCTTTGAGAGCAAAGCAGTCCTTGGGCTTATTTGTGCAGATTGGTGGTGGCTCTTCATCAGGCATCCAGACATATAGCTATGTCCTGAACAGGAAAGATTGCTGATACTTTTGAAGACAGATAGAAATAGAGGAGGAAATTCAAATAGACACTGCTCATGTCAAAACCAATTTTTTTGCGGTGTAGATAAGGAGGCAATTTATTAGGAGATCATCCACATATGTAGGAGAAGCCACCTGGCTTCTTATTTCAAACTTGCACGAGTTGTCAGCAGATACCAGCAAAAGGTAATGATCTGAGGTAGGCAGTGACATATTGATGGATGTTTTGGTTCATCTTAATGTTATATGTTGCTGTTTAGATCATCTCCAAAGGCCTCAGTAAAGTATTTTAAAGGAAATTTACTGCACTCATTCTTTGTTTACAGAGTTAAACCCAATATCTGTTTTATGTGGCTTTAATTTTAAGGCTCTCATACTAAACAAATCTCTGCAGACTTGCTCACATTGGATGGTTCTTATAATTTCAGTGAGAAGGCTAATTAATTGTACAGATTAATACAAGAGTTTGCATGATTAAGGCCTAGACACATTATAGAGCCCAACTCCTCTCCCAGAGCATGGAAATAAAAGGTTCATCATGGGATATACTGTGTGAAGACAAGGTTTGTTCATGCTCTGTGCACAGCATTACATTCAACCAGGTATATGTCATTCAAATTGATATTGGGTGTTGATATTCCTNTCATGCTCTGTGCACAGCATTACCTTCAATCAGGTATATATCATTCAAATTGATATAGGGTGTTGATATTCTTTCTGAAAGTTTATTTCTCTTGAACTAGGAAAAAAAGTTCTTTACTGTGAGGGTGATGAAGCACTGGAACACATTGTCCAGAGAAGTGTTCCCTGAAAGTGTTCAAGGCCAGGCTGGATGGGGCTCTGAGCAACCTGGTCTAGAGGAAGGTGTCCCTGCCATGGCAGGGGAGTTGGAATGAGATGAGCTTTCTATGATTCTATGAATTTACCATTCTATGACTGTCATTAATCCTCTGAGGACAGCACTAGATTCTGCTTGCAGAACTTAGCAGCATTTTAACTAAGGGGACTGTTGCCTGCATGTTGCATTCTGCTTCTTTCCCGGTAGATAAAAGCTATCCAGAAATGCATTCCAGAAATCTGGTTGCTTGGTTTCATGCTCTGTGAGCATTTGTTACCATAGTGTTTTAGAAAAATACTTTTCCAGGAAGCAGAAGCGTGATCAAATATAGTCCACTGGAGTTGTGGTGAATGAACTGTCTGTTAACAAATTGAAAGCAACTCATTTATACATTTAATGATTAGTAAACTTTCATTTCCTGCTACAATCAGAAAAATATAAAAAAAGATGGCACGTCAGTAAGTCCAGAATTATTTCTCTAGGTACCCAGCAGCTGCCAACTCTTTGAATATACCTCCTTATGACTGTGCTGTGACTGCTGTAAACTGTCTCTCTTCAGCAACCAAGTCTTTCTGGAAAGCAAACCAGACACCTCCCTCCACCCAAACTGCAGAGTTTTCTGTAGATGCTTATCTCTGAGCCACTGGAACAAGCCCAGCCTCCCAGTTTTTAAGCCAGGATATACGTGGTACTGATCAAAAAGTGTTATATTCATACTGGATTCCTCTTGTCCAAATTTTACTTTACATGTTTTTGTTGTAAGGAAAAAAAGTGCAGATTCTTGACTTTGATCCTAAAGACCTAGGTACTGTGCAAGTTTAATATAAAAACCCTTTAATGTCCTCAAGTTCATGCAGTCTGTGTAAACTAGTGGTTCAGAATTCCAGACAGAAGTGGAATGACAGCCAATGACCCTTGTCACAATTTGAAATAAGGAGTAAAGGTCTTCTAGTTATTACTAGAAAAGAAAAAAAATATCATTTAGGTACGTGATGCTTGTTGGTCCTCTGAAATCTCCTTTGTGCTAGTCATTCATCCTGTACTGAAAAGTTCAAACCAATGACTAACCTACTGTGCTGTCTAGTTTTGGTTAATAGTTCAGCATATTTCAGGTTTTTTAATGATCATTCTGTGCTTATTTATATGTAACCCTTTGTCCAAGCTGCGGCTTTGCTGTCGAGTGTGAACTAGAGCAATCTCTTAAAGTCAGATGTTTTTTCAGCTCCACTGTGGTAATCTTGGGTATGATGAGGCTCCTGTCTCTCCACCAAGAAGAAAATTTGGATATTAACATGAAATTCACAGTGTGTGAATATATCTGGGCAGAAGAAATATGTAATATTATAAAATTCAATGAGCTGTGGAGTCACAAGTTACATGAATTTGTGTATCACTTCTGAATGTGAATTCTTTCATTAATGTACACGTAATGTTTGGTATTTATTTTATGTAGTTATTCAAGATTTTCTGAGTAAATTTTTTTACCTGATTGGTCAAATCAAAACCTGAGGGCAATAATTCCTTTTTTCTTAGGAAAAATTTAACTAGAAATGTTTGTCCAGTACACAACTTAATCCTTATAAAGATGGATAATCAAGTAACCAAGGATCTAGTACTGAACTGATTGCACCATCCCAGTGCTGATTTGAATATCCTGTACAGGAAGATGTGAAAACTCTTGTGGGAGGAAGACTGCTTGTACACAGGAATATTACCAAAATGTGTGAGGCAAAAGCTAAAGAAATATCCTGATATGGCTGGACAATGTGAATTTCTCAGAGATAGTGTGGAACTGTAATTTGATAAAGAGATAAAGGACTCTCTCATGAGGAAAGGCTGGGCTTGTTCAGCCTGGGAGACAGAAGGTTCTGGGGTGACCTAATTGTGGCCTTCCACCATCTGAAGGGAACATTCAAGAAAGATGGAGAGGGGCTATCTACAAGGGGCTATTTACAGGACAAGGGGAATAGCTTCATACTGACAGAAAGTAGGTTTAGATTGGATATTAGAAAGAAATTCTTCCCTGTGAGTGTGGTGAGGCCCTGGCACAGGTTACCCAGAGAAGCTGTGGATGCCCCATCCCTGGAAGTGTTCAAGGCCAGACTGGATGAGGCTCTGAGCAACCTGGGATAGTGGAATCTGGCCAAAACAGGGATCTGGTATGAGCTGATCTTCAAGGTGCCTTCCAACCCAAACCATTCTGTGATTCTGTGATTTTGAGTTATGTTGCACTAAATTTTCCCCAAAGTTAGTATAATTAGTATATCTTTACTCAGAACATGAGTTTTCCATTGTTCCTGTGAATTATCACTTCCAAAGAGCACAATATCTTCTCTATGATGACACCCACCAGCCTTAGTGTGCCTTTTCATTTGTTTGACTTTGTCAGAAAGAGACAGTTTATTGAAAAGAAAGCTGCTTATACTGACAGCATTTCCTATTGGAAAAGGGGATTTTGAAAGATATTGCCTATATATTTTCAACAACCAAAGTTAATTTTTATATTTTAAGTAACTTTTTGGGCCTGTAAACTATATCTAGTGTATAAACAGTTCCCTCTCTACAAGTCAATAACCTGTAAATTATACATGCATAGTGGAAGTAGGAGTTAAGATCCAGAGTCCTCTCTTCCCTGCCTTTGATCACTCATAACCTGCTCAATCTTACAAGGCTCTGTGCCTTTGATCTCCTCTGCCTCTGTCTCTATGTGGTTCAGGTTATCTGGGGATGTTGATTATTTTGAAGGATAGGTTTTCCTCACAAGATTAAGTCAATTTAAACCAAAAAATAACTGCAAATGTAGCCATTTGTACTAAAAACACTAAAAAAGTCAAGATCTAGAATGAATATTTAAAACATTTCAATGTAAGAAATGTTCATTACTTCAATATAAAGTTACTTCAATATAAAAGTACTTTAAAATCTAGATTTGAGAGATTGTGCTGTTTGGGGTGAGATTATTTTGCAGAATCAAGAATTCACAGTAGAGGAATTCAATAGTGCTATATTTAAAACTGTTCTAACCATTTTTACTTCAAAACTACTTGATACTTTGGTCTCCTGAATCAAAAACACACCTTGAATTGGACTATAATGCACATGTTCTCTCTTTTCAACTAAGAGTTATGACCTCACCAGGGTTTTTCAGGCTAATAGAACTCAGCCTGCTGAGAATGTAACCCAGCAAAGTGCATACACAGGTCCCGTAATTTTTTTAATTAAAAAAAGAAAATGTATAGAATATTTTTGGATATATGTACATGTGTATCTACCTGGAAAACATTCTGATGTTTTGGAAGGTACTGTAGTAATATATGGACCTAGAGATGCAAGTCGTTTGCTTCCTGAAATAATTATGTTTCAGAAATTCGTATTTTCTCTTTTTGCCAATGAACTCTGCCATACTGAGGTGTAAGACTGTGTCATTTATAGCAGTCAGGGGATAGGTGACACACAGCTTGTGTTCTACTTTTGGTTCAAGGCAGCTAAGCAAAGTGCTCCTCTTAAATAACATTTTAGAAGATTTTAAGTTATGAGCAGCCAGGATGCATACATTTTCATATGGGAAAGATATGAAGTAAAAAAAACCTCACCCAACTCTGAATCAGTGAGAGATAAATCAATGGTACAAAGAATGCCCCTCCAACATCTTTTATATTATTAATCTGTATTCAGGTCAACAAGTCCTAAGAAAAATAAGTGGCTTTGAGGGACCCTTGCTACATAACCTGCTGGGCAGTAGGGAGCAAGAAGTCATCTGAGCTTTCTGCAGAGTTCCATCTGTGCAATTCCAGGCCCCTGAGGATTCCTCCTTCTGAAGCTTGGCAGAGGATGGTTGTGATGGCACGTTCATTCACATGTGCATGAACTCAACAAAGCATTTTTGAAAGGAGTCATTGGGATGGGAGTTAAACTGGGACAGGTTTAGGCACTAGGCATGATACTAAATCTCAGGAATCAGTAAAAGTTTCTGGCTACCATTCTGGTTATATTTGTCCTTGTTTCAAAGAGATGTTAGGAAAAGAAACAGACATTGCTTTTTTGATCACAAGTAGAAAGCATGTAAGGAGTTCTTTGTTGTTTAGCCTCTTTGCTAGATGATTCTTTGTGTGCACTGTCTTCCTACTCTAATGACCAGGAACTATATCAAGGTATCTTCAGATTTCAGTTTTCAAGGGTAGTGGTCAAGTTGGTGCAAACTGTGTGAGTGGTATTTAGACATTATCTAATTCAAGGTAATACTTATGATTCAGTGCAGCATACTTAACACTGAGCAATGTCAGGTGTTCTGTGCTCAGTATAGCAATGTTGTCTCTGAAAACAAGTTAATCTTTGGTTCCTTTGCCTCTAGAACTGGTAAAAACACTTAACTGCCGTGCTACCCAGGAATTTTGAGGAGTGATGTGCTAAGAGCTTTTAAATTTAGGGGGAAAAAATGACATTTCAGATTTTTTTCATCAAGTGAATTGTGATGATAATGCTCAGTCATATTTGCACTTAGACCCAGAAGAGACAAACAAGATAAAGAGAATTTAAGTGTTTTTCTACATTTAAGACTAAGTGTATGTGAGGGGATTGGACATTTTATCTCTTGCTGTGAATTTACTTAATGTTTCTGGAGTGACAGTTCTGAAAAAAATCGGAGCTGAAACGAGTATGTTGAAGGACATGTCTGTGACAAAGATCTTGCTAGCATTAGGTTTGGTTTGATGGAACACCACAGCATTTCTACCTGTCTGAGTCACTGTGCTGCTGCTTGTGGAGAAAGGGACACATCTCTTTATGCCTGAGCTATGACCTGTACAAAACTAGGTTTTTCTAAGGGGTGGTGAGTAGCCATAGAGCCTTTTGCTTGGGCCTTGCTATGAACTCATCTCCAAACCATCTCTCCTGCAGCCATGCTGTTTATTCTACCACAACTCCCTGTGAAGAGTGTCTCCTGTTTGCTCCTGATACTTTCTTTATACTGTGCAAAAGTTACTGGAAAAGGCTCATTGGAATATTTAGCAGTAATTTAATTTCATTTTATTTGTACCCTTTGTTATTTAGGAATATCTGCACACTTAAGGGAAGAGGCAATCTTAAAAAATCCATGAGCAAGGCTTTTCTTGCATGGACAGGAGTATTGGACGTGAATTATTCAGTTTTCTATTGCCACGTATTTCTAAAGACTTTCTTAATCCAGTAGCAAAGCAGAAAGAAAGTTGTGAAGATCTGGTACCCAGCCATACAGCCAAAGGCCAAAAGTTAAATAAGTTTCAAATAACACAGTGAAAAGTTTAGAGGAGAGGGAGTTTAAAGCAAAATGGTTCGTGGAAATTTCAGAAAGGGGAAAATTACACTTAAATTTAAGAGGAATGACATCTCTGGCTCTTACTACAGAGCATCTTGCTTAAGTCTCTTAATTCGGTGCTGTTAACCTTAAGGCAGAAAAAACCAGAAGGCATAGTGCCATTTGGGGATAAAATTAAAGTAGCTAGCAGATGATAACTTTTAATTTGCATGCATTTTACAAATAATTTTTGTCACCTCTATACACTAGGGCCTTTGAGAATGTGATCTGCAGAGCAAGACCATTTAGTTTTAAAGTGTTATGCCGTGCAATATAGTATGTTAAAGTTATCCAGAAATGTGCAATATATCCAGCACTTGCATGTCCTCTTCACTTTGTGTGTTTTCAGCTTTTAACTTGTAGTTTTAAAGTTTTAAACTTGCTAGTTTTGTCTTCATGTTCAAGAACATCCATGTAAAGAGCAGAGATTCCCTTCGTACCTCTCCCTTCCCACCAGCATGGTTGTTGTGTTTCTTTCCCATTCTCTAACAGATTTTCTGTCATATCTTGTGTGGGTTACCATGCCCAGGGAAGACTCTGCTTTTTCCTTTCCCAATGTTTAGCCTTTTGACCTAAGAATTTTGGAGTGATGCTTGTTCTGTGGGAACTGAGCACAGTACAACTATATTCATCTGTGAACAAGAAACCCTCAGCTCAGCCCAGGTTTCCTGTCCTTCTTTCTTTCCTCTTGCTGCCTCCTGAGTAAAGGATCAATGCCTTCTTCTCCCATGGAGAGGTTGTTTCTGTGCAGCTTCCCTCCATCCGGCCTCCCTGCCTCCCTCAGCTGTGCATGAGCAGGGTCAGGCACTCCCACAAACACAAGTTCTTGGTTCCCTTTGTGTTGCCCGTGAATTGGTTCACAGGCAAAGCACTCTGAGGTTCATCTACATCTCTAATTGTTGTCAGGCACATATGCAAGTGATATTTTAACAGCTTTTTAACATCCTTCTTGAATATTGGTGAAGTCAGTGCTCGTTATTGAGGGCTAGCCACATGCTGAAGTGTTTTTACACAAATGGAAAATAAAAAAGCCTGTTACCCCTCAAAAGCTGCTGCTCAGATTTGCCCAGTTCAGACTGTCTATGATTTGTAATTATTGGCAAATATCCTTCTGAGATCCAAAAGTTCTCTTGTTCTTATTCTCTGTTCTCTTGTCCTTTTCACATATCACCACTGAATAATCATAGCAAATTTGAACAGGATATTAATTCACTGTTGTTTAGTTGAAGGTTTCTACTCAATTCTGATGAAGTCCTTTTTTTTTTCACCATGGTGCAAAATACACCTGGATTTATGGATGGTTCCACCGGAAATGTATTATGGCCTAAACATTTTTATGGTTAATGGTAAAATTAACTGGAGTCCCAGGTGTCCTATTAGGAAAAGAAAAGAAAAGGTAAAAATTTGGTCTGATTTTTGCTCAAATCCATAAGAAAACTACTAAAGTGATATAAATTGAATCTCAAATTTCAGTTTCTACATGACTATTAATTAAAGGCATTTGGCTGAATTTTTTGAGTCTGGGAAAATTAATTTAGTTCTAAATAATCTCAAAGCTATGTTATTAAATCTCAAAGACCTTCATGGAGGAATCCCCTCTTGCATCTTTCCTATGGCTGAGGAGTAGTGACATGCACAGTTTATTTGTGGTCCTTGGAAGTCAGCTTGATCCCTGTGGTCCAAGCCATAGGTCTGGTGGCAAGCAGCTGGAGTGATAAGCAGATTTCCACTTACTGGTGGCACCTGTTCAGCCACCTTTAGTTCTTAGGGGAAAGAAAAGGATGTTTGGATTCAAAACCATGCACATGGCATTGCCGTCTGGAAGATCATTTGAGAGAGCTTACACCATGTCACTGCATCAGAGGGCTTTCCTCCAGCTACTGGCCTTTGAAAACCTCCAAAGCTGGAAAAGAGATGAACTAAGCCATGAACCGATTTTTTGGGGCCATAGCAAGTTTCTCTTCTCACAGTCAGCTCCCAGCAATTTACCAGAGTGGGCGTGACCCCACTTGCATTAGCTCAGCAGGTGGAGCAGGGCCACTGCCATCCACTGATGTTGTACCCAGCACCTCTTCCCAGCCCCTTGCGCTTGCTGGGTCCTAGTGGTTGTACCTTCTCCCCATCCTCTAGGTCCCACCAGCATCCTCACCATCATCTGTAGAGGCTGCCCTGAGTGCTCTCCTCTCCCAATCACACCTGCCTGCCCAGAAATCTGTGTGCCAACCTCTGGGATGTGCTGGGAGCAAGGCAGGGTGTGACCTGTGCTGCCAGGCTGCCACATGCACTGTCCCAGTTCCAGCTGGGTGACAACCCTAGGACCTCACTCTGAGGGCTGCACCACCATCATAATCATCTTCCTCTACTTCAAAGTCCCCTTTTTTACCCTTCCTTCCTTTGGTAATGAACCTTCAATTTCCTCCAGGTAAATAAAATGGAACTGGAATCAACTGTGTAACAAAACATAAAAGTAGCTGAGCTGGAGATTTGGAGCCCACAGTGTCCCTGGGAATGGGTTTCCCTGTCTACACAGTGCAGTTTCTAGCCTCTTGTCTCCTAGTTTGCCCTTTCTTCACAGATTTTAGCTATAAGATTTCTAGCATGCGACCTCCACAGGAGCATTTGGAGACATGCTAATAGGTAGAGAGACTCCTCCCATAGCTCTGTTTTTATTAATGGGAGGATCAGAGAAATTGCCACATTTTTAACATCGCTTTGTGCAGTAGCTATTAAAGTTCATGGTGTAGAAACAGTAAACTCATTTGTTGACAACACAAAACTCTGAGGTCAATTCTTCTGTATGAGATTTTCAGATGCTGGGAGAGCATGTGTTTGTTGCTCGGTAGGTTATGTGGTATTTTCATTTGGAAGTGACATTTTACGTGACATTTTACTTTAGAACAATAGCTGGGCAAAATCGAAATTTCAGGTCTGTAGCAGAAGAGTAATGTCTATTACTTAGTCTATTTAGTAACTATCATAATTTATAAATTCTGCTTGATCTCTTTTCACAAAATCCAGTTCAAATGCATTTTGAAGAAGGGAGGGTGCTGACTGGTTTCAAATGTGCTGGTTTGCAGACTTGCAGACCAGCTGTCCTACTCACTGGTGAAGATAAGAGGGCTCAGATGAAGAGTTTTGTGCTGCTGGAAGCACAAGCAGCTTTCTCAGGAGACGGCTTTGAGGGAGATTGCAGCAATATTGCAGCCCCACTGTCACTGGTGGGTATTGCTGCATGCATGTATAATTTGATAAAATCAGGGAGTAATAAAGACAGGTAGAAAGAAGGGATGAGAAATCTGCTGTACAGGGATTTTTCCTTTCCTTTTCTTAGGGAGAAAAAAATGTCCAGGGGATGCCACATTAATTTGGGAAGAAGCAAGTGCTGCTTTAAATTAGAAAACTTGTGTTATACGAAGTGCTTTATTTTGGGAACTGTTGCGGTATGTTACGAAGAAAAGTTGCAGACTAGGCATGTTTACTAGACCTTTAATTGCTACATTTAGGAGAAAAGCACTTTTTTTTTTTTTTCTTCTACCCTCCCCCCTCCCCTTTTTAACGACAAGAAGCCAGAGTTTGCTGTGCAAATGAAGCAGGCTTTGCAAGAATCAGATTCACTTTGGACGACTCTTCACATTCCTCGTCATCGTTACATTAGGCAGCACAATTCCATCTCTGGTTGTTGGGCAGAAAAAGTGGGCAGCCTGCCAGGTAGACGTTTCCATGGCTCCCAACCCCCAAAGGTGATGCGTTTTTCAGCTAATTCAATGAAGAGTGGGCTGAACTTTGGGTATAAACTAGACAATAGCTGCCTTCGCAGTATCAGCAGAATGGTTTATGGGAATGCACTCTACATTTGGCAGAGCATCATGTGACCTTACGGCTGAGATTTTGTGATGGTGCCAACGGAGACTTGGGAAGCGGTGCCCGTTCTGACTTTTTTCCTCTTTTCTTACATGGCTCAGAAAATGGTGGATCTTAATACTTGACTTTAGCCAGACTCAGCAAGCGATTGAGCTTTGAAGCACAACTTTGCCTTTATTCTGGCTTTTTTGGCACACCACCAGGAGGCTGTCCCTTTCACGCCTGATAAATTCTGCTTCTTATCTCCAGATAGAAAAAAAGAAAGAAAGAAAATATAAGCAGAATAATTATACTTCATAACTGCATTTTAGAACTACACGCTTTATTTTTTTATTGGTGACGTGTGGTTTAGGACAGCCTTCCTGAGTGTCTGAAGGATAAAAGTTGTTATTTTTTATTTTTCTGGGGGTTTTTTTGTTGGTTTTTTTTCCTTCCTCCTGTTTAATGAACAGGCATTTGAACTGGGCAAATGGGGCGACAGCATTGAACATGAGATCATTGCAGCCTAGTGTAGCAAACTGGCACCCTGCCTTTTCACCCCTTTGCTCCGGCACATTTGAGCAATCCCCATTTATAAAACCGGCGCAGGGGCGAGGTGAATTTTCTGGTCTCTCCCCACCTCTTGTCCTGGGCAGGCAGTTGCGGCAAGGATTGGTGCAGCTTTTGCGCAGTGCTTTGTGCCTGGAATTCCGAGAAGAGCAAGAGACAGAGAAGACAGGCATCCTGGTCTTCTTCCGAGAAAGAACAGGAGCCCTAAGAAGAAGAAACAAATCTGAGTTTGTCCTACATACGAGAGTACAGAAAAAAAAAA
>VWYP01003265.1:296435-379807 GCA_013400435.1 Pycnonotus jocosus | reverse complement strand
TTTTTTTTTTTTTTTTTTTTTTTTTTTTTGACAACACCAGAACACACCAAGGGAAAAAAAGAAAATAAATACAATTATCGATTTCTGACTCTGGAAACAAAATTGAGCTTGTGGAGGTTTATGCCCCAGCTTGATCCCATTTCATTCTGGTTTGCAGTCTTCCTCATCCTGTCTGGAAAAAACAAAGAAATGTCTCCTAATGTGTATATCCCATGAGCAGGTATCCTACCAAAAAGAGACAGAAAGAGTGAATATTTCCGCTCCTAGAAACAGCTGTGAAGCAAGAGAGAAAAGAGCTGTGCCTGTATATTCACCATCATTTTTTGAGTGAGGGCTACTTCTGGATCTGACCTCAAAGATGAGGCCTCCCCAGTGAGATGGAACATACATTACTGCCAAAGTCTGAGCATCTGGACCAGACAGTGATGCTCATTCCAAAAGAGTTGGGAAAAACTGATACTCTCTTTTTCCACATACTTTTCCATAAAAAGTGAAAAGGACTATTATTTTCAAGAATAATTTGTCATTAAAGACAGCAAGAGTGATAATTTTGCTCGAAAATGATTTAAGTTTGTTTATGTGACGCAAAAGAGCCAAGCAACACCCCTGTGGTGTTGTGGCTGGGGCAGATCAGACTTCTGTGGGATGAGGAGAGGGTGAAATGTGGCTGTTCCACATAGGGGTGAGGACTCTGTTCCTGGAGCTCCCATGTTACCAGCAAACAGTTATTTTTCCAGGGTATTTTCAAGCCCCGAATTTCTGACTTTACCTTTATTGGAGGTGAACATAACACGATGTTTGATATCTCCAGTGTTCAGTTGTTTTATGTTTTGCATCAGCAAGGACAGTTAAGAATGTTTATTTTAAATGGATTGGAAGTTTGATTGTATTTTGGTTGTGTTTTCTTTCCATGTCTGTTTATTAAAAAAATCATTTGCTCACAGGTCCCTATGTTTGTCTCCTATCAGCTTAAGGTTTACCTGAACCCTTTTCTAGATAAGGAATGACAGGAGGAGATGAAAATGGATTTAGTTTATCTTTTTAACAACACTTATTTTCAGCGATTAATGTTTGTGATAGGAAATTGATAAAGAGGATCTGCATGACAGGTGGATCCAGACTGAATTTTAAGCCTGTCTTAAAGTATATGGGACAGAGGAGAGATGAGGTTGAGTGAATCAGAATTGTTCCAAGCTGATGGAAAATACTTAAGGGAGCAGTGGCTAAATGGGAGGTTAGAGGGGAGACCTCCATCAACCAGTGAAGCCTAACAGGGACCATTCACAATCTGAGTAAAAACTGCAATATCCTCTGTGAATTCAAAAAGACTCTGGTCACCAGTACATTTTCTTTTGTTATTTTAATTTTTTTTTCTTTTGTAGTTTAAGTTCACTGGAAAGAAACATTGTAATTGCTGGTTTCTGCCAACAGAGCAACAGGTGTTCAATCCTTTTATATTAATTCTTCAATTAGTTGCAAAATAAGGGGAATTGTTTATACTAAGCTGAACTGAATAGAAATGACTGATGCAGAAAATGTGGGAATGTTTCATCTGTCCTTCAAAGGCATGATAAATTTGTAATTCTATCAGGCCTAGTTGCAGGTTGCTATGCAAATTTTCATCGTAGCATCACCAGCTTTAATGAATACACATTTTTTCTATTTCTTTCTCTGTTCTTTAATTTAGGTTTTTTACCCTGTAATGTGCAATGCATTGTTTTGGCAAGAGTTATCAAGTTACAAGCAAAAATGAATGAGACTGTGAGGTAATTTTGAAGCGGATTAAGGTAGAGAATGAAAAACAAAGGGGGAAAAAAGCTCTATTAAGAACAGCTGGATAGAGTTAGGTCTTCTGTGATTTCATTTTAAAGTCATATTGTCTGTTTTAAGTGAAGTCTGACATATTTTACCTTTGCAGTGTGGTTGGAATATAAATGTGCCTTGTAGACCCAGCATTACACTCGTGTAGGAAATAAATGTACTTTGTGATGTGGCTAAATGGGAATGGGTTCCAACCTACGACCCATCTGAGGCTGTTGGCTCCTGTAAATAAGACAGAACAGTGTCATTCTTGTGCTTTTACTTTGCTTCTTGCATTTGGGAAAAATCTCCATTAATATATTCAGGGAAAATCTGGAGATCCAATGGATCTGCAACTCCAGTTGCTCCTTTGGGAGACATGCCTCCAGTGTTTCACAAGGCACTGACCCACCCAGCACCCTTTTGCATTCCACAGTTTCCTTGGTAAAGGTTAAGTCTGATGCATGGTGAGCCCTGGTTCCCAGCAAAGGAATTACAGCACTGCAAAAACCCACTGCGATGCCAGGCCCTGCCTGTCTTAATAGCTAAGTCACTTCAGAGAGCTGGGGAGAATTTGTATTTCCTTCTGCAGCTCACAGTGTCTGTGTCCAGAGGTATGTCCAAAGAAAACAGAGTTAGAGGGACATTTCTGATTTAACAACCATGATTCAGAAGCACTGACAAAACTTGGGTGTTTTGGGCGTAGCCATTTTGAGACCTTTCCCTGCACCAAAGCTGCTGTTAATCCAGTTTGCCAGAAGAGGTAAAGTTACTTATTACTAGTTTTGTGCTGTTGAAATAGGACAGAGTAGTCAAAAACACATGAGCAAATTTCTGGTTTTATTATTCTACTCAGCAAAAGAAAATGCTGAGTTTCACTTGGTCTCATCCTTTGTTTAACTTCCTTGTCTTCAAAACAGCTGAAATTCTTTAGACATTTCTAGCTAAAGTGTTAAAATATCTAAAAACAATTCCAGAAAAGGTTTTCTCTGGATATCTGTCCCATAAACGTGACAAACAATCTTTAGTAATCTTCAAAACTTGTTTATTGAAGCTCTTCAGCGAGAGACCTGGGATAGGTTGCTTTACTGATAAAGCTGGAATAGAAGTGCACTTGAAAATTTTCAGATCTTTTGGTTTCATAAGACATTAATTTATCTATTGAGACCAGCTTCTGATACTTTTAATAAGACAACCAGTAAATATATATGGCAGGCCCTGTTTAAATATGGGTATTGCTTTTATAGCACAGTTAAATACAACTTTGAAAAGCTAATGCTTTTGTATTACACAGTACAGAAAAATGAAATTGTTTCAGCTTTGGCCTTCACATAGTAAAAATATTTATATCATAAGAACCTTTTTGCTAGAGTTTACTTTTGCATAAGGCTTCTGGATATTTCAGTTGTACTTCATTGTAAAATATATCATGTGTATGAAAGTTTCAGGCTAATTTTGTTTGAGTTTTTTATTTCATTTCTTCTTTTATGCTACTTCTAGAAGCAGTAAAAGCAAGCCTCACACTGATGAAGTCTTTTCAAGAATGCTTGCAAAATCTGAGTAAAAACTCAAAGATCAGGTTTTTTTTTCTTTTTTGTTTTTTTTTTTTTTTTTCCTAGAATGACATCCTCATGTTCAGGAATTCCTCTCTCTTTCTTCCTTCTTTTACAAATGTGACTGACATGGTATTTGATCTTACAGCAAAATGGGCATGGATCCCTTTGCTCTATATGGGCTTTGTTGCACCTCCTTTTGAATGGAAAGATCTCCCCCATAAACACCTGTACTTGGAGGTTTTCTGGATAGTTGTCTGGCTTGAGTAAGACTGGCACTGACATGCACCAACCTTTGCACCAAGAGCTTCATTGAAAGGACACAAATAGAGGACAGCAGGCTAATCATTTTTCTAAGAGTCACAACAGCCTCATGTGCTGCTTTGCTTTCATGGCTGAGGAAAAAGGGAGTGGTGCACACTTTATTTTCTTGCACGTGGTTAACATACATATATTATGCTTGTATTGTCTTTATCTGAATGTTATGAGTCACCTCAACTAAACTTTATGTCCGTGGTTGGGAGTGATTTATCTCTCTTTGTTAATCTGTGGTTTATCTGGGAAATGCAACTCCATTCCTTTTGCTTTTGGTCTCCACACATTTTTCCACTGGTCCTTTTTTGAGTCTTCATTTATTGACATCAAGATAAACTTGGCAATGTATGTAGAAAATTGCAGATATAGTGGCAACAGGGATAGATAGGGAATGCCCTGATGGCTGGAGAGAAGAATGAGGTTGCTGTCATGTTTATAAGGCTAGCAGAAACCAAAGTTTATTCAAAACATATTGTCCATGAGTTCTTTCTGTCACGACTCTTCAGCTTGGAAAAAACAATAAAGCTGTTTAATATGTTTAATGTGTTGCTACCACCTTTGTATGTCTGCCTTGAGACTATGGGGTTGAATTTGCTTAAACTCTGTGTGACTTTCATTTTTCAAAGCCTCTGGAAAATAAGAGTAGTCTAAGGTCCACTTTTCCCTGACAAAAGCCCAGCCTTGTGCTTACTGCAATATCGAAGCAGATTTGCATGTCTGAGGAAAGATGAGTGTCAGTCACACATATCTTTATGTATATTTGCTGTCGGGAATTTTTGCTTGGCATTACACTGAAATGAATGAAAGAACACAATCCCAAAATTCTCCATCTCAGCCACTGCAATTAGCTTGCTGAGACAAATTTGTTCATCAAGTTCCCATCTGATGGTTTCTTCCTAACATGAAAATGTTGAGAAGAAACCCTCAGATGGGAACGTGACCATGATAACTTCACTGTTGTTTGAAAGAACTTCACTTTAGACTATGAATAGCATTTGCAGCATGCTAAATCCATGTAAAATGGCTGGTTTCCTGGAAAGATATCCAAGAAGGATGTGCTGTCCAGACCAGGAAGTAGATTCTGTGGTAGCCTGTGGTCAGGAGAGATGGAGACATGGCTTGAAAGTGCCTCTGGTATTCAAGTGTCCTGGGCTAAGGATTGTTGGGTGCTATTCTATACCACAACTTGTCCATCAAGTCTTGCACTTCCAGAGAATATTTCCATCTCCACCTTTTCAAAAAGCCTAAGTGCACTTACTTTGCACAACTGAAGGGGATTCATTCCATAAGTTCCTTGAACCCACAGGTTTCCCTGTGTCAGCTGAACCGTTTATTGGGAGGAGAGTTTTTTGTGGTAGAATTTTTAATAAAGTAGGATCTATAGTATGTTAGGCTAAGTTTTTCGAGAGCTGCTGCTGGGGCTGACGTTCCTGTGGGAGAACATATTTGTGAGCTGGGGGACAGGGAGCAGTGGACCAATGTAGCTGTTCAGCTCTAAGCTAAGTAATGTTCTTTTGTCCAAATGTTAACTTTTGATCCTTAAGGCTAGATTTTTTTCAACAGTATGTATTTTACCATATTCATTTCTAATTTCTTCAGCTCTACTGCCCAAACATATATTTCCATGTTGTGTATTGTAAAGAACTAAGCTCAGACTACCTAAATCACTTATTGCACTGGATAGGAAGGCAGTGTCTGAAAATTCCCAGCCTCTGCTGTTTACAGCCCACACACGCTTGGAGATGAGGCTGCAAGCTTGAGTCCATCTGAGGTACCACAGCTGGCAGGTTGGCTGCCACCCTAGGGAGTATTTTGCTTGAGAAAGTATTTTTGTCTTTAGACAGCATTTGCTCAGGATGTGACTTTTGAAGTACGTGATGCCTGTGGTGATAAAGGCATTTTTGTGAGTGATTATTGTTAAATATTGTGAAGTCTATTGCTCTTCTTAAATTCTTGTCTTCTGATACAAGAAGAATTTAAAGGTATTTTTATAATTTTGATTTTGAATTATAGCTGTAACAGAATGGCCAAAATGTAAATTTTAGTGATGAGTCTAAGAACCTACCTCATACTTAGTGTAACATTTTGGAGCAACCCTGCTTTTTTCCCCAAATATCTTGGGCATTTAGAAGCCAGCATCCTGTTGATTTACAACATCTGAGCAAGTTTTAAAGAGAAACCTCAGGTGCAAAAGCATTTTTACAGCTTTTTGACCCAATGACAGGATGTGAAATATATAAAGTAATTGGAGCTGCCTTTAGGTTGTGCTTTTGTATGTGAGACACTTAAATGTGGAGTGCTGATACATTCTTAGCCACTTTTATGAGATAATAGGGCCCTAATTCCTCTCCTCTGGCTGTTGTAAAGAAAGGCAATATAAACAATAGAGCCAGAGAAAACAGGCACATTTTGCACACCTGATACTCCTATTGATGCCACTATCAGCTGTGCAGGTGCTCCAAGAGGACACAGGACTCCTTTCCTCCCCTTGCCCTCCACTGGGGGAGGAGTTGTCTGCCGTGGGAAACAACAAGGTTTGGTTTTGGAAATCGAAAGGTTTGGTTTTAGATAACAAAAATTATCATTAATTAACCTCTTCCTAGCTCCTCTCTGTTTGAAACATTCACTTGTAAAATGTATGAATGTTAATTTATAAACATTAAAGACAGTGCTGTCCCCAGGCTCCTGTTCTTAGGGCAATGCTCTCAGGGCATGCTGCCAGGCACTCCTGCCTCCGTCCTTGGCACCAGCAGGCACCGTCCTGCCAGGGGCACCAGGGGCACTCATGCACTGCTGGGGCAGGGGTGGCTCTCACTGGAAAGGGCTGCAATCACCACCCTGAAAAGGACAGGGATGTGCAGTGTCGTGCCCAAAAGGAAGGAGTTGAGCACAGCATTGAGTCAGTTCAGGGGTTGTTTTGGCTAAAAAAAGTCCGAGTGTTGGTCTGTGGAAGTAAACACACAGTCTGCCTAATGAATGTACTATTTATTAGCTGTGGGAGCTGCTGGAAATACCAAAGAGGATAAGGGCTGTGATTCAAGGCCACGGGGCTGGGCCCACACAGCTCCCTAAGGCAGGAGCCAAGGACGTGGGAATCCTCACCAAGGGGCGACCCTGGAGCTGTGTCAGCCTGTGCTCATCTCCAGGCAGGAGGAGGTTGGTGTCAAGGATCCTTCTCATACGTGAGGAGAGGCTGTTGTTTGCGTGATTTGATTTGACTGTAATTTAATGACAGTTCTTAGCAGACAACATGATTTGCAAGGCTGATTTCAATTTTTTATTGATTGGGCCTTTAATTTACTTGGACTTGCACTCAGAAGCTTCATCGGAGATGTAATGAAAAGTCTGCAAAACCAGCTTGGTAAGGAATTTTTTTGATGGAACTTGAACTCAAATGCTTCATTCAGGTGCAGTGTGAAAATATTTTAAGGAAGAAAATTCTTAGTTCAACTTCACTTTTTAAATAGCAGATTGGCAAATCCGTTATTTAAAACCCAGCTTTCTTGTGGATTTTTTTTTCCCCTCAAATTCTTGTACTCATTATCTATTCAAAGGTAATTATTTAATTTTTAGAATTTTAAATAATGGATTTTTAAAGGGGACATCTTGAACATTATAATTGCAAAACTTTCACTGAAAATAAGCGACTCATAACTTCTGTAAATCTATTTATTATATTCATTAGTAAGAAATTTACCAAATGCAGAACAAAATCTATAAAAACAGCTGCAACAGCCTTCTACTTATTTTCATGCTGCAGGTATATTTCAAAAATTGCAAAGCATAAAAATTAGATTATATGATTTTGAAATCTATCAGTAATTTTGTAAAGACAAGCTTTCTTTCTTTTTAATATTTATAAATTAATATTCATAAATTTTAGCAATGAATGCTTCAAAGAGAGAGGAGCTAGGAAGAGGTTAATTAATGATAATTTTTGTTACCTTTTCCAAAACCAAGCCTTTTCACTTGAGCTAATGAATGAAAAAAACAGCAAGAGACACAGAGTGTATCTGTATGGGAGGAAGGAAGGAATAGGGAGGATGAATTTTTATGTGATAAGAAGTGTAAGACGATGTAAAAGAAGGAAGGAAATTGAAGCTGCACATGGAATAAGAGAGAGGCTACAAGGAGTGAAACTGCAGTCACTCCTCATGGGCACTTAGAGGGGCTCTGGCCATGTAGGCACAGGAGTTCTGGAAGGTGGAAGAAAAAAAGGAACTTGAAAGATATGGGGAAATGACATGAGGATGTTGTAGCTTCACATCGCTGTGCTTCATCCACACTGGTGCATCTTGGTAACTGTGAATTATTAAAAGAATAAAAGATTTACAGGCAAAGCCTCATATTTGCAAATAAACAGAATATTCCCTCCTGGGAATAAGTTTTTATATTTTACTGGTCAATTCCAATTTATTTTACAAGCAGAAAACCCCATTATAATATATGAATTTGGAGGGCAGTAACTATGAAAAGTAGTATCTGAGGGTAGTAGACATTTCAGACCTATTGAAACCACCTCAAAATTAACCCCCACCACTGAGAATTAGGAACGCAAAAAATGTAAATCTGAAGATAAACTGAAAATCCAGAGAAAAGGCACACAGATAGCCATAACTCTGATTAATACTGACACAGGCAATATATTAATGATGCTGCTTATCTCAGTTTAGTTTGAGACAATAAACATTAAATGTGATTATATTATGGCCATATTATAACTGCACAGCCTCACCATAAGGGAGGATTAACTCATGTGTGTGCCCTTCCCTTGGCACCTGCTCAGTTTATTTGCGTAAATGAGAAATATAAAACTCCCAAAAAGCCTGAATCAAAAAGAATAAGATAACCACAGCTTTTATATGAACTGTAATTAATTTGCAGCCTGTTACCACAAAACTTAATTTAGGGAAATTCCTAGTTAGAATCAAGAATGTTAAACATTTGTGTGAATAAGAACAGTATGTGCAGCGGTGCTAGAAGTAGCAATATTTCTGATTCAAACCATGCACTGAAGAGTTGTTGAGGTTCCAGGACTTCTTTCCCTTTAAAATTATGAGAGAATGGAGTTTATTGACTGCTGATCACTTCCAGACACAGAACGGTGGTCCATTAGTCCTTTTCAGAGTGTAATAGCAGTCCCACATGACACAAATTAATGGAATATCTCATTAATTCCCTAAATGTCACTAAACTGGTCAAGTCATTATAAGTTTCCATCTCCTTGAAGTAAATTTAGCTGCTTCCAATTTTTCAGTTCTTTGAAAACATCTCCAGGATATGGAATCTGTTAAAACAGCAGGGTCTACATTGGCAGATACCAGGATCTTAACCTGAGCTGTTTCTATGAGGGAGATCAGCTTATTCAGCATCCAAAAAGAGCTTGAAGATTTACATTTAAGCTTATTTTGAGGAGAACTTGTGCCTCTCTATTCTAAATATGAACCCTAATTTCTTTATTTAATAAAAGGAGGAAATGTGAATATTTACGGCATGAGATATGAAATAATATTATTATGTATATTCAAATTTGAGTTTTGCTTTACAAGGCTATTTGCTTGTTAAGTGAAATGACTAACTAGTAAAATAGGCTTTTACTATGGTTATGAAATGGTGATTTGTTCTTTGCATTAATCTTCATGTAAGGTATCCTCAAATCTTTTGTTTTAAACAAAAAGTAGCATCACACTAAGTGAAGTGAATCATATTTGTAGCTACTTTTGTTCAGGGAAAAACAAACAAACAAACAATATTGTCTTCTAAAATAAAATCCAATATTTATCAGATAGTAATTTCTCATTGGACAGAATTACAGTAATTTTACAATGTTTTTAACATTGCATTAAAGGGTTCTACTGACTTGTCTGATCATCATCAGTTGCTTCTCTTCTCTCCATTTGATAGAAGTAGAATATACCAGTCAGGCCTCGATTTGCTCTTGCTTTCTGTCAGTGCATTTTATAGACTGCACCTCCAACACAGCTTCCCATATGTGATGCTACATTTTTAAGACTTGATAGTAAATTTCTCCCTGAGTGAAATTTTGAGTGAAGATTTATTTCAGAACCAGTGATCATGAAAACAGGATCCCTGCATAAAGAGAAATGTTTACTGATGTAAGTCTGTAGTTCAATTAACACATACTAAATTAGGAAGTACTGAGAAAGTCAAACTCTCAAAATTTATTAAGTATATTGCTTTCATTTATGTAATTTTTCACTCACAATTTTTCCTTTTGAATTGAGTAGATCCTCCATAATACCTTAAAAACCAGAAAACGTCACTATAAGAAGAAATAAATAAAATCCTTGCTGATGTTAATATATTCAAATAAATTCAGTCCCAGTCTCTTTTATCAGTAGGGTCCATGGCATGGTATTGGAAATATTGAAAATGTTGAAATATTGAAGTATTGAAATATTGAAAATCTTTGTTAAGTGCAATAACATTTGAAAATACTTGTTCTAAAAATTTCTTTATGGCTTCAGAGCTACAGAGGACTGCAGAAACTTTAAAGCTGCTTTAAACTTTAAATCTGTGGATTGAAGAAAATGTCTATAAATATATTTGACAAATACTTAGGAATGTTCATTAATGAGAGCATGTAACATTGAGTTCTAGCTCTGTGGAATGTAAGGGACCAAGAACATTTCTTACCATATACATGATGAGGGGGATTTTGTTTGGGGTTTTTTTGATTGTTTGGGGTTTTTTCATTGTTATTGTTTTATTTTGTTTTGGTTTTTGTTTGGTTTGGAGTTTTTGTTTATCTTCCACAACTTTGATCTTGAAGATTTATTAAATAATCTAAAAAAGTTTTTTTAAAAAAATGGTAGTAAGGGATCTAACTAAGAGGTTACAAGGATGCAAATTTATGTCATTTATACTAAATTTTAGAATCTTCATGTTTCTTATGAATTTAAAGCTATTTAATAAAAAAACATTTTGTTTGTTCTGGGATGAAATTTTCATGAATATAGTTTCACCAGTTCATTACTTTGTTTGTATAAAAGTTTTTTCATTTATTCTTAAATAAGAACAAGGTAAATGATAAATGATTGAGGGAACATGGTGAATTCTTCTCCCTTCTTTAGCTCTATGAGCTGTTCTTTAAGTTTGGAGGTAGAAGTTCTCCCAGATATCAAGAAACAGTTGCATGGCAGACACACAATAGTTCTGTGCTTTATGGAAATAGTTAAGTAAAGACTAAATAAAGAGCATTATTGAGGAAAAAAATTAAAGTATGGAAAGTGTACAAATGAAGTCTTAACAATGTCAAGTTCTTTCAGGGACAAAATAATTGTTCAATTTAAATGTAAATAAAAAGTAGATGGAAAAAATGGTATTTACAAAAAAACCCCAACAAACTGGCTCGAGAAATAGGCCTTGTTGCTAGCAGTAGGAGTAGTGAAGGGTAAAAGAGAAATGAATCATTAATGATCATCTATTAGACAAAGATAATGACACTCGATTCAGTAATCCTAAAAGTCCTTGTACTTATGTGTCTTAGCATCTTCAGAATAACATAGTCCAAGAAGTGTAAATATTAGTGTTCATTTGAAAGTGCACAAAACCAGTTCAAAGTAATTCAACAGAAGAACATGAAGAGAAAGGGAATAAATATAAAATGGAAAGCATAATGTAAATCATCTTTATAATTGTTAACCAGATAATGTTTGCCAACTAGTTGTCTGAACTGTTGCCTCTTTGCTAATCTATATATTTTGTGGGATAAAACTTATTATCTAAAAGTAAGCCAGCTTTTTATATGGCAGTTCAGTGGTATCCATATGGAAAAAAGGAAATCTATTTACTGCCAGGGCTACAAGCCACAGTATTTTGAGAAATTCAACGTATTCACAATTTTCAGTAGAATAAATATGATGCACCTCTAGGTGATACACATCCATAAATAAGACATTGCAATTGCATTCATCAAGGGTTGGGGAATAATTAGAACTGCAGGCTAATACATAATCTTTCAGAAGTCCCTCCTCTTCCATGATTTCCTCACTGAAGTCTTTATGGCACTTGTACTTGGGAATTACTTTGAAAGCAAAGGGCCTTGTGTCTTTCTCCATTCATACACCTCTAATAATGTTCCACAGACAGCTTCTAAAAATCAGCATGTACCTAGGAGTGTGACATCCTTTTGTGACATGGTATCTACAGTGAAAAGCAGGAGCTTGGGGCCACATAATAGTTTGTCCAAGTTCATGCTGGATGTCATTGTCAGCATTGGGATCAAGGGAAGAGCTTTCTGGTTTGCCAAAACGATTACTAGTCCAAAACACATATTTATGAAAGTCCTTTCTGGGCAGTACATTAAAGGCCTAGTGCCTGTGTTCTGAGTTAAACAGCACCATCTCACAGTTTGAAGGCTCTGTGTCACGTTGGAATGTGTTTTCTCTATCAGTGTGATGTTTTCACATTGTGTTTTGTAATGCAGTAATTACACAGCTTGCCCCACAGTTCTTGAAATTTATGCATCTCTTGTATTTAATAATAACACACATTTAGTAGGACTATTTCATTGTCATAAATATTAAAAGCTACATAATATATGCACATATAAAGACCGCAGTAATGAAGGTGTTTAAAATAAACACCACCAATTGAAATTCAAGTGCTGAAGATCAGTGGATCCTGAAAGTAAAAGTGGCTGTACAAACAAAACTAAAATTACCTTTGTTGATTTTCATTGTCTAAGAGGAGAGGAATATTGCGTATGAACAAGGAGGGTGAACAGTGACGAGAAGTTCAAACTTTTTTTCTTTAAATAATCTGCAGCACTGGCTTTCCATTAAGGAAGCTGAAGAAATGCCCTTGCCAGCAGCATTTAATTTTACCTGTTCTGTATCCTCTGTGCCCTGGCCCTTTTTCTATGGAAAGGACCACTAGACCTGCCAGATATGGCCCTATGAGCTCCAGATCCATCTAAGGAAGAACTCTATTGTGGAGGGCAGCAAGAAAATCAGGCTGTTTTCCAGGCAAACCCCGAAGTTGCAGGAACTCTGAGTGTGCCAGGCACTGCTGGACAAAGCCCAGCCATCACTGCTGGAGCTCATGGGCAGCTGAGCATTCCCTGCTCAGACCTAGGCAGACCCAAAGAGACAACTGGATTATGTGAGGAGATGCAGAGCAGCCCAGGATAAAGGAGGTTCTAAATTGGATTAAATCCATTTTACTTCCACTTGCTACAAGGTGTGAATGATATGTTCTGCACCTTAGGAATGAGAAGTTTAAAGTACTTATGTGAGCTGTGTTTCCTTAACTCTTTAAAGCATGTGGTAAAAAGCCCTAGGTAGTCTCAAATTGCAATAATCAGATACAAATTTTAAGAATCTCACAGCTGTGAGGATAATGTTTGACACTTGAGTGGGAAAGGGTTTAGCTATAAAATTCTCAGTTCAAGATTTTAAAAGTAGAAGTTCAGAAAGGTTAAGATCAAAAAGTGTCTAGAAGTGTGGATTTTTTTTCTGATTTGAGTGACTTTGCTTGTTATATTTGGATATTAATGTAATTAGAAAGTCTCAATCTCTCTGGTCTGGGAAAGTGACAATGCCTCTCCATTCTTACATTAAATAAATATACTTTTTGGAGTGATGTGATAAAGTATATAAACACTTCTTATTCATATGTGGCCACATTTTTGTTTCTCTATTGACAAATTGAAGAGTAAAGACTCTTCAGTAAAGAAAAATTGAATAGGACTGTGACAAGTTTTCAGAAAACTATTAGAGATTAACTGTTACAGTGATGCATATTTCTGCACAATAGTAAGAAATAGAGACTGGGAATTAGAGGGGACTCTATTTAGAGTAAGATGCTGAAATGCTAATATCATAATTACCAGGTCTTTTTTGGAAAAAATATAAATTCCTCACTATTCTATTCCCTCTTTTATTTGTGCCTTTTCTTTTTTAAACCAATTATTTAAAAATAAGGGGAAAATTAATTAGTCAACGTAATATTTGGACTTCAAAACTTTTCTCCACAGAAGCAGCTGTTAAAAAAGTGAAGTAGTCACTGGGGGAGAGGAAAGTCATCATCATGGGCTGAAAATGGCTGGATGACAAAGTCTAGAGTAAAAATATACAGTCGTCCTCTTCTGTGACTGAAAGATTAGAGTGGGCTGCTCCACTGCTTCATGTTATGATGTTTGTTATTTAATACATGGAAATAATGGAAAGAAAGTTAGGCAGTGGGATGGCAGCACCTGCAAATGTCACAATTAGATGGGTTACTCAAACTCAAAGCACACTATGTGAGGAAATTCAAAAGGGAACCCTGAGATCTACAGTAGTGAATGACGAGATGCCAAACCAAATTCACCAATATGAAAGATAGCAGGCATTCAAAGAAGTAATTTGAACTATTTATGACCTCTTTTGTGTTCTAAATTAATTTAAAAAAAGAAACCAGAAGAAGAGATCAAGTCATTGTGGACATCTCAGTAAAATCTGTGATCTCTGTTAAAGTTTCATCTGTCTTTCCCCTCCCCCTATAAATTCTCCAAATAAAAGGATCCCCTCACCACAAAACAAGAATCAATGGCGACATGATCCTGTCTGTGCAATAAACTACATCCAGTACAGCTGATAGCATATAATGCAGCAGCATCTCTTATTCTGACTGCTGTGATAGAGAACAAATAAGCAACAAGAGGAAGAAAACAACCTATTTCTTAATAAATATGTTGTGCCTCTTTCTAAAGGAGAATGAGTGAAGTTTTGGCAAAAATGAGAAAACACAAATTTTACATATGCAGAAAAAACACCTTTTTTTCAATAAGTAAAAAAATGATAGTCAATGAAAGAAGGTTCTGAACTTGTAGGTGCTTACATTAGGGAAGGCAATTTAGATGTATAAAGTCAAAATGAGATAAAAGCGCTTTTAGTATCAACCATTACAAGGTGCTGAGCATCCCAAAGAGACTCTTCTTCTTTCTCAGAAATCCAGAGAAGGGACATGTCAGTGAAGGTCTTAACTGAGCCCTCCTGTCTCTCCGTTCCCTCTGTGGGGCAAGATTTAGCCTGTCTTTGTCACTGTTGAAAGAGCAGGGGGATTTCTCTGGACAGTCCTTGTTCCTTGCTTACATTTTAGTTGTTACTTAGCACAGCTAAGGTTTACAGAGTTATCCCTGTAATTATCCCAACTGTATCCTCTGCATCTACTGGGCTACATGTGTCTCTCTCCAGTCCGAAGGTAAGGTTAATAGTAAATCTCATATGCTATAAAAAATTAAGCACAGGGTTGAACAAGAACTGTGCCAGTGTTACTATGGGCAGTCACACACAGCAGGAATCTTTACACCGTGTACCTCCAAGTAGAACACGTGGGAGGAGAGGAACGAAAAAAGTAAAATAAGCATCCTCCTTTTTTTTTTTTTTTTTTTTTAGTATTATGTACAGAACTGATTAAAATAGATTTCAAGGAGAA
Source organism: Pycnonotus jocosus (assembly GCA_013400435.1). Taxonomy (NCBI): domain Eukaryota; kingdom Metazoa; phylum Chordata; class Aves; order Passeriformes; family Pycnonotidae; genus Pycnonotus; species Pycnonotus jocosus. The sequence goes on along the minus strand of VWYP01003265.1, from coordinate 364,697 downwards.
AAGTTCTTTGTGCTGTTGCTCAAACAACTGTGCTTTTAAAAATATTTGGAAAAGAGAGTGTTTGCAGAAATCCATTGAAAGGTGCTCGTTAAGGTGGCCATGGTTCATTCTGCTGATGGAACTTCTGGTGCCAAAGATTTCATGGGGGCAGAGGCAGGAGGTCGGATGCTGCCCAGGGAAGTGGTTGGGTCACTGTTCCTGGAAGTATTTACACTGATATGGAGATGTAGCACTGAGGGACACGGTTCAGTGATGGTCTTGGCAGTGCTGGGTTAACAGTTGGACCTGGTAGTGATCTTAAAGGTCTTTTACAACCTAAAAGATTCTCTGGTGCTATGATTCCATCCTCTTTTCCTAAATTGGTTTGAACTTTGTATGATTTGAACATGCTGACATATACCTACTGTTCAGCATAAAGAAAAGATCCAGATTTTACCTACAGTTCCACTGCTGTCTCATATTTTGCCAGGTCGTTCCATATCAAAATTGCATCAAGAATCTCAGAAAAACCCCAAACCAAAGAAATTGACTGAACTCTTTTAATAGTTACCCTTAACTCCAAGGCAAATCCATGCACCACTCTATTCTTCTTCTTCTTTTCTTTTTTTCTGGTAGTTTTGTCTTGTCCTATGTTCTTTATATACTTCAAAATTCTTCTAAATTACTAAATATTTTTCAGTATCAAAAAGTTTCATCATTCTTTTGTCATTGAATAGTCCTCTTATTCAAAATTACTTCCTGTTCTCTTCTACAGTTTACAATATTTTCATATTCTCATAAAAACCTCAATTCTCTGGAAGGACAGGTTGCAGAATTCTCACTGTGATGTTGCTGTTGTGATCTTCTTTCAGTCCCTGTCAAGGCAGATGAAACCTTGAACTAACACCGTGCTCTGAGGTGCCTCGTCTCTATTGATTCTCACCATTGATGTTACTCTGACTTCCTTATTTTCATATGAAAGCTCAGAAGTAGTAAGCTAAAAGTGATCCATGTTTTCTGAGCCAGTGAAGGAACAGTCCCTGCTCGTGTTTGGTGTAAGCTTGTACATATAAGTCATTATCTTGAAGTAGTGTTTCATTGTGAAAAGGAATTCCATCTTAAACAAAGGGAAATTCTTATTTCTATCTCACTTCTACATAGGACTCTTTATGGAAGAACTCTGCACTTTTTCTGAGGAGGTATTGTCCAAAAAATACTTGTAGGCTGTTGTGCAAGTGCTTAAAATATTCATCTCTCTTGACAGTTCTTCTCCAGACTATGTTGGCCTAACCAAAACCATTTTTTAAGGTTTTTTTAATTATTATTCTTTTTTATTTGTTTTCTGAAATCCCTCCACATTATCAAAGTGTTTCTGATAAGAAGATGGCAAGAATGGGAGGAGCTAATGACAATTCATGTGACTGGTACACCATTTTAGGCTAATTTTGGCTGTACTCCGGTAGAAATGGTAAATGAGAAAATATTCTCCTACACTTTGTTTGTATATAGCTTACATCAGTGGAGAAAATTCATGTAGGAAAAATGTGTAGTGCAAGCTTGCTGTTCTATGCCAATTTGGGTAAAATCTGACTGTAGTCCCGAAGCAGAGGGGTCAGATGACTTTAATTAATTACATGACTGGATTTATATGGAAAAACTCTTTACCTGAGATCCCTTTGCTTCAGATCTCTTTACTTGATTTACTTTGAAGTGAAAAGGTGGTCTGTGAAAGAAATGTTATTGTTCCATCAAATTTATTTTAACTCTTTGGGTAATAGGGTGAAATGTTACATATATTCTGTACATTTCACTCCCACACCTAACAACATCAAACTTGAAGCTCTTACAAATCAAAAGAAAATTTTTATATTCATATTAGACAATGAGTCAGACTTTGTGTCTTAAGAATAGAATACAACCTGGAGGAACTTAAGAGTGAGAGGAGTCCAGTGTTCATAATCATGAGCACTAATAATCATATCAACAGTCCAAATCAATGAATGGGGAGTGTCATTTGATACTGTTTCATTTGGGTAAGTTTTTTTCCCTTCAAATGGATGTTGGCTTCAAAAGAATGCAAGATAATTTATTTTTCTTTTTCTGAAAATGATAGAAAAATGTTAATAAATTAGATTAATAATGAACAGAATATTTTTGGTGTATCTTTACCCAAAAAATCTGGAAATACAAGATTATGAATCTTAAGGCAGTTTGAGAAGCAGATTTCTCTGCTAATAAATGGAAACTGTGTCCTGATGTAGTGTAATTTGCTGCACATTTATTGAGGTGTGAATGCCTGGTATTTAAAATCAAAAGCTGCTGCTATGAGTTCATTAGCTAAAGTAGTGACAGGAGTGAAGAAGAAAATTTCAAACAACTGAAATCTGTAAGAATGGATGGAGAGGTAGAAGTTATAAATCTGTCCTCGTGTATTGTTTGCCTCATGCTTTCTGATGCTCCTCACTAGAATAGTGAAAATGCAAGTTGACTTATTTGCTGAATCCTAAGAATGAAGCAAGTGTAAAGGCAGGCCTTAAAAATACTGTACTTCCACTTGCTTTTCAAGAGCTCTGATGTCATCAAGGCTTAAGAGGGCCACATTTCTATGGAAAAAGATCATGTGGCACTTCTCTTGCAGGTGGATTTAGGAAAGCAGCCTGCCACTTCTGCATTGCATTGAACCACTTCATAAATCTGGGGATTTAGACATTTGGGTAGATTACAGGTTTTGTTTTCAGCCCAAGAAGGCTGCAGTTACCTAACTAAAATCCACAGAAAATTTTGGTAATTAATTTTCCAAGTAACTATGCTTACAGTGTCTGTACCCTGTCCAGAGGTATAATGTTTCTGTCTAATAAAGGAAACACTACAAGAACTCAGACTATAAGACTCTCAGTTGCTGGCTCAAGGCTTTATGAAGACCTTCTATGCCTCAGAAATGTAGCATATATTTACTTAGTATCCTGTACATTTTATTAGTGAAGTATCTCTCTTTAAACTTGTCAGTTGTGTATTTGATGACATGTAGGGCACAATAGCTTTTAACTATGTTTATCAGACTCACCTAGAGACAGAATCTTCAAAGGGGCTTTCTGAACTTTCCAGATGTAGTTGAAATATGTGATCTTGTCGTTAGGAGTTTATTTATAACTTTTCTTTCTTTGCAAAACTCCCAAGATGGATTCCAAGGGTTCCCTGGATAGATAGAAAAAAGCCCCAAAGTATTTTTTAAACATAATTTGTCTTGGTTAGCTGTTGTTGTTGGGGTTTGTTGGCTTTGCTTGTCATCTGGGTAGCTGCACTCAGCAGACTCCAGGGTCTGACTGTATGAAGCAGTTCCTGTTTTGGTAACAACAGATTCCTTGCACCAGAGAGTTGATGTTCAAAGGCAGTGCAGTTACCACTGCTCATGTTGAACAGAGTGTGGAATTTGACCTTTATGAAAGAATTGCAAAGAGGCTTTGAAATCCCTGTAATGATATCCATGGAAAACAGAGAGGAGCTGGGAACAGGGAAGTTTTAGTGAGTTTTGGAGAACAGCATGTTATTCCCCTCCCTGTCCTATGTACTCTCTGCCATCCTAAAGAAATGTGACTAAAAAATTCTGAGATATTTCATTTTTCCCACTTGGAGTCTCTCTTAATAATATACAAACCTGTTCCTTTTCCTTATAGTCACCTCACAGCCTTTTGTTAGAAGGATCATCTGTGCTTGTCTGATTCAAAGGAAGACCTTTGGCATCTATTTATATGCAGTGTTGAAGACAGGATGCTGAGCAAGAAGGCTCTTGGATTTAACCCATTATGGCCATTTTTATGCTGCATAAGGAGTTGGGAGTTACATTCCTCCTATTGCTGGTTATCCTACAGGCATCTCTCCTGCTGGCATGGAAGCATGTGTTTTCAAAGTTTAGCACAGCTTCCTGCTCTTCATGGGGAAAACTGGAGTATTGAGAAGGGTTTGCTCAATGTCCTTGTGTTGCTGTCCCAAATGGCAGTTTTGGATCCTGGGAAGGCAAGACTTTGTACGGATGGTTTTCACAAAGGGAACTGTGCCTTTCAAGGCACTATTGCAACCTAATAATCAAAAATGAAGAAAAGATAGGAAAGATTCTCTGATGCCTACATCTCCCTAGGATTATACTCAAAGACATATTCTTCTGAAGATATGCAAATGAAAAGCCAGCATTATGGGTCAAATGTACTTTATTACAAAAGTAATTATGTTTCAAGGGCTATTTTACAGATATGGGAACATGGACAGGGGTAGTTTATTTTCTGACTGTGCAATAATTCTTTAAGCTGCTTGGTAGCACATGTTGCTGGTCTCTTCCAGCCAGCTGGTGGATTCCCAGGCAGAGTCTGTCACACACTCGTGTCACATGGAACCCCCATGCACTTGCAAATGCTCTGATCCCTGGAGAGGCGTGGGCCTTTGGGGGCTGAAGTGCTCAGACATTCCACTGAGATATTCTGCTTAGGAATTCAGAACACAACGTAAACCTAGCTGTGGATTGTGGCACTCCACCTCTTTTTATTTTTTCCCCTCCTTTTCATGAGTCCTGGGTGTGATATGTTTCACGATGATATGTTTCGTCTTGTGTTGTTGCTCTCAGATTGCACGTGTGAGAACACAGCATCTCAGAAAAGATTTACAAACACGGGCGCGGTGACTGATGGCACTTTATTTGTGAAGGAAAAGGCATATGTCTGCCTTGTGGTGTGTGGATCAAAATCCAATGAAAAGTGAACTGACTACATCAGTAATAGGCGTATTATTTACCCCTTCCCCTCCCCCACCAAAAAATAAAAGGCAGGAAAATGCTGAATGCTATGTGGAGATAACATACAATTTATTGATTCTCTCTGTATGCTTTATGGCTATAATGGACTTTATGAAAACCCTAAGCCTGTCCATTTTATCTTTGTAAATAATTGACTGAGAACACTGTTCTAAATTGGATAAGTGTAATGAGATACATGCAAGGAGAAGACTGTACAAGTAATTATATGTATATGGTACATATCAGCCTGTTTTGGCAAACTTCAAATACATTGCTTCATAGTGTCTGAAAATTAGAGACCTAATTTTTTGGCTCAAGTCTGTTGTCACAACTACCCTTAGTTCTACTGTAATTTGCATTTCAAGTGTACTAGAATCTCTGAGCACCGCCTCTGCGTGTTGTATGATTACTGTTAATACTTGATTTCACAGTTATTTACAGCCTTGATGTATTGCTTGACTGTTGCTAATATCTCATTTACTATTCTGACCACCCTGAACAGCCCTTCTACATGATACTTCCTGGAGTGTCTAATCTTTTATCCCCTGGCTGTGACTTCTAATTTCTCTCTGGCTGTAAAACAGTCTCATACCTTTGCATTAGAAAGTATTTTTACTTTTGTGTTGCAGGGTTCAGCATGGATACCAGGGAGCATAGCAACAGTACTTCACAGTCAGGATAATGGGGACCTTTAGTGTCCTAAGGAGTTGACTTGGAGAAGTCCAGCTTCATACAGCTCCTGGTTCCAACTGGGTGTAAAGCCATGTATATTCGGCCTAAGTTCAGGTTGCCGCTGAAAGAAGAGCTCCATCCTCTTTCTAGTGGCGTTCATTTCCCCCTGTCTTTTTGTGCTGGCACTTAGTTTATATGACTATTAAACGAGCTAGATGAAGGATTGATCCTGCTGCAAATTAATCTTGTATTTCTTCTGGTTTGCTTTTTGGGATAATTTCCTAACCTGCTTTAGGATGCAGCTGTGAGAGGCAAGTGTCAGCACAAACAAGGTGCAGAAGCAAATGACCCAGCTCAGGAGGCAGAGCAGATAGGACCTCCACTTCTGGCAGATGTCCTGATTTATGCTACAGGTCTTGGTCTGCACACTCTCTGGGAACTGGCAAATGGGAATTGCTACCTTGCACAGGAGCAGGAGTCTGCCAAAAAAGTGATTGTCAGCATCCCTCATCCTTAAATGGCAGCAGGTTCTGTCTCCCATTCTGTTCCTATTGACAAGCACTGTCTTTAATACAGGAGATGTATGTAAACTCCAGGCTTTGTAAGCCGTTCATCCGTGCTACAAGCACCCAGTGGTACAGGTTACATAAAGTACTCTCTACAATGTAAACTTGCATAAGTAAATGCCTTATAGAAGATAACCATAATTATCCAAACCCTTAGGTAGAATCACCCATAACATTTGCCAAACAAAAATGTAGATAATTGGATTATCTGGCTTAGCACTTTGTGAATTTGGCCTTTGGGATCTCAAAATCTCTGATTCGGTCTTCCTAGTTTGGTGAGTTGGATTTCCAGTTGGGAGATTCTTTCAGCAGAGCTTAGGTTTTAAACCAAGTATATATTGAAACCTCCAAAGCCTTTGCCTCAGGATTTGCCTTGGGAGTTATATTCCTAGATAAATCAGAATACCATCTTTACTGCTGACTGCAATGTGAAGAGTTAACCAAAGGCAGCTAACAAAAATAGGTAACACCTCCCTTCAGGCTACTTTACTTTTCCTAGACTATCACAGGCTTCCAAAGGGTGTATTTCACATTGTGACTTGAAGTTACCCAAATCTAACCTACCTGATAACCTAGGCAGGCAGGCAGGCAAGCAGGAAACAGGCAATGTCACATTGTGGACCATAGATGATGTCTGAACTGGATAACAAATCCTGGTAGAGATTTATTATCCATTTGATAGATAATATTGAGTGAAATAATTTTAGCAAGACAGAATCTGAACTACAGAGGGCTGCTGCTAGTGAAACAAAAGAAATGGGTGGTAAATGAAGTTTATACTGTTAAATAGTGCTGATGATCTTGGCAAAGTTGAGCATGGCAAGCCATCACTGGGCCTGATGTCTTCTGTTCTGACAAAATTCGCTTCTTTTTGTGACACTTACATTGGTTATCAAGCAAAAACTCAGCCACAGTTACAGGTAAATACACTAGGAACTGAAGGTAGAAAGCTTTCCAGAAAATGGTCATTAACTGAAAACTAGATACTTTTAATTTTAGAATGTTTATGTGAATCTATACATGTTGGTGGACAGAAATGCATGTCTAAATACTCTGAAGTTTGCCCTGGAGTGATGTGGTAATTATCTAGTTATGAGTTGTGCATGTTAATTTCTGCAGGTGATTTATCTGGTTTATCTGGCTTTTAAAGGCATTATATTTCCCTTCTTTATTTTCACAACAGAGCACAGATAGAATTCCTATAATTATGAGTGAAGGGGGGAAGTGCAGGCAAGAGTTGACAAAGAGAAGCAAGAGCTGAAGGTGAGGTATCTTCTCAGTTAATCTGTGAGGAGAGATAACTGGCAATAACGTGCAGCAGTGCAGAGATGTGGCCAGAGAGGCAAACAGAAGGGATACTTTTATCAGCATTGTTTCAAACAGCTATTACAGTAAGTACTAAAAGAGGAAAAGAAGCAATTGCAGTAGTGAAGCGTAACTGAATTTTGAAATGCCTTTTATCAGTGTGCAGGAGAGGAACTACTTCTTTACCTGAGCATCTGGGGCATGTTCTGCATATGTCTTGCTTACCTGTTTTCAAGAGAAACACAAATGCTGAGAAAAATTTTAGTTGAATTTGTAATTGAGAGCATGTGCTTATGAATTTGTAAATAAGACCTATCTTCAAATAGGTTACAAATGTTTCAAATGTTTCTGATAGTGGGGCCTGGGATAGGCACAAGCCCATTCCATTGTCAGTGTGTTTGAGGGCTTGTTTTGTCTGAAAAGTAATCCAAGATACAGATTATATGAGCCTTTATTATTCATTGTTATTTACCTCTAAAAGATTCAGCTGGTTTGCTTTGTGATTGCTTTTGTAAAAGAAATGCTGCATTGTAATCAATTTGCTGTGTGCAGTTTCAAATGTCAGGGACATTTCTGTTACTTAACCTGCAGACTCCTGCAGTATGGGATGAGCAGAGTTTTTTGAAGTAAGGCTATTTTAAGGACTAACTTCTAAGAGATTTCAGGTTCAGCATATCCAAATACAATATATGCTTTCTTATTGTTTTCCTTCTTTTTAATTTAAAGCTGAGCTGCATTTCAGGCAGCAGCTAAGATGCATTGATTGAGGTATACTTTTTTTTCACTACGCTGCTGTTTGTCTGGTCATTCTTTTAAATGTGATAAATACACACACTATTGAACTGTGAGCACTTTTGAGTATTGACGTTTGAAAATTCATAGGGAATACTAAATATTTCTTTATTATTAAAATACATATTTGAGTGTAGAATTTAATTAAAATGTCACAATCAAAAAATAGTTAAAGAAGCAGACTGCTCTATGAACTAATTTGAAGAAAAAAACTTTTAAAATGGAACTCCATGGAGCTTTTTTAGATACATAGGCCTCTCTTCACTGTTGGTTGAGTTTATTTAAAGAGCTTTTCTAGTCACCTTTGAACCTAAATGATTTCTCCAGATGTACAGAAGTGAACAATGTAAAAATCTTGCTGCTTCAGCAGAACAGGATCCAGCTGGCAGGGAACTGGATCTGCAAGTCATTGGTTACAGCTGTGTTTCGATTTATGTGATGGTTGAAAAAATAAATTACTGGATTAAATGGCTAGAAAGAGGACTCTTTGTTTAGCCCTTGTGTGGGGACTGAAAGTGTTTATGGTGCTGTTTTCTTCAGAGCCTTTGCAAAGTAAGCTGGACAAATAGACTTATTCAAAACTTGTCTGAAATGTTGTGCATTCAGCTTTATTTCTTTACAGAAGAAACTGTATGTTTTTGTATAACACTGTCAGCCAGCAACCATTTTTAAGGTCTCTTGGCCTTTGAGAGTGGCAGTAGCATTTTAGCAATGTCTTGTAGGCATTGCAGTTTATCACTGGAAGGCAGTTTCCTTTCGTTAAACGTTTTCAAATGCATTTCTTGGCATGAACACAAATACATGTAGGGACTCTGTCAAACTCATAACTTTTTAATGGGTTTAATATTTCAGCTTTGTATACCACTTACCTTTTGCTCTACATAATAGTGCTGATGTAATTGTAAATTGGGTGCACAATAATTTACAGAGCAGGCACAATGAAAGCAGAAATTAATGCCAAGTGTTTGGGTTATCGCATGTCTTATTTTAATGTTCCAATTCTGGTGATATCTTATTATCTGATATCCTGATTCTGCAAAGATTTACATGCTTAATTTTGCTGAATAGTTCCACTTTGCATGATAGGACTGAGTGGTGCATTGACTCCATCACAGCTTTGTTAGCTATTTTGATAAGAAATGTGTTGGGTTTTTAAAATCTTTATACAATTAGGGTCCTTTGAAATCTCACAAACTGCCTTTTCTACTGCAGGAAGCTTGAGTTGAAGGAGTTGAAATGTAACATCATCCAGTGAAGTCCCAGCTCCATTGAAGTCACTGGGTGTTTTGCCACTGGCTTCACTTAGGCTACAATTTCACTTTTAAAAGTGGATTTTAATGTTTTTGCTTATAACCAGTATCCCAAAACCCACAAATGATTTTTCTTAAGCAGTGAAACTGCTAGTGAAGTGATAGGCTACCAGATGTGAACAAAAGATTTGATATTAGACCAACAGGAGTTTTGAAAGCTTCTTACAGAGCTATGGAGAGCAAAATAACAGCATAGAATTTTCAGTCATGGCAGACAGTGAGCATATAGTGCATTTTTTAAAGATTTAGCTGGCTTTCAGCATAATAGTTTGCAAAGCCAGGAGCTTTTCAGCACTTGTATCTGTTTATTCAGCAATATTTCCTAGTAATTATTTTAGGCTGACCATTAGTTTCCTTTTACAGTCATAAAGCAGTCTGTAGCTGTCGCCGAGTATCAGTTACATTCTCTTTATTAAAACATTTCTAAAATGGTGGATAAATGTGGAAAATTACAGTTGTGATTAGATCATAATTGTTGTTCTATCAAGATCTAATTACTTTTATAAGAACAATTTCCACACATTGTTTTCAAAAGATTGTCTTTTTAAAATCCTACGAAACACTGACCAAGGAGATCTAAATACCAGAACAGGAGTTCCAAGGCAAAAATGAAACCAAACAAGTTGGCCAAGCTCCATTATAAGCCACCCTTAGAAATACCAGAGAGAGTCTTAAAATATTTTAAATAGAATATTTCCCCTCCCTCTTTTTCTTTTATTATTGTCCTCGAGCAGCATTATTACATTAAGAGCCATGCGACAGAAAGTCGTGGTGATGCAGAATAAATAACCATAATGTATCAAAAGCAGACAAAGGTGTGATTGATCTGTCTGGAATTGGCAGACTCTTTCGCTGTGTCAGGCTGTTTCTTTGATCAATGAAGGTATAGCCTCTGACCTTTAAAAAAGATCAATGAGATTGATTGAAAGGAGAGAGAGAGCTATGAGAATGCAGGATAGCTTTAACCTTCACTGTCTAGAAAATTTAAAATATTCTGGGTTTGCAGGTTTGTATTTTCTTGCTAAAATTCTTTTCTTTTCCCCAGACTGCTTTTGAAACCTCTAAAAATAAGGTTGTAGAAATGTTGTGTCTGAATGTTTCTCACAAATGTTTATCTTCAGATTGCATTGTTAAGAAAATAGGAGTGTTTTGTCCTACAGCAGAATTCTGAGCATTCTCGCAGTGTTTGCAGCATGTACCAAATACCTTTAATATCCTTTTACAAACTCGGATTTTTACGTGGCAAATACACACCCCAGAATCAGTGCTCAGAGAAATGGTTCAGGTGATTTCAGAGACATTATCCACCCAAATAAAGAGACTTATATTGCCCCGTTTCAGGATCAAACTCACTGGTGATTGCAACAATAGTGTGTAACCAGCATGGAGGGGTGACTTCTGGGAATAGACAGCGTATTTTGGTGATCTAGTTCTATGTAACCTTGTGTTTTTATCAATTATATTTGTGTGTGTGTGTATTTGTGCATGTATGCAGGTATACCTACAGGTCAGGAAACAGTAAAAATGTCATACTGGAAAATTTACAAAGCGGGATTTTTAAAGTAGTGCTTGGTACTTTATGTCTTTCTTATCGAACAGGCTACAAATGCAGACCCGGCTGTTTAGGCAAAAACAGGTTTTTTGAGCAGTTGGAATTTCATTTTAGTACTGGGCCTTTCCTTTCCTCACATTGTGCTGATGCTGCATTAAGTAGTAACACAAAGCAATTGGTGAAGTATAAAAAGTATTCATAAAGAGAAAAGTTAATTCATTCATTACTTCATGCGCTCACAGCTCAAGGAAACATAGGTCAAAAAAAAGTATACATATCACGGTGGCTTGTTTTCACAAACAATTACTTTTTTAATTGAAAGTGTCGGTAAAATCAAGGTCTATTGAATAGAATTCACATAAAAAAGTAATTCAAACTGCAATAATTTATGCTGTCATATGTCTGTGTTTTAATAAAGGGCAGGTAAATTGACAAGTCAGCAAGGAGATGGTATAATAGCATTTCTTGAGTAAGATGGAGCTTGCGTAGGAAGAGAAGGATATTGCTCTTTCTCTGTAATTTTATTTCTGTGATTTCTTTTTTGTAATAAATTGTGTAGGCTATATATATATTAAATACTTCATGATCAGGTGGGAATTTCAGCTAAGTTAAAAAAAGGTACTCTTACTGAATTGCAAGAGGAATTCTGGCTGTAGCATTCCTAAACAAGAAAATAGGAGGGTAGATTTTTTTTTTTTTTTAATGGCAAATCTGAGACTAGAGGGCTGTGGCAATTTTCTGAAATCTTTATCCCCTTGCTGTTCATCAGTGAGGTGGGAAGATGTTAGGGACAATCATACAGAACTATGGTGTGTGTCATTCCTACTAGGCACATCTCATTCTAACATTGTTACTCTTCTAAGTCATTTAAATGCTACCTTAAGAGAATCTTTATTTTATGAATATCCTTTCCGTGTGCACTGCGATGAAGAAATTTTTGCTTCTAGAAGAAAGAAAGGGATGAGTGTGTTACATCCCAGTTCAAGCACACTGAGGCTATGAAGATGAGAACTGTAAAATCAGAATAACATTTGATATTAGTGCATTTCTGTCTTCCTGTTAGATATGTTCTGATTTTGCTCCAATGGTATCTAATTCTTCTCATCACATTCTCTTAACATTACTATCTGTTATTCCAGAGAGTCCTCATCTGTCACACAAAGTTTGTGTTAATACTGCAAATCACCTCACTCTTGCTATTTAAGAAACAAAAGGCTCATCTTGTATTTGAGCAGGTTCTGATATCTGACATGCATGTCCAGCCTCACCTCTCCTTCCTCTCCGTCCAGAAGTAATAATCCAGGAAACATCTTCTTTTTTCTTCTCTCTCTCTTTTTTTTTGTTTTAATTTTTTTTTTATTTTTATTTTTGGGTGCTTTCAGCAATGGCTGCTCCCCTTTCTGTTCCTCACAGACACAAACTGCATCTTTCCAGTGTGGATGTGGATGCTGTCCCCTTGTGGATGATGCTCATAGTCTGAGCTGCTGCCTGCAAAACTGAACAGTGCCCTTCAGCCGGTTTAAGGTGGTGTCTGGTGCAGTGCATTCATTTAGCATTACTAAAGGACAAAATTAAGGTTCTTTTTGTTTCTCATCCCCCTGCCAGCTAAAGCTTTCCCAGAAAAGAGGCAAAGCTGAGGTCATTTTTTTTCCATCTGTGAGGGGTCAGTGGCTGCAACCAAGCTGTTCCTGGCTGAGGTATAAGCCTGTTAAAAAGCACCTATGCTAGCAGCTGAATCATTTTTGAGACCAATTTTTTAAATATTTTTACTGATGAAAACAGCAGGTCATTAAATCCAGCAATCTCCAATTATAACCTGTTTTGGACAGCATGGAGCCCTGCCCAGACAGACGCCCGACCTCAGCCTTTGCCTCTGCTGTGAGACCCCTGTGTGCTGCCCCTGTCCCATACCCACTGCCAGCATCTCTAGGAGCAGAAATTCCTCCCAAAACATCATTGCTACCTCTCATTCTGCTGCTTGGTATCCCCAGTGCTGCCTGGACTGGGGCTATGTGTTCGGTCTGTCCAGAAGAGAAGCAGATCTATGGTTAAAAAAGGTGTGGTTCTGCTTGGAAGCAGAGGCAGTGTGTGCAGGCAGTGATGTAAGTGTAAATGTACCATGGTTTTCTTTTGCTATTATTATTTAAGTCTAACAGAATAAATCAGACTTAAGAGACCTGAATTCTGGATACCTGCTACCTGGATTCTTTCTTTTCTCCTCAGAAAATGAGTGGTGGATATGTGAGAATTGCTGGAGCATTTATATGAAAAGCTCTTAGATCTTTTCTTGCACAGGAATAAATTTTTTAAAAAAGTTTAACGGTTGACATTTAATCTTCATACAGCAAATAATAATTACAGGCAGGAATTTAAAGTGGTTCTGCTCACAGTCAAGCCTGATGGTTCTTTTCTCCTTGCATTGCATGAGGATTTACTGTACTGTGGATGCAAAATGTAAATGATGGGCATTTTTGTGAAATTCAGACATGCACACAAAACTGTCTTTCCAACTTTTTCACACTTACCTTCAAACTGAAAATGGATTTTCCTGGTGGCTGATTAACCAGAAATAAGTTGTTTCTAACTAGGTTGAGGGGAGGAGGGCTCTGTAATATTGGATTAGTGAAAGGAGTGAACAGCTTCAGTTTAATTCAACTAGTCTTCTATTTTTAATCTCCAAGGAAACAGCTGAGTTGAATGTTAATTAAACAGCAGTCTTTGATCCACCCAGCCACTCCCGGAGGCATAATAATAATATATAAGTGCACAGCAGCACATATATAATAGGTACACTTAAAGGAGTGCGTCTAATCTCACCATATTCACATTTAAAACATTTCTTGCTGACCCACTCTTATATTATTTAAATAGAGAAAGGGAAAAAGAGGAGGAAATACTAAGCTAAACTTTGATGGTCTGAAGGTAGGGCAGCAGAGCAAGTGTAAGTTCCTATTGTGAGGATGTATAAGGGTTAATGATTAGAAGAGTGGAATCAGGAAAGACCTTAAGCCCAGATCCATGACAGTGGTAATTGAGCTGATTGATTACGACATCTCGTTTCAGACGACTATTGATTTAATCTAGTCTGCAGTCCCATTGGCCCCAGAGGTGCTCCCGAGTGAGGCTCAGCACTTGAACCTGGGTACTCTCCCCTACTCACCGTCTGGACATAAATTTCCAGAATCTGCAGCCATTTATAATTTTCACTCATCTTCATCCTTTTATTCAGAAGCTTCTAATTTCATCAGGCTAATGTTTTTAACCATTGAGGGGAGAGGCACAGGGAAAATGAAGTGGCACAGACTGAAAAGGGTGGGGTTTTTTTTAAAAAAAAGGCAAGGCAGAGAGCTGGGGCTCTGTGGCCAGTATTTGCATCTGTTGTCTCTGATTCGCAGAGCTAGCAAAGGCTGCTTTTGGAGGCAGTCCACAAAGCTGGGCTATCAGTAGGCAGTTTGCTGTACGCACACGTTCAATTATTAAAATAGTAGACTTTTTTTTCCTTTCTGATAGCCATAGCGAGGTCATGACATTAATTTATCCAGGGTATTGTGGGTAACTATACAGGAAAAAAAAGCATAAAGGACACAGATGCTGGAGCAGCAAAAAATGGATGGGTCTGAGCAAAAGGAGATTAAGAGGCGATGACCAATCTAATGTACGTATAGCAGTAAGAAGCCGGCATCCGTCACAGACTGTTGGTGGCAATAAGTATTTTAAGCCATGCTGTGCATGTGGTAATTTTTTTTTGTACCTCAGTAACTGCTAAGCTGAATGCTGTAATCCTGCATTTTTTCAGTTTCCCAAATCTGATTTTGGTCTTGTTTTTGTTGTCTCATGCTTGGCGTTCTTCGCTCGCTCTCTGTCTGTGGGTGTGTGTCTGTCTCTGTCTCTCCCTCTCTCTGAGATTACAAACTTAACTGTTTCCTAATTGTCTACTTTCCTCCGTCCTTTTCCTAAGAAATTAATCACCATCACCACGACTGGTCCCAAGTGCGCATTAACTGGGCTTAGGGCGTGTACCCAGCGTTTTGGCTTCCTTCCTTTCCTTTGGAGCCGTGTGACATTTTCTTTTGGACCTTTCCTGCAAGTGGATGCCCTTCCCGTTCACTGCTGCTGCCGCAAGGTTGCCAAAAGGCTACCTGAGCGGGGACTGCAGTGCTGCATCCTGGGACCTGCCCGCCCGGCTACGCCGAGGGCTTCCACTGCACCAGGCAGCTCTGAGAATTGGCTGGTGAATTGCGTATCACCTGTTCCCCCCCTCCCCACCCTGGTAAATAATTTCTATACCGTGAATCACAGTGGTGTGGTATTGTCTGGAAAAGTAATTCCCAAATACTGTTGGCGTAAAAAAGGGAAAAGCCGAAAGACTGTCAACACCGTAAGCCATTAAAGTCCCTTGCCTTAAGAACAAAGGAACAAGGTAAAAATGCACACAATAATTATGCTCTGTGGATTTTCATAGCCTGTCAGACAACTTGTGCCTGTGTTTCAGTTATCAGCCTTTGTGCTTTGTTTTGTGTT
Source organism: Pycnonotus jocosus (assembly GCA_013400435.1). NCBI lineage: Eukaryota > Metazoa > Chordata > Aves > Passeriformes > Pycnonotidae > Pycnonotus > Pycnonotus jocosus. The sequence continues at coordinate 349,217 of VWYP01003265.1, read as the reverse complement.
GTGTGTTTGCTATACGCGTCTTGAGTTTTCTTCGTGTGTGTGTTCGGTGTACGTGTATGTGTTCAGACTTCTCTACCAAAACGGAGCAAATACCATACAGAAAAATACACAAGTGGGGCTCAAACATGCATTTTCAGTACTCAGTCTGGTCGTGAGGGTGTATTGCCATTGTTCTCTTGCAGTGCTCGCTCTGACACGAGCAGCTTCTATTTTTTTTTATTTTATTTTAACTAAGAAGTTTAAAATAAAAGAAAAGAAAAAGAGGAAAAAATGTGCTTAGTCCAGTTAAATGCCAATTGAAGCCCAGAAACTCACGATTTCAGCACAGTGAATGGTGATTCAGATCCTGGCAGGGTTTTGGCTATGAGACAATTCCTACTTATAAAGAGTACAATGAAAGAGGGGGAAAGATAGCATTAATTTTGAGGAAGATTAATATTTGTCTTTTAATGTTCATTATTTTCTGAAGAAGTGAATCCTTGTAGCTTTTGAGAGCTAGTGTGTCCTTCCCATTGGTATTTGTTCAAGCAAAGGAAAAAATGAAGAAGGCGTAGAATAAACTCCTAAGACTGTTCAAGAATTACTGGCATTATTTCTCTCTACATCACGTGTGAGCCTGGGTTGCCTGCTATTCCTGAGGCAGAGGATCGAGGATGAAAGTCTGTGTGTCAGAGCCTGTTTTCACAACTGCATTTGGAGATCTGTCTTATTGATTAGGAAAAAAAGGGGGTGGGAATAGAGTGTGAGGTGAGGGGAGGACCGACTGACTACTGGCTTATTGCAGCTCAAGACATTTTCTTCCGGAAAGATGTCAAACAACTGAGACACAGCAACAGAGGAAGTAGAAAGGTGGAAAAATAAGAAGAGGGACCCTTTGGAAGAAATGAAGGCATTCCTTATGAGAGCCTTGAGGTTTTTTTGTTTTTTTTTTCTTCTAACATCTGACCCACAAGGGCTAGAGTGACAGCGTCATGCAAATGCTGCAGTCCAGCAGGTCTGAGAGAGGGTGGATGCTAGAGAGTGAGTTAATGTTAATGATGAGTGCAGTGAAAATACCAGCCGATACCACCCCCTCCACACACAACTGCTCTGAGTCAGCATCCGCTGCTTTGCCGTGCCTTTCTGTGCGTGTGTGTGTGTGTGCGTGCGCATGTGTGTGTGTGTGTGTGCGTGTGAGTGCCGTGACCGTGTGTGTGTGCATGGAAGGTAAAGCCAGTCAGTCAGTGAGAAGCAAAGGTACGTTTGAGAGCAACTAAAATCTGACTGATTTCCATCTTCAGAGCATCAGATGTATTCCCTAAAGAGGATGGGTCTATGCGATGGGGGTGGTATAATTATGTTAATGTCATATTTATAGAGGGGAGAGATTTTTCATTCTAATTATTGATTTGAAAGCTGTGGTCAAAATTGTTTGTTAAATCATGATCAGCTTTAAAAAAAGAAATTGAATGAAATCTAGGGACTGCTATACATATATATCTCTCTCATATATATATTTTGTTTCATTTAACTATTTTGTGTCTGAGGCATAACTGATTGAATGGTGCACAGTGACAAAGAAACGGCTCTTATATAATGTTGCATTATAACATCAGCTGAAATAATATTGTAAATAATCCAAAATGTTCTGAAATCTGAAGTATCAGTCTGGAGGGGAGGGTGAAGGGCAAGGGTGGGGGTGGGGGGCACTGGCAAATCTTTTCTTCGGCAGAGCACTCTGTACAGCTTTCTTGTAAATGGATGGTTCACCTGTTTGACCAGCAGAGATTCTAATTCTTCCCCCCCTTTTCTTTTTTTTTCCTTTTTAAAGCTGAACAGCTTCCTGAGGAGCTCTGAGTTTTCTATGCCAGATTCTGCTCCAGTGGCTAGGACCTTTATGGCTGCTGTTTCTTTTGCTCTGGGATCTGATGGAGGAAAAAAAAAAAGCCACGATGGATCCTGTCCCTAAAGCAGAAATTTTCTTTTTCATTCTGCAAACAAGGCTAAGGATCGGAGGAGGATGAATGCAAAAGTAATTCAGGATTGTGGTCGTGCCATTAAAAATGTTTGGCTTCAGAATGAAATTATTTGGGAAATCCGAGCATTTCTTCTTACTGTATCGACAGTATTTGAAAGTTATGTGTGCTTTGAGTAATCTGGTTCAAGTGACAACAATCTCTGCATGTCAATGGTTTCTGCAGCTTATGGAGAGAAGGCTAGTTTTGCCATTGGAAAGGAAGAAGCTTTTTCTAGCATTCTGTAGAAGGATTAAATGTTGAACATGGGGAAGAGGCAAAAAGTGAATACACGCCCAAAGGTTTTCCTTGCATCGTGAATGGGTTTAAAGTACTCTGTAACCCAGGGCCCACCTGAACAGTAGGACTAAAAGTATAATGGGGAAATATTTCAATTAGAACCCCCTTAACAAGCATTTAATCCTTCTTTCAGGCATTAAGGAAATAGAATAAAATTGTTACTGTACAAATCTGCTGGAAGCAGATTTTAACCCATTTGTAGACGCTTCCCTCTGATGCATTTTAGTAACATAGCTACCTGTGAGACAAGGCAGTGAAGATTTTTATCCTGTGTTCTTTGTTTTTTCTTTTCAAAAGTTAAGGACTATGCTCTCAGAAAAGTCTGTTCGGTCAGCTGATACATTGTTTGAATGTATGTATGTGTCTTGCCTGCTTATTTGATCTTTTCTGCCCCCTACTTGAAACTGTCATTTGTTTATTTGGGGGGAAGGAGGTGGTTTTGATTTGGGGGCGGTGGGGGTGGACATTGGTTTTAGGGTTTCTTTTGGGTTTGGCGTTTTTTCCTATTTAACAATAGCAGTGAAAGTTTTGGTGACAGCGATTATGACTACTAAACAATTCAGTTTATTGGAAGACGAATTCTACTGGATCATATCAGACTTTTCCTAGTCCCTGAGACCCTAACTTGTGAGGTTTTTTAGCAACAATCACAAGTCAGGCTCTTGGGACCTAGGCGGAGGGGAACCAGCAGCTTTGGACTGTGATTGTTTCTCTGCAGAATTTAGAGAACCAAAGGAGCTTTCCTTACCTGGAAGGGTAAAAAGGAAAATATACCTATTTCAGATGTTAAGCATCAGAACCGTTCCTTAAAAAAAAAAGAAAAAAAGAAAAAAATCTAAACAAGTGTTACCCATTGTACAACATTAGGATGTTACATATTTATATGTTTAGAAAACTGGACTAGATGTCATGTAATGTCATGTAATTTAGAATGAAAATTTAATCTGAATGTTAGTTTGCACTTAAAAACTCCTCCCAAACAACAAAAACAACAAACCTGCCACTCTAAACAGATGCTAAAATATACAAAACACTTTCAACCATAATATTAATACTATTTACTATTATTATAGACAATTCTGATTGATAATTGCCATGAAATATATATTCATCCTTTCTGTTACAGCATTAATTGGCTTTTAAAACATAAAACTTAAACACTGAGTTTGAGGCCTAGAAAACATTCATTCTATTGTTTAAATAATGATTTCAGTCTACAGGAAAACGGTTGGTTAGCTTTTCCTGTAACATGGAACAAAGAGTATTTTGTAGTTAGTTGCCATCATTTTTCTTTGTGCAAGTGAGAACACAATATGTCATTTTAAATATTCTCTCATTTAATTTACATTTTAGTCTGAAAGAGAATATTGGTTTAAAAATCCTACTACAGCATTAACATCCCTTTGCACTCAGAAACACATTTCTTGTACCTGTCCAATTTAAAGTGAACCCACAATAGTCTAAGCACCAGACTCTACTTCTAACGTCCAACACTTCTTATATATTTTATCCCTCAGAAAAAAACACCCCCAGTGTGAACTGTAGCTTGTCCCTCATGTGTTAAGTTCTTCACTGACTTTGCATAAGGAGATTCACAAGCACATGAGTTATTCTCCACTGTTTATTCATCTCAAACATCCGATCTTAAAACACATCATCTGATTTGTATTTCTTAATATTTTATAGGTGAGTTAGTTCTGAGTTGGTTTTTGGTGGTTTTTGTTTGTTTGTTTCCTGTGTCTAACCAAGATGCTGCAGGACATAGCTGATACATCAGACTTCACTGAAACAAAGGCTTCACACAAATCAGGCATCTAAACTATTTGTTCATTTCAAAAGTGGTATTTTGGCTGCAGTATATTTTTCCACTTGTGTGGGAGGAATTGTGTTTTATTGTAAGCATCAACACTATTGTTAAAATAAATTGTTCTTATCTGTTAGTATAATACTTTTTCTTCTTGTCTTGTTTTCTTAAGAGACAGAAACTATGCTCAGTACATAGTTTTCAAGTTGCTCAAGATATAATTACTCTTTAAATAGTCATAAAAAATATTGCCTTAGCAATTACAATGATGATACTGTTCCTGTAAATATGTAATTCTTTTCTTTGTAAACTGTCAATCCCACATGCTAGAACACCCAAAAGAGCTCCTTGCAAAAATTTAGATGCAGAGGTAACTTTTTAAACACAGGCGTGATGTTCAACATTGATCTCTGTTTTAGGCAATATTGGAAAAGTAGATCTGAATGTGTATAGGAAAGACAAATGCACCCAGATGGGTGCTACACTCGTGAAGCACTTTGTTAGGAATTTACACATATTCTGTAGCAGTTTTCAATACTGAAAACAGGTTATTTAAGATACTGATCAGGTGAACACATATTCTGTTCATTTGTGCTGTATAATGAGATAAAAGTATATTGTGAGTTGCTATATACATGTCAATATACAATTTAAATTACATGTAATATTTATCAAAATAAAGATCCTTATAATCAGCTGTACGATACACCCATCTATTCACATTAAAGATTGTCATTGAATTTATTTTTCAATCGGCAAAATTTACTTGAATGAGGATATTTCACATTCAGAACTCTAAATTAATTTTACATTTAACACTGTATGTACAATGAAGGTGAAACTGTGGTGTGAAACATTTTGTCTCTGTCAGTCTTAAGATTTCGACTATGCTTTGCCCTGCATTGAGAGTGAGAAGAAAATGAATCATTGGAAACTTGGTGTATGTGGTGCTCCAGCAAAAGTCATTAAAATGCAGTCCTGCCTCTGCATTACTGCTTGAACTGGGATGACTCCAGTGGCTCTGCTCTGCCCATCGTACTCACTGCTGCCCCTTGCCATAGTGATGGGAAAGTTGGTGCACTGTCTCTTTTCCTGCTCCCTCTTCTTCCCTAGTCTCAGCACAGCCAGCCCAGCCTCAGGTACACAGGTAGGGCAGAGGTGGATGGAGGGGAGAGAGAAGCAAGATCTTCACCCAGGCAGAATTTCCACCAAGAGCAACGTGTTTCCGTGTCCTGGGACTGTGAGACAATGCCTACAGAGACCATGGAGGAAGCAGTCCCATTTACCCAGTGACAGTGTATGGAAGCTGTCTCTATTAGCAAAAATAAACAGAAAGCACCATCTTCAGTATGCTATGCTTAGATATATGTAGAAAATGTCAATACATTTCTATATATAGGAATCATATATTTCTATACAGCTTGATGTTGTCTCAGTGCAAAATGCATTTAAATGCTCTTTAATAAGTGATTTCAGAGTAATCAGCTTGTGCTACAACAAAAACAAAAAACAAAAACACAAGCTCTTGCAAAGGGGGAGGAAGAGAGAGAGAGAGAGAGTGAAAAAGATGTGTGGTGCATACAAAAAAGGACTGATATTAACAATTCGATGGGTTCCTAGTTGGTAGAGCAGACTGAGCCAGACGCATACATTAGCGGCTGTCTGCTGCTGATGGGAGCCTGCTCAATGCGGTGGAAATGAAGGATCACCTAGGCTCTGACACCAGCTTATTTGTACGTTTTAATTTTAAAAAGGAAAATCACTGTTTTACATAAACATCTTAACCCCTAAATGATTTTTTTTTTCTTTTTTCCTCCCTCATATTGTTTGCTAATTTGCTGTCAACTTAAAGTGCTGTTTAGCTATAGCCCAACAAAACATCAGTCAAAAAACAGAGGGAAGTATTAGCTTCTCTTTTGTCTGCCATGTACAATTGAGTTATTATTATGATAATTGTCTATTTTAATTTTTAGTCTTCATGGGAGATGCAACAATTTTCTGGAGCTTCATTTTTGAGGCATTCTAAGTTTTAGCAATACACCATTTCATATTTCACCCAAACAATGCAAAAAGAAAAAAAAAGCTTATAGCTCAAGCTCGGGTGATTTGATCAATTCCTTTCATTAACCTGAAAGTCTTTAGCACCTTTGTATAGTATTACATATATGGGACGGATTTCTTTTCCAACCATATAAAGTCTAAGATCCATTAATACAGTGCTGAAGACTGCTACACGAGTCAAGGGAATTCCAATCCAAGTTAATTACTGTTGGAATTAGAAGGAAGAATATTTTACTCGAAGTTGTATAACAAGAATCTACAATTATCACATTTCAGGGCATCGCTCTATTCATTTGATGAAAAATGTCAATGAGGTTTAACAGGAGATGTTCTGCATTTCCGTGGGTAATGAAAATCGGCACATCCACGATAAGCTAACACAACATTTTCAGTGTGTTAATATGCAGTGCAGCAGAAATTTCTGTAGGCAGTAAATGTAGCCATCATTTTGATTCGCCTGTGTGATGATTATGCTCAGTTCCTGACTAGGTACATAATTTCACACTGAAAAGCAGTCATCTCCTCTTAGGAACTAACTGTAGCCTACAGAAAAAAAATAAAAAAAAGGCTGCTGTCTGAGGTCTATAACTAGCTAGATAGTCCACAGTAAAAAAAGAAATGTATCTGGAATACTATAAAAATGCCAGCTGAAACTGTATCACTCAATTAAAAGTAGACTTATTTTATTATGTTCATTTAAAGTGGTTTTGTCCAAACAATGTATCTGAGGCATTCATCACCTTGTTAAGTTTTTTAGTTGTTTGATGATTACGATAGACATCTTCAGAGTTTGTTGGATGCTATGTTGTTGCACTCCTTGGCAACATTAGTATGATTCTTATGAGGAGTTATGTTCTGACCAGAAGCCAGCTCAATTGATTGATGAGCTTCACTTGTAGTGCCTGAGTAGCAACAAGTGGATGGAAGCCTTAGAGAGTTAGTGAATGTCAGGTTAATACAATCAACACTGATAAAATTATTTCATCTTTAAAAACATCTTTAACCTATTAAGTGGGATTTAAAATTAATCACAGAATCTTCCAGTTGATTATAGACTAAAGTTTATCTGGTAGGCTTTCAGAAGTGCAATCTTTATGCCTGTTCCTACTTATTTAGGAGTTAAGGATTAATCGTAATTGTGGGATAAATTAGATATGGTAATGATAGGTTAAGCAATATGAGTATCCTATAGGGATCAAGGCAGACGATTATTCTGTACTTTTCTTTTACTCATTAGCTGTTGCACTGGGGCTGTGATTCTCTACAAGGAGCATGTTCATTTATTTAAATGGCCAAGCAAATCAACAAGGTTTTGCTGAGTAGTTTAGGGCTGGTAATTTTGGTTTTGGTTTTGGGTGGTTTTCTTCCACCACCACCACCCCCAACTTCTTTTCTTGGATGTGTACGTGTCATGCATGTGAAGGTATGAAGGAAAAACAGCTATTCAGCACAGACACATCCCACCCCTTTAATTAAGCTTTTCCTGGTCTATGTAAAAACACTGGCAATGTGTAAATCCCATTTATGTTTGTTATTATTATTTTAACAGATTCTTAAGAATTTTATTAAGATACCTCAGTGATGAAATACACATGAAAATAGTTGCATTAGTAAGTCACTGGATACCGAAAGGGTTGGATGGCATCGGCACAGAGCCAACTGGAAGATTTTATTTTTCATTTAGTTCCTTTCACCTAGTAGGCTCCCCAAGCATTAGGCAGAACCCAGTATGTGGCTAAGTTATTGCTCTAGTGTTCATCACACAAAAAGCACAGTCTTAGCATTTGTAAATTTTCTTCAGGGAGGTTTCTAATCTAGACAGCATTTGCTTTTGGGGATTACACCACAGTCTGTTCCCCACCACCTCCCCCTCTAACATGTAGCCCTTTCAACTTCTTCAAAGAAGTGCGGAAAAGTAGGTTCTTTTATTAATAGCAGAAAACAAACCGACTGCTGGACTTCCGTGGCAGAGCTCACATAATGCAGCAGGGTGGGAACTGTAACAAAGAATGCTTGAATGCACTAAACGTATAGTGAAACCCCATTTACATTCACTGATGGGGCTTAAAGTACAATAAATGAGAAGTTTAAAGTAGAAATAAGCAGGGCTATGAAAAGGCTTCAGTGAAGGTACATACTTCTTGAAAAGTTTAGCACAGGATTTAATTTCAAACTCAAGCCTTTCCTCATAGAATGTATTTCTTCATAGTGCATCCCTTTGCTTAAAGCATTTCCATTGGATGACAATAAATCAGATGAAGTGAGTGCCTCCAATGCATAAAGAAGCACATTCTGTTTATCCAGTTTATATACTGATTTTCATACAAGTGAGGCAGTTAGCAGTGGAAACGTCTTTGTAGTTCACTGTCTGTTCTTCTACACTCTCCTCTGCAAACTGCCTTTGAAGTGCATGGGGAAAACTTTGTGTCTAGAAAAAGTTTGATTGTGACATACTCATTTGCTCTCTACTACTAAAATGTTTTTGTCCATGTGGGTGTAGGTACACCAGAGAATTGGGCAAGGTGGTTGCTTTTCTTCTGCTAAAGTTATTCTGTGAAATAGAATCACAATATTACTAGTAACTATCACCTCTCCTCATCTCTTCATCTCTTTGTTTCAGCCCCTTCCACAGCCCCACTGTCAGGCGCTACAAGATGCTGGCTTTGTTCTCCTAGGAGTTTAAATCAGCCTTGCTCCCATTGTTTGCACTTCTCTCCACAGTGGTTCTTCATCCTGAACATGAAGGACGTTTAAATTGCCCCTACTTGTAAATTTTTGCAGACTCTACATCTCCTCCCTTGGCCCCATTCAGAAAGAACCAGCAGTCAGACATTATATATCAGGTTGCTGGTTGCAGTTTTCCAGAAAAAGCTCTTCTTTCTCCTTTTCTTTTAAAGAATGGCATGATAGTCCTGATCTCTGCACAATCAGAATGGAGGTTCATTTGTAGATGAAGATAAATCTATTTTCAGATTTAATAACTGAAAAGCAGGCTATGGGATAATTTTCTGCTGCTCTGTTCAGCAGAGGTAGTTTCTGCTGGCGATATGCATGAAAGTTTTGCTATCAGCATTTAGCCAGATTCATATTCCCAGAAGTTTTGACGGTCGGCCCTCACCCTCAGGGAGCCTAGTTCTGCTTTGGGCCTTCAGGAGGTAGGTCCACAGACTCTCACCCTGCTGCCATCCTGCAGCAGCTGGCAGGAGTTTAATCCAGACAGGTCACTTCTCCATCCCTGAGACATGGTGTCCTAACAGCCCAGGGATCCGTGTTCAGTGAGCCTGGCATGCGAAATGGCCGGCACAGCCATTTTGTGGTGGGATTTATAGCTTTGCACTGCAAACACAGGGTTCATCCCTCTGTTGGAGAGATTTGTCACAAGTCTGAGGATACATAGTGCTTATAGCTCTTGCTGGTGTTATTTATATACACACACTGGGGTATTCAGGGAGTTAGATTTACTGTGAGATTTTAAATAAACATAGGAGGCTGTGCTTTTCTGTTGTTTATTATGTTGGCATATTATTTTGGATCTTAATTCTCAAACTTACATCTCCCTCCAAAATAGAGGAGTACGGTCAAAATATTGATGCTTTAGGAGCCATTGAGGCACCCAGTTTCTAAACAATGGCTGGATGTTTAGAAGTGAAACAGGTTACCAGTGCAGCATTGGAAACCTCTCCTGGCTGAGTAAGAGGGTTAGATTTCTTGTGGGTGTTGCTGGTATCTGAGTGTTGAGGTTTGGTAGGCTTTTATGAGTTAATAAATTCCAAGGGCTGCAGCTTGGCTTTCTGAAATTTGGTAATCATTCCTTAAATGCTAGTGGGAAATCAAAATTACTACATGCAATAACTAACACTTTTCAAACCCTTTGAAATGTTTCCAAACTGCTGCCTACGTGCTCTTCTTTGCTGCATCGATGGCTAAAGATTAGGGTCACCTCCTGGCACCCATCGTGAATGCAGACAAGAGCATTTACTTTCCTCCCTGCCATTTTCCCAGGGCTGTCCAGACAGTCTGTGGGCTCCTTCACGTGGGGAGCACCACTCACTAATGGGAGTACAGTGGTGTCACAGGGGGACCTTGACTTTTATTAGAGCTCTGAGACCTCAATATAAAGCAAATATTAGCAAAGCAGGAGGTCATGATTTAGTGTGAGGTAATGTTTTACGCATTTCTTTTACCATTTTCTTTCTGCTGTTTGTCATTCAGTTGTTCACAGTAACTTAATGCAATGTTTGGAAAGAGAGGGTTCCAACTGAACAAGATTTGGGATCCCAGATCCCAGTATTCTACTAGTCTCCACTGAAACTCTTCAGATTAGCTTTGACATGCACATTTACTTTTCTCCGATTAATATTTTTTAATGGTCCCAGTGATCTTCTACAAAAGCAAGTAAGAAAAAAACATAAAGGAGGAGCTCCACAGAGAGTCCCTGGGTCAGCATTTTTGTATAAATCAGTCTAATGTGTGTGTCTCAATTCTGTGTGATTTTATCATGGTAAAAAAAAAAAAAATCCTTCAACTTGGATTATGAAATGACAGCAGAATTTAGCAACTGCAGTATTCTTCTAAGAGGACTTGCAGGCTCTGTGGCTGAATGCCATCCACGAATGCCATGGATGTTTTCCTATGTCCTCTCTGCTTCCAGATACCATGTTCCATCCACTAGACCAGGAAACTTGGTACCAAGCAGGACTTGCACCTTACATGGGCTAGGCAAGAAATACAACCAGCCAGCCATCTATTTCTTTCTTTCTTTCTTTCTTTCTTTCTTTCTTTCTTTCTTTCTTTCTTTCTTTCTTTCTTTCTTTCTCTCTCTCTCTCTCTCTTCTTCTCTCTCTTTCTTCTTCTCTCTCTTTCTCTCTTTCTTTTCTTTCTTTTCTTTCTTTTTCCCTCTTTCCCTCTTTCCCTCTTTTTCCCTCCCCCTTGCTCTCCTCCCTTATGTCTCCCACACACAGCAGAATTATCCTCTCCGCTGCCAAGGCAAACTCAATCATCCAGTCTGACTTCCTCCATAAAACATGCCAAAGCATTCACCAAGCAACTCCCATGTCAACATCAACAATTTCTGTTTGGTTAGCATGTATATTTAGGATTTGGGATGGCAGAGAATCCATAATAACCTCCTGGAACAGTCTCCCAGTATTCTATTACATCAATATTAAAAACATAGGCTTTATTTTGAATTAGAACCTGTTTAGCATTAGTTTCCAGCTACTTTTTTTCATTTTCCTGACAATTTAAATGGTCACTTTCTTCCTTTCCCCTCCTAGGATTTTCAATGAAAAACTGATGGGATTGTCTTCATTGTCTTACTCTAAGTTTTTTGGGAAGATTAGATCACATTGCTTGTTCTTGTTTGAGTCTTTCCCATTTTGTCAATATCTTCTGCAAATACTAATAGCAGAATGAGCGAGAGGATGTCAAGAATGGTATTATCAGCTTGCTAGTAATTCTTCTTTTGTTTGACTTACTTACTCATTTATCTTGTTTATTCTCTTCTTCATTTCACTACACTGAGACCACGAGTATAGCTAAAGAAATAAAGAGAGAAAATGATTTGGAAAAGTATTTTTGAGGTATTTAAAAGTGCCGAATTACAGTTAAAATTAGTAGGAGTTTATCACCTAAACTGTTAAGTACTTCTGTTACCTTTATTTAAGCAAAACCTTATGTCAATGGGAGAAATAACAGAATTAGCTTATCAGTCTTTCAGTAATTATTAGCCAGGTAGTTTTTGACCCCTATGAATCTATCTATTGAATAAATTGTTTTTAATTTTATAAGGAAATGATAAAAAGTATATTATTCTTACTATTTGAAAGCTTGTTTGGCTTCAGCATTTCCTGTGTTTCTTGTATGCTCAAGTTACAGAAATAGATCCTACAGATGGATTAAAATATACCCATGTGTTGAAGCCAGGCAATCAGTCTCACATTTTACAGGTATCCATCCAAACAGCTAGGCTATAGCTAGCTAAAGGATTATTTTTAATGTTTCTCCAAAGTTCTGTAACCTAGTCCCTTCACAAGGCTTATTTGTCAGATCTCGGTAAATCTGCAAGCCTATACATTTTATCATTTTCCTATCATGGGTTTAGGGAGGAGGGATGGGGGAAAGACTGATCTTAGATAAACAATGCAAGGTGGTTAAGAAAGGAGGAAGCTGTCATCTGTAGCCTTTCCAGAGACAGCAGTTCCAGACAGTCACCTGAGTATTATCGCTCTGCCTCAGCTATAAATCACAGTCTGGTAATGGCCAAGGCTGACACCCTGACATTTTCAAGAAGAGTAAAAGACCTGATTTGACTGGAAATCAATTTCATTTCACAAATCTTGAACTGGGACACTCCAAACACGGTCTTGTTCAATTTTTTTGTGTCTTATTCAGAATTTCCATGACTTTATTGAAGGATTAGTTGTTCTATACAAGGACTCTGCTTTCCTACGTAAAGTTTAAAATTACAGAAATACGTGTGTGTGCAGTGCATCACAGGACCTGGTACCATGGAGAATGTAACTGCCTTTTCTGACAGCCTGCTGAAGGTGATGGGCACAGCTCTTGAACCTACGTTGCCTTTTCCCCACCTCCAAAGGCAGTAGCTGTCCTGCACTGGAAGAATGAAAAGGCAGGTTCAGAGCATGTGATGCCACAGCCCTGCTCTCCTGCGTGTGGATTCTCGTGAGATGCTCCAAAGTGGTGGCAGTATTGACACATGAGGGCCTCCCATTGTGCTATAAATTGTCATGCTTGCAGCAGCCTTTCTGTAGCAAAAAACAGCCCAAAAGTTCTAAAAATTTCAGCTGCGCTTTTCATCATTTGAAGAGACAAAAATAAACCCCAAGCAAATGGAATTAAAGTGGCTTTTTCTATTTTTTTTTTTTCTTTTGCCTGGTCTGTAAGAATGTACTGTAAAGACAAGATATTCCCCATTCTAGGAGGGAGGGGAATGATCTTAGTGATTGTAGTACCCATGGAACTGCTGCACTAACAAGTGTAAGTAAATGCAATCCCAAGCGTCCCTCACTCAACTGCTCTGATACACAGCACAACACCCATTCTGGAGCAAGGCCACTGCCCAAGCTGAAGGCTTTGGGTGACTGAAGGTCCAAAACTGAGCATGAAATGTTCTTTCCAATGTTTTCACAAGGAGCTACCACGCTCTGCAAAATTTCCCTTTTCTTACTTGGCAAAACAAAACCATCTAGAGGACACTGGTTTAAAAAAGGAAGGTGGCGTAAGGTAATGCATGTATGAGAATCTAAGCCAGTGAGTAAGCTGTGCCTAAATTTGCCAACAGATACATTCCTGTGTGAAACTGAGAAAGGAAAAGCATCCTTAGCATACAGAGGATTAAAAATATCTGATGGCCATTCCACGTTTAAGCCCCTTAAACAGGATAGTGCGAAACACATTGTGGTGTCTATAGCAACAGGTGTGAAATCAAAGGTAAGGATTTTTCTCTCTTTGTGTGTCTCTTGCCTGCTGCACAATACTCCTGGAAAACCTGTCAGAAGCTCATTAAAACCATGCATGTATAACACAGACCCAGTGCATCAAATGACTTTCAAAGGCCTTAACTCTATGCTATGTCTAGACACTGTCCGTGGGCTTTATCACAGCACATCTTAAGGAGCAGTAAAACACATCTGGTGTGGAAAGAAATGCTAACAATCTAGCAAATTGCTAGCATCTAGCCCAGAATCCTTTTTTTCTGACAATAGCCACTAGGACATGCCCAGGGAAAAGGATAAGATCAGGACAAGTAAAGTGATACTTCTCTGTTGTGGGGTTGGGGGTTTTTTTGTGTGGTTTTTTTTTTTTTTCCCTGCCTCCTGTGGAATTCAATTCAATGATTAATATCTGGTATCAACCTATTTAAGCACCCTTGGCAGAATTTTTCTTTTGTGCATGTGTTTAATTACTTGTGCTTTAATTTTCTGAACCCTTTTGGTGTGATAACAATGGTATCTTTACTTGATTACAAATATCTTCGTGTTCTGCAGATTCATTTGCATCCAAGGAAAAATGAGAAGATCTTGGAGCCGTATATAAATGGTTTGCATGGATTTCCAAGGAGCAATGCCTCTGTGTAACCCGCATCATTATGCTCACTTAATTTGCTTTCTCTAAGTGTTTTCCTGGCAGGGAGAATTTCTAATGTTCAGTCATATGACAAATTTTACCTGGGGCCAATGTTTTCTTCTGACACATGTAGCTTATTGGCAAACTTTTCCAGAGACACACTGTTGTGTACAATGGAGAGACTTAAAGGTGGATTAGATCAGAACTGTGACATTTGGCTCTGTGATGTTCTCCTGAATGTTTTTATCAGTATAAAGCATGTCCTGGAAGACAGAGGCATTCTGCAGCCTTGTAGTTTCCATAAAGGGATGCTTTGGCCTTGTTAGAGTCAAGGGGAGCCTTTGGCTTCAGCTGCTGAGATGTCATCATCAAATTTAAACAGTTTGAAGAATGGCCACCATCCTTACAAGACACTTACTTAAACTATTTCCACTCTCAAAAAGCTCTGTACTGTGAGCTGGATCCTTTTTGTCCTTAACATATTCCCAAATTATATGGGAGACAATGCAATGAACCCTGGAAAGCATTTCCCTTGTCAGAACATCATGCCTACCTAGACACGGATTTCAAGAATGAGATGAGAAGTTTATATTGAAGACTGCACCAAAGCAGAATGGAAAAAAAAAAAAAATCTAAATTGTCTATGTTCCAAGACTGAAAATTTCTGTTTAGACTCAACCAAAGAAATATAATATCTAGCTGGTTTGTTCAGGATCTAAAAACCGCAACAAAAATAGAAACAAATCAGGTGGCCTCACTGTGTATCATTTAACATGATGCAAAACTATCCCAGCATATTTTTAATGGAACATGAGTTTAAATATTACCTGCTTAGTTTAAACAGAGATTTTAGCTTTTAATACAGCACCTTTATTGGATGATTCAGGTTGACTATATGTGATTTTTAAAAGTAACTATAGCATCACAATTTGTAAATGGTGTGATAATATCAAAGACTCTACCTGAAGCAATTCACAATCCTCATATTTTAATACATGGTTGAGTGGTTGAATTTTCATTTCTAGAATAAAATTAAGCATCTAATAGTAAGTGCTGATTTTAGGGGGATTAGATCAAGTAAAACAACTCTGCAGTATAATGCCATATATTACAGCATATTACAACCCTACAACCCAGTTGATGAGACAAATCAAAATAGATTCATGTGCTCACTTGGTATTCATTCAGACCTGACTGAAATTTAGTGCTTGGGACTTTGGAGGAGCCATAAGTCATTAGAAATGTTTAGAAAGTGTAAAGTTACAGTTGCCATTTGCCTTAGGGCATCTACTGGTGCTTCTCCCAAAGATGTCAAGTTCACTGGAACTATGTGACATATCTGCCAGCCTCATATTGATGTCTCATATTGATGCTTCAAGTCATCACAAAAGGCAACAGACACTTAATACATAGGAAATCAAGTCCTGTGCTACCTTTCCCATTCCACTGTACTCTCAAGAACTTCACAAACTTGGTATTTTGTTTGGAAAAATTAAAATACTTCCTTAAAATACTCAGTTGTGACTATTACAACCAGCTTTGATTTTTTGAGTTTGTATTTTCAGGAGGTTGGATAAAAGCACAGATTAATAAAATATGTCAGTTGATACTTGGTGTAGCTCAGATTTATGAAAGCTGCAGTTTTGTATGGGGACACAAGACAGCATCTGACCACAGTTACTGCTATAACAGTCAGGTCATCATTTCTCTTTCTTTAATTTCTTCTTTTTTTTTTTAATGTTGATGTTAAAAGGCAGACTTTTTAACCAATAGCTGTCTGTAATGCTCCTGCCATTACAAAATTGTGCTCTCATTTTTCATTAATTGGTCTCTTTTTGGTCTGTTTTCAACAAATGTCAGAACACCAACGGAGGCACACGTTTGGATTTCAGCTGTGTAAACATATCAGTACTCTAGCTTACCCCTTTCATAGCTACAATGAGCAGTTTAAAGCCTACAGTCCAGAGATTTTTAGTGATAAATGTGCTGTCAACATCACAGGTGAGGGTAGGTGCTTCTTTCCCCCAAAAGCTCCAACCATAATAGTGGCCCTGTCAGACCCACAGCAAGCAGGGGCAGCTCTGCTGCACAGAGGTTCTGCAGACCCACACTGGGACTCCCTTTTGCTTCATCCCCAGGATGAGCCTGTCTCTCCTCAGCAGATCCATGTAAGTGAGAGGGAAAGGGCAGTCCACTCTTTTTGGCAGTGCTGTCTCAGAATATCTGCAGGCTCAGGTGGGAAACAAAACACATTTCAGTAGTAAAATCAAGACTTTTTGCCTTTTACCATTTGTTAAGACCAGGGTCTTTTTCAGTTTAGTTTTTTAAATAGAAGCAGAATTTCTGTTCCCCATGCTGAAGTTTTTAACCTTTTCCCAATAATTTTTCTCTTCTTTTGCATTATTTGTATGCCTCTGAATTTCCTGTAAGAGTGATCCTAGTAGAAAAGATTCAGAGGCCTTTTTGGGAATTTCTCTCAAAAATGGTTTATCAGTTTATATAGATTCCTTAAAGGCTGAAAACCAGTGTATTAAAGCCAATTTCCAGCAGTTGCAGAAGACATTTTTCCTAAAAAATCCTTTACACAATTTAAAAAGACTAAGCACAATTCTCAGACTGGTAAAAAAACCCAAGTTGCTAACATTTCAGAAACACAGAGATCAATGGAAGAAAAGGAAGAGGTCATTCATATTTTCCATGATGAAAATCAGGCCAAATTAATGACGACCATAATCAGGTTTAGACCCACAGACCTTAGGAGACCTCATTTATGGCAAGCGTCAGGCTGGCTCCTTGAAAATATTGCTGTGGACATCCTTTGATCTGCATTACTGCTGACAAAAAACTGTGCAGGTGTAGAAAGGTCATGCTCCACTTCTCTGTAGATACCACACACCTCTACTACCTCAACAGAACTACTCATTGGAGTGGGTACTAATGGCAAGTATTTATGAGATCAGGATGCCAGTCTCAAACTATACAGAGATATGAAGATCAACATGATGTGTTGCCTGTGGAGTTTTGTAGAGTTTTGGTTGGTTTCTTGGGTTTTTTAACTTTTTAAAAAAATATATTTAAAAAGCTGGAATGCCAATAACATGCTGCTGAATTAATTTTCCTTTTTTTCATTACATATACACGGCGCTGTGAAGTAGTGATTGATACACAACCTTCTCCAGAAGGCGCCATGCTTAAATGAGTAATTTTTATTCAGACAGCATTATTACTAGAATAAGAGCTTTTTTTTCTGGAAAAAGACTGTCAAATCTGGTCTTCAGTTGCCCAGTTAGAAGAAAGAAAGCCTATGCAGGGTAAAAATATGAGGACAATAACATTTCCTGATTACATTCTCAGGTTGGAAATGATTTTGCTATCTTAACCATCTGAAATACTTCCATTTTTTTCAGAAGTCTCTTATGCAATTAGTAATGGCAAGAACATTTTGAGTCTGAATAGCATGCCTATGTGAGAGTCTGACACCATGCAGTTTCCAGCATCTGGGAGTGAAGTCTCACTGTTCAGCAAGCTGCTCTGAAAAGCACAGATAGCTCTTCCAGCAAGCTGGAAACACGGATAGAGAAGTGCCAAATAAATAGCTTATTTGCTTTAATTGTATTCTTTTAACCATGATGTTTCACTTACAATCTCTGTCTTTAATGCACATAAACAGATATGTGCTCTTTCACAGAATCAGTCCTGATCTTTCTGACATCAAATCTGCGTCTCTGACCAAAATGAACAGAAACAGGTTTTGTGGTCCTCACAGCAGGAAATATGTGCACATATATATATGTATAGATGTATGACTTTTTGAGTATATATTTCAAAGCACAATTGCATTTTGTGTTTGGTGTGTACCTGTGTCAGATTTGTCACAAACCTTTTTTCAGCTGTGCCAAGGGGCCCAGCAGAGCAGGGTGCTGGAGGTCCACAGCCAAGGTGCTGGGCTGTGCCCGTGCGCCTGGCCAGCTCAGTGAGCAATCCAAGGATGATGTCCTTTGTTTTGCCACATTGGGGGATTCAGCCAGAAAAAGCCCCATACCCAGCACCAGCTCTGCTTGACGATGCTGTGCTCAGCTGCCAAGAGAAGTATGCTGGGGGCACAGGATCCCTCACCCCCTGGCTCCCAGGAGCACGGGTCCATCGTGGACTGCTCTGACTTATGGTGTGTCTCCTGTGAGGGGCCATGCTCAGGATGTTTTTCTGTGAGCTGTAAGCTCATGTCACCCTCAGCTTCATGTAGTTCAGACATTGCAGTCCACAAAGCAAGATCTTCAGTGTTTTGCTCTACTGAACTTTTCCCTTGTCTGTAATGGATTGTGGATGGAAGAGGGAGGAGGGGAAGGTGATAGGGAAAAGCAAGGGTTTGATTGGCATGCAGTGATTTTGGACTAGCAGGAAGCAGGCGGCTCTGCTCTCCAGCCCCCACATACTTCTCAGTCCATGTGTGTTGAGAGGGGAAAGAAACCGATATTGTTCCCTCTAAAATTAATTCCCGGTTAGCCAGTTATTCCCGGTTTTTAGCTCAGAGCACACTGTAATTGCATTTTTCATTTCAGTAATTATAGAGGATATTAAAGTGGATAGACAGTTGTAGCAATCTGGCTCTTTAGACATACCCACTTGTCCAAGATCAAATGGCTACAGCATATTCAGGGTTACAGTCTCCTTCTTTTCCTTCTTGTTCTCTACTGCAGTGGATTTTTTTTCGGCGTTACCATGACAACACTATATCTGGCTGCCAGCTCTGTCGTAAGTTATTGAACTGAGACTGGCTTTTGGTTTAGCAGATAATTAGGTTCTGTCTCACAGGTTCATTTTCCTGTGACTGGGACATGAATATGACCTACAGCTGGCCTCAATTTCAGTGTCACAGACAAAACTTTAACCCTTCCTAGTCCCGCCGCTACTGTACCCGCTGTGGTATAGTTTGACAATTCCAAACCCTTTCCCGGGGGTGCTGGACACAGCACACCCTCCCAAGTGCTCAGGGCTGGTTGCCCAGGCTGTGTTAATCCCCAGGGAGGAGGAGGGCAGTCGGGCTTGCATCCCCACGCTGGGCGGGCGGGGAGAGGGTATCGCTAGCCCCAGATGAATATTGATTGTCTGGTATGGAGATTTGTCGGAAAGGTAAGTTCGCTGCTTGATTAGTGACCCTTTAAATAATAGAAATGCACAGGGTGGTGACAGGCCTTTTTTGCTTGTCTCAGGAATATGAAATATTTACAAGAGGTCTGTTTTAGCACACAGTGCCCCCATCTTGGGCTGGTACCTGCAGGAGGGAGCAAAGCCACAAAGAGCTGACATATTGTTTCTGTAGGTACCTCCCCGATTTTCCATTTCTCCTCGGGAAAAGGGGAGGTCCAGCCTGGAGACTCTGGGCTCCTGCCACTGGAGTACATCAGGGCCCAGCACCCAGGCCCTGGGGTGGGTGCAGGCAGAGTAGCACCTCACCAGATGGACTTTTGAGTTCACAAAATCAGCCTGAAGGAGGAAGATCCACCATTTTCTTGAGCCCAGATTTCAAATGTGCTCTTTCCCAATATTTATATGCAGTGTGACATGGTCTTGAAGTTTTAGTGATTTCAAGCCAGGACATAAACCCTTCTCCTGTCTATGAAAAACTTGCAATTAAAACTACTGATGTAAGGGACAGTCCATGAGATTTTGCTAACAGATATTTGCTTGATTTGTCCGTGGGATAAGGCAGGTTTTTTATACCCTTAAAAGTGCAAGCAGGTTTCTCTCCCAAAGCCGGCAGATCCCAGAGGACGTTCCAGAGGAGCACAGGACCATTGGTGTAGGAGTTGTGTATCTGCTTCTCAAAGGCTGCAGATCCTTGGCTTCTGGCAGTGCACACCATAGTGCTGCTGGGACTCGTCCTGCCTGTGGTTCCCATTGGCACTGTTCTTTCTGCGGAATCTCACAATTAAAAAAAAAAAAAGGAAAGAAAAAAAAAAAAGGAGAAAAAATAGTCTGGCTGTAAAAACTGATGGATTTGCAACCGCTATCCATCACAGGGCTCTTGCATTCAGGGTATTCTTTTGCATGCTATGGCAGGGTGGCCACTTCTCAGCTTCCCTCCCTTTTTCCCACTGAATTATTTGTGCCGAGGTCTCTTGATTAGAAGGTCAAAGTGTAGAAGGAGCATCCATCCTGCCTCTATGGAATGTGTCCCTCTGAGCTAATCTCCCAGCCTGTGTTTGTTGATAATGTTTGAAACCTGTCTATTATACAGGACAAAGAAAATGGCATTTCATGAACCAGAGATGGTGACTTATCAAAGATAAAGCCAAAAGCTGCAGATTTAGCATGCATGTATAACCAAAACCATCAAAAAAGGCCCTTGAAGTATTCCTTGATCAGCATATTTAGTGTGGATTAGCCATCCTTGAAACAATAATGTAAAAGTTTTGCTGTGGGGTTAAACTCAGAGTGGGAGTGGCCTGGAGGGGAAGGTCCCCTTGAACTGCAGAAGAAGGGTGTAAACTCCACGTGCTGGTTGGCTGGTAAATTATCCAGCTGCTGGGTATTAATGAACATTGCCTCATCTGGGACCCCACAGCTCTAGCTGATACCATGTCAGCAGCATGTTACAATATAGCAATGGTATATTGCCATATAATAAATTTATTTCTTTATATGAGCAACTCTTAAGGGATTTTCAGGGTTGTTCCCCTGCCCCCTTTTTTTTCAGATTTCATAATGAAAATACAGACTACATAGTTTCAGTTTTTGTTTAAAGTTGGTTTCGGTGCCTGGCCCTTATATTCTGGCATAGTCCTGTACATTTCATCTGTGATCACAATTTTAAAGCCAAATGAAACACTGTTTTCATTGTAACCATTAGAGAAATCAAGCCAACATTGCCAGTGGGATTAAATTTTATAAAAATAGATAAGAAATCTCATTGTTTGGCCTGAAGCAACCTGACATTGTCCCAAAAATATTTGCAAATGAGGGCATGTAAACCAGATCACAAGGAAAACAGGGAGGGGCAGGAGGGATATGATGACTAAGAGAAAATTATTTCATGATTACCAGTTTGAGTACTTAAACTGAGAAATTTTATTGTTGGTAATTAAGCCCACTACCCACCCCAGCAGATATTATTTGCAACTGGCAGCGAGGATGCAAAGCTGTCAAGTCCTTCTGAGGCCCCAAAGTCCTTCCATAGCTGATCCTTTCTAATGTGAAAGACAAACACTGGCAGGTTCTCTCCTGATCGCAGGTGCTGAGACCAACACTCGCTTCTCTTTATTCGCAGAACAATTGCTGAAAGTGGAACAAAAGCAGAAATTCAGGCTGGAAAGAGGAAATTACAGCATTTCATGCATTCTAGCAACCAGTAAATGCCCTGTAAACTTATCTTGAATGTAAGACTTTCTTTGCTGTTTAGAATTAAATAACCTTCTTTACTACCCTCTGCCAGAACCTGCCCCTACACATTACTGCCTCTGTGGTGGATGTTGGCTGCTAAACTTAGCTGCATGGAATCATGTCTGAGTTATGTACCTTGAGTAGGCTGTGAGAATACTTCCTCAAGTGTGCCTCATCCTTTTGATTTCTTATCACATTTTACTCTTCTGTGGTACTTGACCAGGGGAGCAAAAATAAGTCTCTTAATTTAAATATTTCATTGTGACAGCAATGTCAAAAGTGCTTCTGACACTCTGATCAGTTTCTCAGAGCCATAACAGACAAACAGGACAAAAAATATTCTGGTTTAAAACCCAAAATGCTTTTTCTTTTCCTCTGGCTCTTTAAATTTTAAAACTTTTTTTTTTCCCTTATGTTACCAGGCAAATTAAAAAAACCCCCAAACCCTTACTATCATGCAATTAAAGAAGTATAAAACAACATAAATAAGAAAGAAAATATTTTACAGTATCTAGTATGGTCAAATTACAACATATACCAAGAATGAGAGTAGGAGTGTGATCTTTAAAGATGAAACTTTAGATAAGTTTAAAAATTAGCTATAACTCAATTCTTTTCAAAAGAAAAATGATATTTTTTTTCCAAAACAAAAGTGTTGTTTCCATTCAATACTTGATAATTTGCCTAGTAGAACCCATGAGATGATGCCTCAGCAAACAGAACTGTAGCTTGTTATCTGTGTAATGAAGGATTTTTTTAAATTTATTTTTCATTTTACAGGTTTTCTGAAACCTACTTTTTTTATTAAAAATGAATTCTGCACAAAGGAGACACATTTTTTTCAGCCCTGAAGAAGTGATTCTTCTCTGTAAAAGAAACAAAATGGTAATAAAAGTTCCAACAAAACTAATAATAAAATTTGAGATACCAGCTCCTAACCCAAACAGATGCTTTACTCAGAGAGCACTGACATCTCTTGCCTATACAGTGGTGTAGAACATATGCTTAATTCTCTGACATTCCTAAATCTAGGAGAAGTGTGGCAGAGGAATCACTCTGAGGAGGGGGAATTGGACACTTCCCAATGGTGATGCTTGCTTTGGGTTTGGTCATCACATGAAACATCACCATGAAAGTCTCTTCATGTAGGTAGAGTGGCCCAAACACCGTTTTCCCAGCTGCTGTAGCAGACCTTGTCCAGGGTGGAAGTTCACCTGAGCAAGGAGATCCTTTTTAATTTTTAAAATGTATACTTTATTTTTAAAAGTGTAATGAGAGAACTTATTTATTTATTAAAATGTGAATTACAAGCTGTATGGTTGGCACCTTAATCACTCAAACCTAGTAATTCTTTTTCACTTTTTCTCAAATAATTCTGATGCAATAATAGCAATAAGATACTTTAGTCAGTGCGTTTCTGGGAATCATTGCACTTCTCAGGTGACTGAAGTCACTTATTCTTCATCCTCATGCTTCACGACACATCTAAGACATGAAATTATTCCCTTCCAGTGTGATGCCTTCTCTTACTCTTATTGCTTAAATGATTCTTAAGGATTAGTGTATTAAAAGCATTGTGAGAAATTTGGGGTGGAGCAGTCTGAGGGAGGAGAAGATAATATTTTACATTAGAGTTATCAACCTGATCCACATTTTGGTGATTTTTTTATTCTAATCAGAAGAGTCTGGATCTAATACACATCCATGGTATGGGCTAGCAAAAATATGGAAGACACAGGAACATTCTTGACAATCTGCTGTGAACAAAAATGGTCACATATAGCAGCAACTACCAGAATTTAGAAGGTTTTGTACTTGCAAGAATAAAGAGAATTTCATTCTCTGTCCACTGATGGGTATTGCCAGCTGTCTCCTGTATGCAGGTACCATTCTTTGTTCCCAGGATTTTATGCATTCAGCTGCGATTTCTCTCTAAATCCTTTTACCATATCTTGATTGGTTTGCAGACAGAATACAAATTCTCTTGAGACAACTCTACCATTACCATTTTAAATTGTAGTCTTTTTCAGAAAATGTTGTTGGATTTTTGTCATTAACATTTGAGAACAAAGGACTGGAGTTTCAACATTTGTTGCCACCCATGGGGCTTTTCCTCACATAAGGCTCTAGTTGCAATATGAGAAAACAACATTAGTTTCATGTCCTTTGCAAAACAATGTGTAGACAATCACAGAAACTTCTCTGCATTTGTTTTACTGTGCATTTATTTTACTGTGAGCAAGGACTGTAAAACACAATCACACATTTTAGCTGGAGGACTACAGAAGTAATCTCTGAAGCCAATGTTGGGGAAATGGTGTATTTACTAAGTCATTACTTAGTAAAGTCCTTATTTACAAAGCTCTGGTGAGCACTAATCTCAAGCTTAAAGTTATAAATGTAGCTGCATGCTCTGATGAATCAAAATTTTAGCTGTTTCCATTTCTGCCTCAGTGACAAACTTCACGTATTGCAAGAAAATGCTAAAGCTATTAATAAAAATAAAAGATCTGCTCGATATCCAAGGCTGCGTCACCAAGCTGACTGTCCCTCAGTTTGAAATCCTGTATATATGTAATCAAATATTTGTCACTAAAACCTTATAGCATTAAATGCAGCCAAAATGATGTTGTGTTCTCAACAATCCATCATTCATATATAAATAACAAATGCCGTGTGATAGATAATATACAGTATATAACATATATAGGATCTGTTTTTAAAAAATGATTTTCTAAAAAGATCTTATTCCTATTTAATCTCTTCTCCTTCGTGATACAACCAGCTATGAAAACACTTTCATATACCAGTAAAATAGCAAAAAATAATGAGAAGACATGATTGTTTTTCTGTTTCACTAAGTAAAGGCCTTTGTTAAAATTATTTTTCTCCCCTCTATTTGGTGAAATGTATAAATCTTTATAACTGGTATTTTATATATCTCGTATGTGTAGGGCATGATCACTGCTTATGGCATTTTTCCTCACAAGAGAGATGAAAATGTAATTCTCAATGTCAGCAGAAACTGGTCTCTTGCTTTTCACAGGTGAGAGGCAGCATCCCAGGAAAGGCAGGCTAACCCCAGTTGTGTGTGCTGTAAGTCATGCATGTGCCATGTCTTATGCAGATGATGTGATAACGATATCTTGTAGAATAAAATCTTTAGTTAAAGATAGATGAATTGCTGAAGTTCTTTTCAGCTTGTTCTCCAAGTCATTGCATTGCATTCCTGTCTGGAAATGTTTGTGATGGTTTGTTTGAGACAGCTACTGTGTCAGTTCTGGTCCCAGTGGGCACATACATTGCCTTTTACAAATACTGGCAAATAAAAAAGTTCTCAAGCAGGAAAGAGTTCTAGGATACATCCAGGAAGGGACACTGTGGTATTTGCAACATAATTTTCACATTTTCTGATTAATTTTTAAAGCAATATATAAGTTATAGACTTATAAGGCAGTCTGTCAGTGAATAGCAGACTTTCTGGATTTCAAGCAAATTTTTCTCTTGTGTCTTTCAGAAATTTTCATCCCTTTTAACCCTGTGGTGTTGAAAAGTAATTTATCCTGCTTATGGTTCAGAAAGGGAAAGGAGTTGTTAGCAGAAAATACTCATCTGATGTGCTCAGCCTGAATACTGGGAATAGTAGTGAGAAACTTCACAAGCTCTCTTGTCACACCTTGCTGACCTTAACAGTTTAGACAGCTTGGAAAGGACTTTCATCTTCTATGTCCAAGCTGAGTGGCAATTATAAACACTATGGATCCAAATTCTTTGTCTCTCCCTGCTCTGAATGACCGTGGTATTTATCATGCTGTGGGAAGCAGTGTTATGAAATGAATGCAATCCCATATAATTCAATTGTTTAATTCTGTGCACACCTGGGAGAGGTTTAGGAGAGATATTACATGTGTTTCACATCTGTTGGTTTCTGGAATTTTGATTCAGTGGTCTTTGGCTTGTTCTTTGCCCATTCATATTGTACCTATTTAAACTCCAGATGTGAACAAGAAAAATTAATTTCTTCCTATCTCATCTTTTAATACTGTCAGATGAATATGAATCTCAGCTCTCTGGAATATATTACACAGAATATTCATTTTGTTTAACGATTATTAATATTTCTATAGCTGTGAACCTAGACATATTTCTTTTTTAGGCTTTACACAGCATATTACATCTCCTGGGATGTGAATTTTCTGCATGTCATTTTATAATCAATAGCAGTTGTTATTTACATTTTCTTTCTGACCATTTTTGCATAATATGCTTATCCTTTTTATTATTCCTAGCTAGAAAATGCCAGAATAATTTTATTTGCAACAACTGACATTTTGATAGGGAAAAAAGTACTTAGTTAAGTATTTTTACATTATTCTTGGTTTGTTTTTCTTTTCTTCGCAACACCAGATATCACCTTTGATTAATAACAATCATATATGGGCTTTGTTCCTCTTATCTGGGTGTCAGCAGTAATTGGAATCCATATCCATATCCTACCTTGCAATCATGCTGCAAAAGGCCAATAAATTCCCGCTGAGTGTGTTACTTGTTAAATTTAGTGCATTACATTCAGGGTAATGAATAAAAGCACTGGGCCGTTACTGTCTGGTTGGCAGAGGAGGAGTAAGAGCAGCCAGACTCCCCTGAGGCCCCGAGCAGGCTTAAAACTGTGACAGGCAGAATCAAGGGACTCCCTAAGCATCACAGTTCAGTTTGTCTCCCTTAATTTCCTCTTCTACCAGGATTTTTAGGGGAAATGGAGGTGAGATAATCCTGCACCGAAGCACAAAATGCACCGTGCTGGTATACCAGCACTCCCTTGTGCAGATTCTCTTCTAGGCAATGCATTAAACATTCATGTGATGACAGGTTTGACTTTACTTTAAGAGATGCATACATCATAAATATATATATATATTTATATTTATGTTATTTTATAGATAGATAAAATATACACAGAAATGTAGGACTCTACCCAATCCACATAAACCTTCTGTTGGACTGCTGACTGATAAAAATAAACTCTTCAGACTTTTGGATGTCTGAGCACTGCTTTGGCTGACACAGGAGCAGCTGTGTGTCTCTAACTATGGGAAGAAACAATATGTACTCCAGTTCTGAACCTGGGCCTGGGAAGTTCATGAATTTCAGTTCCTCCTGGTTGGCACGCAAGTTTACTGTGTTAAAATGATGAAAATCTGATAAATAAGGTTATGGAAGAACTGAAGTAACAAGACAGAATCTCGGTGAAAGGATGCACAAATCTATTTTGGGAAGACTGGGAAAGAGTTTTGCACTTTGTCTACAACCTCCTTTTTGGTTTTTCTGTGCCTTTGAACAGTGGGATCCTCTAAGTGAACTCCCTGTCTTGAAAAAAGAGGGACTCAGGCTCCTCTGGTGCCTCTGCAGGCTTCAAAGTTAGGAGTATGGAGAGTCACACACGGCCCTGCAGGAGGGAGGTGGCACGTCCACCTACAGCTGGAAATATATCCTGGAGCCTTTCCCTCTCATTCCCGTGCCTGTTCCCTATTCCTTTGGGGGCCATGAGAGGCAAACTAGGATGATCACATTCAGACCCAGCATCTTCTGCAGCTTTGAAACTATGAATTTTGGCAAGGTTTGGACGTTTACAGTTGTTGCACTCCTTTCAGGGATACCTGTCATGGCCAAAAATCTCCTGAATTGGACATACTGCAACTATGTCAACGTGTATCATGTAGAACCCAACTACATGTTATATTGTCAAGTGAATTAAAATCCACCAAACACAACAAAGTTATAGTGGAGATCTGATCTCTGCTGGAGTCAGAGGCAAAGGTGTTACTTCATCAGGATATTGTCAGTTTGGAGCTGCTTTACTGAGTCCTTCTGAAGTAATACTGATTTTTTCTGTCTTGTCACTACAGCAAGAATCTTCCTCTTATGTTTCAAGAGCAGATTTTCAAAACTACCAAGGAAACAGGTTCTTTGAGCTAAACCCACTCCAGGATTCAGGTCATCCAGCTTTTCTTCTAACTGTCCCCGGTGGCTTAATTTTTTTTTCCATTTTTTTGTTTTTAGTACTAGTGTAGTTTAATATTGGATGAAATAATTTGCTTGATGGTGAGAAAAACGTTTTGTAAGTAATGGAAGAAGAGGATAAACCACGCAGCCTCCATATCTGCACGTAAGATTTGTGAGGGTACTCTTTTATTTTAGGGTTTGGAAGAGTCTAGGTTTAAAGTAAGAATAATTTGTTGTATAAAATTACAGATATAGGATATCTGTACTCTGGGATTAGACTGTATATTCAATTCCAGAAGTAACTGTGCCTGGCAATTCAAAACTAAGGAGGGCCTCTGTCACCAGAGGGAAGAAGATCCTTGCAGTATAAAGAATTGCATCAACTGCATCAAATAATTGCTCCAGGTCGTTAGAGCTTAACATAAACCTTCCGCAACATACTGGGGGGAAAAGCAGTATTTTGTTTTAGAAAAGGGTAGTCTTTTGATATGAGTGATCTCACACAAAACAAAATATTTGGTGTTGCCCTGTTTTAAGTAAGAACATGGCTCATGATGCTGCTAGGAAAAGTTCTTCCTTGAAATTGCCCTATTCATTATCTTAACCTTATCAGGGTTCTGTCTGGCAATTGCATTAAAATTTAAAATGACAAATCAACATTTCTAAAATGCAAATACACATGCTTATGGAGCATACCCATGGAGAGAGGTTTTAAGATCACTTCATTGGGAAGACAGTTCTGGCTCCTGATGTGGTCTTGTGGGAAGCCTCCTAAGTAGTTTACATTTCAATAGGGAATGCAAACAGGTCCTCAGTTCTCTCAATTTTGAACTGTAAAATACTGCAGATGAGCCCAGATCCTCCAAAGAAATCCTTCTGAATCATCACAGAAGGGAGACTGGGAATATTTGCTACGTTCTGAAAAGCTCCACATGTCTGAGAGCTCCAATCCCCGGTCTCAGGTCAGGCAGTGGTTTTGCTCTGTGCCAGCCATTGACATTTGTTGTTGATGGATTTTTATTTCATCTTCTCATGTTCAGCATTCCTTTCAGCTGGAACATTTAGTTTAAGGCTATCTGGGTGCCATGGATAGAATCATCTTTAATCTTCTTTCCATCAGAAATTGTGCAGGAGCAGATCCAAGTGCAATGGCTGTTGGCGGGCTGGATTTATTTATATTAACCCATTAATTTTTGCAGATGGTTTGTGGGTTTTGTTTTACTTTTAATATGTTCTGGTTCATGCTCTTCTCCTCCCTATTTTTTTTTTCCCCATTGCTCTGGGGGCAAAATAAACTATGACAACGATGTTGAATGTAACAACTCAATGAAAACTTTGATTATTTTAAAAGTCCATTATCTGACATGAGAACTTCATGTTTTTCAAGTATTTACTTACTTTCTGGACAATGTGTGCCACTTAGGTCTATACAATTAGAGCCAAACCAATATATCTGGAGAAGTAATCAACTGCAGTACTGTATTTGTGTCCTCTCCAAAAAAAAACTAGTCTGCTGTATCTACTGCCAAGATCTGGCAGGTAGCTTTGAGGAGATTAATGGCCCTGGTAGTTGTTACTATTTGTGCCTTTTTTCCCTTTCTACACTTAAATTATTACATTCCAAATGCTTATTTACTGGTTAGCATGAATGTGCTGGGGAAAAAAAAAAAACAAACCCAAACCCAAACAGTCTAGCAAGTGGAATGTTGTGATCTGACCTTGTATTTGTTTATCAATTTATGTTTTTCAAGGTACTGGACTAACACAGCCCTCTGAAGTGCTTGAGGGATCAAAATCATCTGTTCTTTCAGAAGCAATCTATCAATAACACAAAGGTTATTCCAGTCCTGCCAATATGGAAATAGATTTGCTGGACATTGACTCACTTGCCACTGACAAAGATGGAGTTGAAATCACTGGCAAAACTCATGTGTTAGTTTTTCATGTCTAACTTGCTTTGATCAACCAACATTGCAGGCAGGATGAGGTCAGATTGTACTTATCATCATCATTGCTTGTTAGTTTGGTGGTTGGTTACCATTTCTATTTTCAATAGGTTGGATCGTTTTCTCCTCTGAAAACTTTGTGTGATAAGTTTATCATGTGGGAAAAGAATTAGAGAAAGTAATATTATTTGGATCAGAGTTGAAAAAATATCCAGTGACCTGTCTTCTGTTTCTTGTCAAAAGCTACCATGAACAAATATGCACTCAATCAGTAAAGAAGCCTGTGAAAGTACTAGGAATTGCTTTTCTGTTTCAGCACATTTTTTTGCATGGCTTTTTGATGTGGTGGAAAAAGGCTTTGGTCTTCTGGAAGTCTTTGTGTAAACATACTTCCTAGCCCATATGAAGATGTGTTTGTGGCTACTGGCTGAGTAATTTAAAGATTGGAGTACCAAAACAGGTGGAGATATACAGTCTGTTTTGCTGGGAGTTTATTTGATAATGACTGGGGGTTTTTTTCGGGTGCTTTTCTTTTCCTACAAGCTTTAGATACTCAAATCATTAAAGAACAGCCTTCAGAACTTTACTTAATAGTTCCCAAAGCATGGTACCTTATTGAGGAATCTTCAAGCAGTTCTCTTGAAATTCATGCAAAGTGAGTAATATTGGGGGTTTTGTTAATTTTTATTACTATTGTTTCTGAATCTGGCTGCATTCTCAATTTTCTGAGTATTTCCTCTATAATAGGGTCTTGAGTAGGCCTTAATGGCTCTGACCAGCCCCACCTGGAGTCCTCACCCACACCCCAGCTCTGTATGAGCTCATACTCCTCCTCTGGAGGGCTCTCTTGCAGTCTGGAAATCTTACTTTTGGTGCTGAGTTTTGGCCCATCAAAGGGGTGTTAAGGGAAGAATTATCTTCCTCAGGGAATGGTGGGCACAATTGCATGTGGGGGTTCTTTACCAAGAGGCATTTGCCAACAGCCTGTTCAGAGGCCTTGTCTGAAGAGCACTTTTGTTTCTAAAGGATTCTCTGCAGAAAGTAGTTGTTTTCACTGTATGTGTTTTTGTTAAGATCTGTAGAAGTGTCATGTGTTCTGCTGCATGGTATATTAATCTTTGAGCTTTCCAATGGGGGAAAAAGCAGAAGAAAATTATTCTCCTATTTTGTTTAGATTTTTTTTCTTCATTCTTCCTTTAAGTGAAAGTTCAGGACAGTGTAGGAAATTGATAGTGGCACATCCTGTTTTAAATAGCTTGCTCTTCTGTTCAAGATTAAATAAAGACTTTGGGGTATTTTAGAAAACTAGTAAAATAATAATGAACTTGGTTTGTGGGACTATCTGATGGAAGTACAACAGATGAAACCAAAAAGGGAACAAATGATGAGAGATATCTTAATAACTGAGTGAACTGCTTTTATCTTGGGATAAGTTGAGTTCTCCCTTGATAAATTTAGATACACTCTAGTGTTGTTATGGGCTTGCTGACCCTTAGTAAGAAGTCTGAGTTTTGCAGATGAAAATAATAGAGGAAAGGATTAAGAAATGGCTCACAATACTAGATATTCTGGTGGTCTTAGTCT
Source organism: Pycnonotus jocosus (assembly GCA_013400435.1). NCBI lineage: Eukaryota > Metazoa > Chordata > Aves > Passeriformes > Pycnonotidae > Pycnonotus > Pycnonotus jocosus. Next base: position 318,057 of record VWYP01003265.1, on the reverse strand, counting down.
ATGACATCAGATGACATGGAAACCTTCCCCCTAAAGGAGTAATTAGAAGACCCAAATCATCCTGCATGCCTACACAGCAGGAGAAAAATGAGAGTCTTGTGAAGACTTGTACCTGGAAGAGCACTGAAATATACCTCTGCATATTAATTCAATCTATAGAGGCTGAGTGGGACAGTTCTGGTACAGGTTTTGCTGGACTGGATAACTTGAGGTGCTGAACAATGTCTGGCCTAGCTGAGAAATCTGATCATCAGTTACCTGTAAAATTATTATATAATGATTCCTCTTTGAGCTTGTGAGGAAGAGCAAGAACACAGCACAGTAAGAGGTTGTTAGGGTTTTTTTAGACCTATCTCAAAAGGAAACAGGATGCTTTAGTAAGACAAGGAAAAGAACTGAATCAGCTTTTCTGGAAAAAGATTAGAATAGAATAACAAAAAAAGGAATGACTGGGGAAATACTTTGTGGGACAGAGTCTTGTTAAAAATGGATTCATCTAAGCTCAGATCTCATACTAGGCTTCTTTTCAAAATAGATATGCAAGTCCAAAGGTAGGAGCAAGTGTGACAGAGACTCTTCACTTCCCTTGTGTGTGGCAGGCATCACCCCTCTGTGCAGGGGTGTCATATTTTAATTAGTTAGTAAGTTTCCTCAGCAATGTCCCTAACACAATGCTGCAAGCAAATGGACATCAGTACAAGCCTAGATGGAATGTGTGCTTACAGCTTATTTATGTTATCAATCTCTGCAACCACAGTTTGTATATATAAAGGAAATTACCTCTCAAAGATTATTGTATAAAGTGAGTTTGAAGGATAAGAACAAGGTTAACTTGGAGAGGGAGAGAACAATATAGATACCAAGTTTTGATTTGGGATTCCAAAGGTTTGTTTATAATAGGAAATACCATGACAGAGCTAGCTTGACTTGGGACAGTTTATTGGCTTTTTTTAAAATATACTTTTGGCTGTAGAGCTTGCTCAAAGAAGGAAATAGCACTGAACTGGAAAGCTGCATTGGAACAGTAAGTTTAGAGTTTTTGCAAGAGCTCTACAAACTTTCTTCATAACAGATGAGGACCTGAGTTGTTTGATTACTTGGTTGTTTGTGTGGTTGATTTATATTTGCTTCTTAAACTATGATTGGCCTTGTTATGGAAGTCCTTGAGTGAGCCTACCTACCAACTTGAAATGTGGAGATTACGCCTTCAGAAATATCAAATACGTACCAAAACACCTAGCAGAAATAATCTGCCAAACATGATTTTATTATCCTGACACTTTAAATTATCATAGAATTGTTTCGTTTGGAAAAGTTCTTTAAGGCCATTGAGTCCAGCACTGCCAAGCCCACCACTAAACCATGTCCCCAAGCTCTACATCTACATGACTTTTAAAGCCCTAAGGGATGGTGGCTCTGGGGGCAGCCTCTTCCAAAGCTCGACAACCATTTCCACTAAGAATTTCTTTTAGCATCCAATCTAAATCTCTCCTGGTGCAAATTGAGGCTGTTTTTTTATTATCCCATCAATTCTTACTTAGGAAGAGGAACTGCCTCCCATCTGGCTACAGCCTCCATTCAGGCAGGTGTACAGAGTGATATAAAGTCTCCCCAAGCCTCCTTTATCTCCAGGCTAAATACCTTCAGCTGCTCCTCACCAGACTTGTTCTCCAGACCATTCCCCAGCTCTGTTGCCCTCCTCTGGACTCACTCCAGCACCTCAATATCCTCCTTTCGCAGGGGAGGGGTGGGGGGTGAGGCAAAACTAAACACAGAATTTGAGGTGCACCAAATTCTGTGCCAAGTATGTGGGAACAATCACAAAATTATGCTCAGCTATGGATCTCTATGCATAAAGTGGCCAGTTCAATTGTCTTCCAACGTTTTTTAGTGATGAAAATATCTAAATCTATGAGTGAGGGTACTGGTGAAGCCCTAGATGGCATCCCAGACTGACAGTGTTTGAGGATCCTGCCCCATTGGAAGCGGTCAACAATTATGAAGACTACACACATTCAAATGAAAGATTCTTCTTCAAGTAACATTTGATGAAAGGCAGGAAGGATATGTCTAAAACTCTTATAATCCAAACTGAAATGAGAAACATTTCTACTGGGATCTGTTCAGCTGAAAATGAATTTATAAGGTAGTTTGGCTGATATAGTCCAGACTCTATAAAAATATTGTGAACAATATCAAGAGAATGGTCATGAACCCAAAGTTTACTGCCAATATTTTGCATTGTCAGCAAAAACAGGGTCACAAGACAAATCTTGAGACAAATATTTGAGTTAAATAAGAAGTGTAGAAGGGTGTAACCAGCCATCACAGTGTCCTATTTTCAAAATTGGTGGATAAGTTAATGAAAACACACCATATGGGTATGGTGAATGAAAGGGAGAGCAAAAGTGAGCATGTTTTAAAAGAGATTTAATCAGGTAGTCATATTGAAGGGGAGTAATAGAGTTTAAGAAATTAAAAGAAGAAGAAAGAATAAAAGAACAAAACATAAGAAATGGACTTCCATTTGCTGACTATTACAGCAAAGCTAAAAGCAGATCTCAAATGTGTAACTCACAGTGTATGAAATTCATAATAAAGAGAATTAAGAAAGAAAAAGTAAATGCTAGGGCTCTGATGAGGATACAATTCTAGGGGTTTTTTTTGCATTTGCAGATGGAAACCACCTCTCCTGTACAGAGCTGCTTCCCATCCCACAAGTTAGCACTCCAGAATTCTAAATGCCTTCTACAGGCCATATGTGAGCAGGAGACACTCCTTTTGAAGTACTTTAGAGATGCAAGCATATGGAAATGTGAAGACCACTTCCATTGCTGGTTTGAACTTGGAGACACTCTAGCAAATGGGATTTACAAATGTTACCACATAATTATACAGCTTTGACAAGTTCTTTAGAGGAGTACCACCCCCCAGCATGTGGTGGGTACTTCTAAAGTTCACTAGGGAGAACCTCCACTTCAGATTTCAAACTTTTCTCTTTTTTCTTTTTTTTTTTCTTTTTTTTTCTTCTTTCCTGTTTCAGTAACTTCACATTTTCAAGAAATATGACAGAGTGTGGTAGGACAAAATGTTCTGATGGTGTTTAAATCAAGGGCATGACACAGGTGTAAACAAAATTTAATCAAATTTTCGAGTTTTATTGGAGGGCAGGTCTGGTGAAGGCTCCCCAGTAACCATTTTTTTGTTTTTCTCTTTTTCTCTTCTTTTATTTTTTGGTACATTCTTTCACAAGAAGTCATAAAATATATGTAACTGACTTTGCATTACAGATAGTAATATTTATTTATTTATTTATTTATGTGATTTCTTGAGAAAAATTTAACTATTGGGGGTCAATTTGTTTAACCTGTTCTGCTGCCTTCCACAGGATCTCTGTAGCTATTTGCACTAATAGCTGTTTGGGGTTTTTTTGAGATGACAGCTTACCTTGTGTCATCAAGGTCTAGACAAGATTGACACTTAACTCAAGTTTATGGAAAAAATGTAATCTTACAAAAATGTGGCACTGAACTCCATAAATCTTCAATTCATATTAATGTTTTTGGAGTGAGTATGGTAGAGCAAAATTTGACAGGATTTTTTTCCCAACCAGTAATGCACTTTTTATGGGCTTATTTCCTCTTTAGGGAGTTAAAGGTAGCATGGGACAGCTAGTGAAATGAAGGAGGAGTTAAAAAATACATATCACATCTTTGTTCACTTCTAAGAGCAGAACAATGAATCTTCTGAGGTCTTTTCATACATGTTATCTTTATTATGCTGGATGTTACCTGCTTGGGATTTTTTAACCACACCATTTTCTAAATTTGACTTTCCTTGGCCCAAGGTGAGTGATTCATAAATAACACCTTAGCACTTAGAGAATTTTTTTTTTGTCTTTAATGCTGTTAAAGCACATTTTAAAAAGCATAGTGAGCATCATTATGTCCATCATATAAGCAGAAAATCTGCAGCAGAAAAAGGTTAAATGACTTGCCAGAAGGCACACAGAAAAGAAGAAGTAGCAGACAACCACTCACAAGTCCAAGGATAGTTCTGTTCCTTAGCTCTGGAAGGTAGGAATAAGAAGCACCACACAGCCTCTTCTCTGCAAGATGTCTTTTCACAACATGGCTAAGTTTGGCTCTCACTGCTCTTTCCTGCTTAGCTGATACAGTTTCAGCTTTTACAGCCATATGTGATAAGAGCTAACCTCAACATCTATAGAAATTGGTACTTAAAGGACTTTGTACTGATGTTATTAATAGAAGAAAAATTTGTAAGATCCCACTGTTGAGTGTCATCTTTGCTAGATAAAGTTTCTTCCTAAACTTAACTACCATGGAAGCAAATAAAAAGACTGGAAAAACTATTTGCCCTAATACTTAAAGGTTTAAATGAATTTTTGCAGGCATCTAGAAGACAGCAGCAAAACAAGACAGTAAACCGTTTTTTATTCTAGATAAATTTAACAAATTTCTGTACCAGAGTAACAGCAGATGTTAAATATGCTGACTTTTAAGAAGGTTTTAGTAGCATTTTATGTGCTACTAAACTATAACACACAACAAACTAAAAAGAGGGACCTAGATGAAAAAAGATAAACAAAGTACCTGGGTGGTCACAGTTCAGAAGAATATCAAGATGGAAAAATCTTTCAAAGTTTCTGCAGTTGCCTGTTCAGCTCAGGGTAGGGAGGGGTTGCCAAGGTGATGAAAGACAGTTTTGGTGCTTAAAATGATTTCAAAATGAGAGAAATTATCTTGGAGTTGAGTGGGGATGGAATGAATTTCAGTAGGGACATCTGCAGTATGTAAAGTTTAGGTAGGAATAGTCAGCCATACTAAGGCAGGTAGAGGAGCAACCAGGTAAATTGTGTATGGACAGGGACCTGCAAGTTGTTGAGACTAAAACCAAAAGTAAATATAATTATACTGTTGAAAACCAGAAAAATACATACTGGGGTATACCCACAGGTTTGATTTTTAAGATACACTCATCTTACAGAACAGGAAGAAGCACAGCTAAATCATTATGTTCTGTCCTGGCCACTGCTCTTCCAGATTCATTGAAAAGAATCTCGAGGGAAATAAGGAAATTAAGAAGTCCATATACCTTCATTTGCAGAGTAAAATTATTTAGTTTCAATACTAGAAGTCTGATGAGAAACCTGGCATCAATCTTTAAGAATGCAGAGAGGAAAGGAATGATCTGTTCCCTATCTTCACAATAGATATGACAAAAAGGAAGTAATAAACTTAATTTTCAGTAAGGAACCTAAAAGTTAAACATTAGATAATCCTTTTATCGGGAAGGAAAGTAAAACACTGCAGCAGCTGATCTAAGGATGTTCCATTGCTGAATATGTCTTTGGAAATGTGAATCACGGACTGTGACCCTTTCTGAGGCTGAGGGGGGCCTGGGTAAATCCTAAGAATCTGCTCTTGGAATCTCATGCCACTGGTTTTGGCATGAGACATTCTAAACACAAGCCTTGCAGCCCAAATATTTCAATCCCGCACAGAGTATAAGATCTGGGGTTTCAAGATTTCTACAAGCTCATTAAAGTACAAAATATTTATAGCTGTCACAAACTTAACAAAAAAGCATAAACCTTCCACATGTTTTTATTATTATTTTGCTGGGTCTGCAGACATCCTGAAACAGCAATGCAGAGATGTGACCAGCACATTTCTTTGTGAGGATGGACATCTGTGGTCACTCAGAGTAAAAGTCATGAGAGTATCATCTGAGCCATGCTTAGACCCTGCCTTGGCAAATCACATAAGTGGGTGAACAGGTTCTTTCTGCATCTGTTTATGGTTAGCTTTGCTACACTGTTTATTTTGTACATCTTTTTCTTGATTAAACTTTAGCAAGTGTATGTTAGCATCAAGAGCAGGTAAATTAAAGCACTGCAGGTCAAAAGCACACTTCCTATTCTGTCTATGTTGCCATGTGTCTCTGTGGGTACACACTGGAGCAGGTACATGGGTAACTTTGGGAAGCCTCTGTGAGCTGGATTTGGTACACTGGGTTATCCCCTGCTTTCTTTAGTGTAATCAGGCTGATTTGTGTCAGCTGAAAATCTGATGCTTTATTTTTAGCATTTAAACACACAGAAAGAAGTCATGTTCTTGGTTTAATCCACTGGAACACTGGGATTTAGTGAAAAGCTTGTGTAGAGATGACAGAACTACTGGCTACATAAGCAGAGGAAGATGAGGGAGGGAATGTGCAAAGAATGCTCTTGAGAAGTAGATTAACTTTGGAATTTTAACATGCAGTTATCATTTAAAAAATAAATGAGGAGGGTTTTTTCTCTTCAGAAGGGAAGATTTTGTTCATTTTCACAGATAATCAGTCTGTTCCTGTAAAGTTGATAGGATGCTGTAAGAACTTCCTTGCATGGTTTGTTGGTGTGCTTTCATTTCTTCAGTGAAACAGGGGAATTATCTAAGGGAGGATGGAAAGGAAACTGATTCTGAGTAAAATTTCTCAAACAAGCTTAGTGTGCTAAGCTTCAGTGCCAAAATAAAATTTGTAGTACAGATACCTGGCAGAATATTGTTTGTTCCATACTTCTGTTCCAAAGTGCAGTAAATTAGGCAGCATGGAGTTAATAATGAGTAAAATTTGCCTGTTCTACATAGTACTTTTGCATCTGTATGCTGTTACTTCCCACTGGTTTGTCCCCTCACTAGGACAGTTCATCTCTTTCTTCTTTCTTATCTATCTTTGTGTTTAACTTCAATCAGGGCCTATTTTCAGCTAGTCTTGGATGCAAGGGCAGCAAAATCAGGTTGTTGGAAGCCTTGAATTTCCTTAGGCTGGCCTATTTCCAGTGGGATAGGTGCTGAGGAACCTTCAAAGCAGAAACATTTGTTATGTGAACGTGGGCAGGTGCCTTTACATGTTTGTGGCCCCCTCACTGGCCATTGCACTCAGATTGATCATTGGCCTCAGAAAGAGCAGCAAGAATCTGAGAATTCAGCTTGCAAGGATTGCCAAGAAGCAGCCCTCTCCTGTATATTTACAGAGAACCCATTTCAGAAAAGCAGCATGGTTTGTGTTTGTTTCCAGCAGTAAGAACAGCTTCCTTTGAGAGGTATTTGCTCCTGTGACACCAATCCTGGACTACAGTTCACGGAAGGGCAGCAGGTTGGCTGCAGATAGCCTGGGTTATCTCTCAGAGCAGGAGAAGCAATTCTTGCAACAAAAGCCTGAGCTGAGGGTAGGAGTCTGAGAGGGTTGAAAAGAAACAGGTTTCTAAAAGCCCTAAATATCATAGTATTTTATGAAGTGCATTTCAGAGCACCAGAGAAGCAACATGCAAGGTATTCCCTAGAGCACTTAATGACATGTAGATGAGCTCATTACAGATGTACAAAGACATTTCAGTTTTTGCCCTTAAACAAAACCTAGTGCTGCTCTTAGGCAATGAAATCTAAGGAAGAAAAAAAATATTTTGTGGAATAATCCCATGAAAGTACATATCGGTATGAAGACATTGTCAGCAATCATTTCAAAACTCCATTTATTTCACAGTGAACTTTGTGCATTACTTCAGGGGGTATGAAATGGAAAGATAGGGAAAGCAATTTACTAAATCCAAACTGTGCCAAGCGTGGATGCCTTGTCACCTATCCCTCAGTGGGGAGCTTTGCCCTTCCACTTGCACCAAATGTCACCGTCCTGGTGAATGACATAATAAATATATACAGTGCTGAGCTCACTGAGGTCTGCCTGAAAAAACTTTCTCTGCTCCCTGTTCTCATTTCTTCTGCTAAAAGGGATGCTTGCACCAGTGCAGAAACAACTGCCAAGTGGCCTGATAATTGGTCCTGCTTCTCCCACAGCCCAAAGCGAACACACCCCACTACTTGTGGGGGTAATTTGCTGTTTTCTCAGACCTGTGAGGTGCCTGCAGACAACTGGGGGCAGTGGATCCTCAAGAATGCTGGAATGAGACAGCACAAATAGGATCCATCTCACCTAATTTCATTTAAATCACAATATTTTCATAGTGGGATTTCTGTCCAGCACTTGCTAATCCTGGATGTTAACTCATACTTAATTTTCCTTGTTTTTCAGTAGAAAAGGTTTTAAAAAGGAGAAATAAGAAAATTTTAATACTCAAATAGAAGAGAACTTTCCCTAGAACTCTGGGGAAAAAAAAAAAAGCCTTGAAATATTCATGTTGTGTTACGTAGACTGCCCATGAAATATGCATGAAAAATTATACAAGGTACTAGAAAAAAAACACCCATACTACTGGAAATGAGATTCTTTAATTTAAAAGACAAGTCTTTATCTAGCAAGAAGAGCAAGAATATAGTAAGAGCTAGACATGTCCCTTGTAAGTGTCATCTTAGAGAAGGCTGACTGCTGGCTCTGTAAATCTGAGTGAACCTGTGCCTTCTAGCCACCAGAGAGCTGCTTTCTCATGCCTCCACAGGTGTTATGTAACACATAACATGCTCTGAAAATACCAGGTGCAGACACTGCTTAGCAAGCACTAACCTAGTTGTGAAAGAGCATCAGCTTCGCTTCCTGCAGCCAAATGTAATTGCTCTGATGGTGGTTAAACCATTCTGTTGAATATCTAGTTGTCCTATAAAAGTCATTATCAGTCAAGGGAGCATCTGGCGGAGGACTTCTCCCAGAATATTAAGTACAGTATCTCTACTTTTACCATGCTTTTAAAACAAACCTCATAGAAAAAATTGCCTGCACATTTAGGACAGGTTCCTCCCAGAACTGCAGGAACAGCAGCAGAGAGCATGACTGGAAATCATGTAGCTCCTTTTACCCCAAAACTCCATCCTAATTATTAGTCATTAGCCTACAAATATGATGGGGGCAGATCCATTGATAAGAGAGATGTGTTTTCATTAAGAAAGTCATATCAGCCTGATGATAAAACCTGCCAATCTCTAGGACACTATTGGGGTGTCTGCACAGAAAGTGGCTCCCAAATTGCACTGAGGAGACAAATGGTATCTACGATCATACTCTTTGTACAATTGCCCTCCGCCCTCTGAGCTCACACATTTTCTAACATACTGGTTAGTCTGGAAAGGCCCACAGTGACAGGGTGGTTTCAAAGCTCTTTTGTTTCATTAAGAACACCCAGATTTTCTCACCTATGTCCTACCATTGACAATAGTGCTGATCTCATTACAGATGTACCATGCTGACATGTCCCGATCTCTCCTCACTTCTACTACTCTGGCTGATAGATGAGCCTGTGTGTTTTGTTAAATGTTGCCAAGCAGAGCAGCTTAGCTGACCATCTGCATCTGGCCCTGAATTTTGGGCAGTGGCCTGGGGAGACATTATCCCAAGGAAGTTCTTTCCAGCTCTGCTTGTGCCGTGTCCCCTTGTTGTGGCCGCAGATGGGCCGATCACTGCTCTGTGACCGGGCTCTCCAGCTTGGCTCTGGCAGGCTGGCATTCTGCAGCTGCCCTGGGCCCTGGCAAAAACCCAAATAGACTTCCAGATGCCCTTGTGCTGGTAGCCACAAATGCTGCACCAGTTCCACTTGGGTGGCTGGTCTGGATGGGGGTACTGCCAGAATGGGAGGAGGAGATGGATTATTGCCTGGCAGGAGAGGGATCAGGGGGCTGGTAAATGCCCTTTGTTTGTTTGTTGCTGTGGTTTGAAGCGTGCAGCAGGTGAAATCCTGCGTTGCTGATGGGCTGGTAGGGGGGGAAAGGAACATGAGGCACAGTCATGTAATGTTTAATATCGAGAAAATCCCCCCAAAAATGAAAGCAGTTATTTGCACTGTCAGTGTGAGCCAGCTGGCTGTGTGGCCATGGCTGCAGTGCAACATTAAATATGCAGCAGTTACTGAGCTGCAGCTCTCTGGGAATGATACACCTCCCCATTATCCCTTCTTGTGTCGACAAGCCCAGAAAGAAGGGGAAAAAGAAAGATAAAAAAAGCTGAGCTGAGTGTTCAGTCTACTTACATGCTTTCAAAAGAGTGTATGCCGGGCTGTTTGGGGATTCCAAAATTTTCAAGTTAAAGGTTAGATTTTTTTTTTTTCCTCCTCTTATGTTTAATCAAGAAAATTTATATTAGAGTGAGTCAGATGCAGGCAATTACAGGCTCCCTTCTAGATACCCTGAGATACATACATACAACAGACTACAAAAGTTTACCATGTTTAGGTGTAAGTTACAATCCTTTGTATATAATAAAATTATTTTCCTTATGATAAAGAAAATTGAGTACTGAATATGCCTCTCTCATTCTACTTAATTGCTTTCTTTTCATACCAAGACATCACTTAGATTAAAAAAATGATGTATGAAATTTATCTTACAATCTGCTCAGGGGAGAAAATAATTTTTTTTTAAAGATTTTACAGTGCAATGACATGGTTTTATATAGTGGTATTATAGTTATACTCACTCTGAATATTAAGTTGTAGTCATGGGAGAAAAAAGATAAAGTGAGGAGAAGATGATACAGTTTGCTGGAAATATGTGCATTTCATGGAGTTTTTTCACTTTTTTAACAAGTTTAAGTCTTACAAAGCATCATGGTGATAGTACTTAATGAAATTTCTAACATTTTAGTAAATTCTAAGTCACAACAGACTTCATATCACACATCTGTTTGAAATGCTTTACTTCTCTGTTGATAAAGGTAATGTTGAGATTTAAGAAGGGGAAGAATTCTACTTTTCTTTGTTTTCCTAACATTTTATATATAACCAATTTCAATGTTTTCTTATCTGTCTTTTGCACTGAGATTTTTTAGTTTCTGTTGGTTTTTGTTTGGGGATTTTTTTTTATTTTATATTACTATTTCTATTACTTTTTTTGTCTCTAAGAGGGACTATATATACCTATACCAGTGTCTTTATCAACAAAAACAAATTCACAGAATTCAAAACATATGTCATCATTGAAACTACAGAGAAAGTTTCAGTTTGAAATAGGTAAATGTTTGTGGAGGGACTTCCACATATCAGCTGATAGGTATTTTCCTCTTACACTGAAATTTTAAAAATGTATTTAAATCTATTTAAATTGCACAAGGCCAGGGATATTAACAACTTGCTTAACCCATAGTTAAAGAGGTTATCAATAGTTTGAGAAGTCAAAGCTGCTCATGCTGACCCAGGGCAGTGTCTTTATTATGGCCAAACTGGGTGACTTCTTCTGGGGCATAGGACGAGTCAAATTTCCAGTCAGAGATTAAACACTAATTAATTAAACAGTTTCTAATATGCAATATGTGCTCACAGAGTATATGGTGCTCTTAAAATGTGACAGTGAATTTACTCAGTGTTTGGTGGCTTCTTGCTACTCTTGCTATGTAACATCTGAGTTATGGCAAGGCAGGTGCTGGCAACCAAATTTTGTTTCCACTTGCACAATTGTAAGAGTCATAAATTGGTGGAAAGACCTTATTTGTTTTTTTTCTCTCAAGGAAGGTTCTTTCCTAATGTCTCTTCTAAAAAAAATCTATGGCAAGGATCTTAATGATTTCAGGGAAAACTAGATGGAGTCCTTATGAGCCTCTCAAAAAATTACTTTAAAATATTTTAAATGTGATTCCATTTCAGTAATGCCTCCTCTGTTAGCTCTTGTCTTGACTGGAAATAAGTATTTTAAATTACCCTGCATGAGCTTAAGGTTAGACAAGTAGAAATTGGATCACCTTTCTTTTCTCAGTAGGTATGTCCTTTGTCCTAGGTGTGCAATTTTTTTGAAAAAACCCATCCCTCTGTCTCTCCCAGCTCACTCCTTTATTTTTTTCCTTTTGTTGCATTGAACATTTATTGGCTCATGATTTTTTAATGTGTGTGCCCTACCGCTTTCCAAAACTGCAAGTAAGAAAAACAAGTGGATCTGTGACTTTTGTATCGGGGTTGATAGACAGAGAGGTATAATCTCTGTTGGAATTGTGCCTCCATTCTGCAGTTTAACACTGAGGCAATAATTTGGTCAGGAGCTGGCTGTAGTCTGGGATATTGTGAGGCATAGCTGTGTATTCCGTGTACCTGGAGCATTTAAAGGCTTTATGGAGCCCCTAATTACTCTCCCATCTCTCACTGCACACTAAAGGCAGCACTTTTAAAAGACTACAGCTATGACTGTGAGGCAGGAAAGTCTGGAAATAAACCACAATGTAGGTAAGTGAGGAGAAGAGGTTAATTCTAGGCAGTTTAACGTGGGTCTTGTGGTCTGCTTAAAAATATGGGCTTTTTTCTCTTATCTTTCCTTGAATGAACTAGTTACAATAAGAGCTGAAAATGTCATTTCTTCCAGCTGGAGATTTACAAAGCCATATTTATTTTTTTTTTCTGGTCTTTGAGCATGAGTATAAAACTTTTTTGTTACCCTGAGACAGTAAACCCACTAACTATACAGAAAGGAGAAAATCGTAGGCAGTGAAAGATGAAATGCAAAAAAACTGGTAGGTTGGACTAAAAGACAGTTGGATGCTCTTTGAAACACATCTACTCTATTAAACTGATGCTCTAACTGGATGAACTGATCACTTTCTGTATGTTGAAATCAGTCAGAAGAGGGCATTTGCTCTGCTGCATCCTTGGGTCACTTGCCAGGTGAGCGTCTTGTGCTGATTTTATGGGACCATGGCAGCCTTTACTAAATTCAAGACAGCAAGTTCTTCATCTGATGGTGCCTGTGCTGTGAACAAAGGACACATGTAGAATGTTGGATTGTTAAATTTTGGGATCTAGTTCTATCAAAGAGGTTTGAAGGAACCTAGCCAGGTTCCATAATTAGGAAGCTGAGGTTCAAGCCATGTTTTTGATTACGATGAAACAAATTCAGTTCAAAACCACTGCAATGTAAACACTAATTGTATTCTTGCTCTCTGATACTTCCTGTAAATTATTTAGTTCTTTACCTCCTTCTTTTTTTGTTTTCTGACTGAATTTTTATTGTCTTTGCTTTATTTGGATGTGCAATACACTAGGACAGGGGAATTATTTGTAGAGTTAGGTACTGAATTTGCAAGGCTGTAATTCTTTCTAATTTGTTTGTTTGGTTTTTCAGTACTGAAGTGTCCAGACATGAATTGGGAGCTCTGCACACAAAGTATTTCAAACACATTTCCACTGTTTAAGTCAAAAGAATGCATTGAAAATAAAAATTGGAGCAGCTAGTATGTCAGTTCATGGTTTCTCATTGTGTGCCATAGTGCCATAGATAAAGGACAAGCTTAGAGAAAAAGTGAAATTTGTTGATGGTGAGATTAAAAACCTGGTTATATATTATTACTAATTAAAAAAAAAAAAAAAAAAGAGAGAAAGAGTGTCAAATTCTGTATTGAGGTGATTAAGTAAATACCTTTGTGTTATTTGGAGGGTTTGAGGGAGGGTGATTGACCCGTGCAGCCCAACAGGAGTCCATGCAAGTACAACTGTGCCCCCACGTGGAGATAACAGAGCTCCGGGCTCACTCCACCCTCCCGGAGGTGCCCACACCCCAAAAGTCACACTGGTTTCACAAAAGGTGGAACTAAGCCTAAAAATTTTTGCTTTGATGAGCCCTTTAGACATGGACTTTTCTGTGTACTCTGGTTACAGCTAACAGACAGAATATTGGTATACAATGAGAAATAGGAGTCTGCTGGCGGTTTTTTGTTTGATTGTTTGTGGGAGTTTTTTTGTTTTGGTTTGGTTTGTTGTTTTTTTTTTTTGGTTTTTTTTTTTTTTTAATGCTGCTTTTCCTTTCCAGCATAGATGCAGATGCTGGTACTCTTTTTATTTAACCAAATTGCTTTTTTCCTCTAGCTTGCACCCTATATTTTCAACTACTTCTGCTTCATTTCTTAATAATAGCCCAGCTGCCTCTTGTTTTTCTGTGTCTTTGTTGATGCATTACCTAGTTATGCCTCCTGAGAGTTTGCTTGCTGAGCCTTTGTAATACCCAATGGAAACAGTTTTAGGGAATATATCATTTTACAGAGCAACACCTATTTAGCTTCCATTCCGTATCATTGAAAGTGCCTTTTGAACAACCTCAGCTTGAGAATAAATTTAGAAGCAGAGGGTGTGACATTAAGTTAAAGAGTGAAACGAGATCGTGGCCTGGAATTTAAAAGTATGCATAAAGAGAAATTCAGTGGGTGCTGTGCTAGTCTCTGTTAACAACAAAGTGAGGATGAGATGGCCCCTCTTACATCCCTGATGATGTGCATGACTCCAGTATCGAGTACCAAAGTATGCCCTGCTTATCTTGGCATCTATGGCTGGATGAAAATAGCAGCCGAGGTTTTGACCAAAAGCCCCTCCAAACTGGAGCAGTGTAGCAGTGCTAGAAAAATCTCAAATCGATGACAAACCATCCTACACTGTTGTCTTTCAAAGGCCTTTTATATAAGTGAAGAGCAAAGTTGTGGGCATTTGGAAAAATCTGCCTGAAGAGCAATTTCTATTCATACTGCAAAGAAGTAGAGAGAAAAAACCCCTTCCCTTCAGCCTTTTTGAGCCTAAAGGGAACTTACTTAATGTAAATCAAAAGGAGAAATATGAAAAAATTGGTAAGCGAAATTGAATATTTCTCTGCTCCAAAGAGAATAACCATCTTCATTTCTGGTATGCAAACTTCCCCCTGAATAGACTCATGTTCATGTAAAACTATTGAATTTCCAAATATAAATAGATAACTATTGCCAGGGTACTGGTATGATTTTTTTTTTTTAACCTGGGCTGAGCAAGTGAGTGGCACTGAATATGTGAGCTTTTCTCAACGAGCCCAGAGAAGACCTTTGCCAAGGTTTCAAACTCTGCAGCTTTGTTGACATTTCTCCAAAAAGAGCCATCTAAAGTACAAAAAGGACCCATGGAATCACCTTAGGACAGAACTGATAATATTTTGTATTTCCACGTTCCAGCTTCAAACAGTATTTCTGAGGTACTGAACACTAAACCCAGTAACTATTTAAAATTCAAAGACAGAAGCCTCTTTACGCTGTGAAGACTAGGAACAGCTTGCCAGGTGATATGATGTATAATAACACTTGTGCTATGGCTTGAAGGGAGACTGATTTTTTTTTCCAGCCCAAAAAATCAGTACAAGTGGAATTGTGAACATGCCAGCCAGATGACTGCATTTAAGTGTGAAGGTTTATTTCTACTTAGATCTCCTTTGGTGGTCAAATAGTTACACAACTATTTTTTCTGGTCCAGAGCAGCACAGACGACTTCACCAGTCCTTCTCAAAACAGTACGGGAAACTGTGACAAAAATGGTTAGAAATCAATGTGTAAGTTACATCTGTTTTTCTATTTCTTTCAGTTTTTACCAACTACTCCAGAGACAATTTGAACTTCTGATGCTCTAGAGTAGTATGTGGAAAGCAATGAGAATTTCTTTGCTGCTAAACTTTCGGTAACATTTTTATAAAGACAGGTTGAAATTATTTAGACTGTAAGGGTAAACTACTTCTGCAGTGGGGGCTGCTTAGTGAAAGTAAGACTGAGATCAGGAGTGAGCCCTGAAGAGTCATGATGATGACACAGTTCTCTTAAAATTCTTTTATTTCAATTTTTTATGCCATAGACTTTAAAATACAAATATTCTTACTTGAGTTTTGAGTTTATTTTAGAATAGAAAATGGAAGCATCCACTTCTGGTTGTCCCATGATCCCATAATGAAAATTATCAATTTCCTCCCACTACTTTCTATTATAATGGGGAATTTTAACTGGAAGTCTCATCCTCAAAGGTCATACTGGAGTCTGGTTGCTGCTCAGCAGGTATGTAAACTGCACCAGAGTTTTGAGCCTTTGGTAGCTTCAGTCTGGATATCCTCCATTCTGGGATTCACTTGGATTTCATTGCCATACTTGGATCTTCTCTGAGAGACACATAACTTGCCATCTCCTCCCTTCTTTCTGTAAAGTCATCATCCATTTATTCACAGAGAACTTCTGGTTGTCTAAGGAAAGTTTCTTATTGAGACAGGATGTTTTCTTTCATAGTATCTCTGTATCCTTTTTTCATGTTGCAGATGTAAGGTTAATTTAGGAGCAATAAAATAAATCCTAAGACATTGAATCATTCAATATCTTCTCATTTTCTGCAAAAAGGAAAAGTCAGGAAAATCTTTAATGGTGCCACTCTGGAATTCAACAGAGTATAGCAAAACCTGTAGCTATTTTAAATCTATGTGTTTTATTATTTTAAAAACATTTTCTGATTGTCTTAAGGGTTAAAGATGATGGGATCTAGCTGTGACATGTCTGATCTGTATTTTACTGTTAAGTGCTCAATAAAATGCTCATCAAGTGAGAGCCACTGTGAAATGCATTTTCACGAGATGCATTCACTGAAAGAAAGCTCTAAGTGCAGCAACTCCCATTAAGGCTACCTTGGAAAATGGAGAACACCAATCCAGGATAGTCATAGCTATACTTTTTCCAGACACTGTAATCCAACTACAATCCATAATTTGTGTCAGGGCAACCTTTTCTTCACTATTTTCACGGGAAGTTCTTTCTCCATTTGGTTCATGCTTTAACAAATACACCAATTTCACAGTAGCACTGTTCCCTTTTCTCACCTCTTCTCTTTGATTTTCTTTCAATTCCTCTGTGGCTTGTGCTCCTCTTCAATATAAAGAGGCAGAATTACCCAGTCTTCATGTGGTTACAAAAAAAATGCTTTTAACAATGAAAGCTTCTCTTTTAAGTTCCTAATAAGAGCAAGAAATATGCTGATCCAGCCACCTTATTTGCATAACCATGTTCACTTCCTGGAAGTGATTTGGCAGGAGCTGTGATAATCCATCTTTGACTGGGCATGCCCTTCCTCTGCCTCTCAAGTATTTTGTTTCACGCTTTTCTTTGTCCCTGCCATCAGAAGCTGTAGCTGCATGTGCATCCTGTGTAACACAGAACAAGTGTTATTTGGACACAATGCCATATCCCAGTGCAGGAGTTTGCTAAGATAGCAAACCCCTTTGAGTTTTGAGGGCCTTCTGGGCTTTTAGTGCAGCCAACCATTCCAAACATTTTTTTAACTTATAGATACCAAAATACCATCTTTGTTACATATTCCTTTGCTAGTTACAAATGTGCACATCTGTTTGCTGAAGCATATAATATTTTCTATGTGTTAGATTTTTGCATTGTGTAAATTTGCATTAAGACTGTATCAGCACCATAAGGATCATGGGATGGCTGGGTTTCTACAGACCTTCTATTCTGTCTAGTGACTTTCTGTTTTCTGAGGATCACATCTCTAAACTTCTTAGTTCTAGTCTGGGTCCTCTTTAGGAATGCAAACTTGTTGCAGTTGAAAATATTGTTGTTGATTCATAATTATTAACTAAATTATTTGTCAGTGTAATTGATGAATTGTTCTCTTCCGATAAGAAGAGATTATCTCTTCTGATTATCTTTCTGTCTGATTTTCTGTGCACTGAATTTCAGACTTAAATCCAGAGGAGAAAAATGGCTAAACATTGTAAATCCTTAATTTTATCTATTTATTTGACTGAACCACAAGACAATATTAACAGCAGATTTATTTGGGAAATTGTGTTCAGCCTAAAACTTATAAACAGTCTCTGCCCTTTTTTTGGCTGATGATCAGTACACCTTAGCTGGTGTGCCTATACCCTCATGTGCCTACACCATGCACACAATGTCCCTTTCAGCTCTCACCCACTGTATCTTGGTTATGGTATTACCTTGGTGTGCTGCTCCATGTGGTGCTCCTTGGGGTTTGAAACGTAGAACTCTGTGTGCTTTTTGCCTTTGGGTTTTTTTTACACTGAAACTGTGGGCGAGTCAAAATTCAGAAAGTAGTATTTCTAAAAGACATTGTTTATTTTCCATGAATAGTGGTCTGAAGGCATGGATTACTTTGAGAAATGGTTAAATACATCTCTTAGAGTTGTTTCCAGTAGACTTTTCCCATCTTCTAGGCCTGACATCAAATGTTGACAGCATCACCCTTTGCCAGAGCATGCTCTGACAGGTCCAAATCTTGACTTATTTGGACTTCATAACTTTGTAATAATATTCTGCAGAGGTAATTTCACTAACTTTTATTGTTGCTTATCCTATTTTTTACTGTACCATCTCTGCAGAGAACACCTAGTGTCTAAAATGTGTGGCAAAATCATCTTAGAGTTTAAGACTAAAATGATGCAGATTTCTGTGATTTAACTGTTTTTGTGCTATATGGGGTGCAGACTGACATACCATCATTGGCAGTGACATAAAAGGAACCCTTTGACTTGTTAACAAGACACTTTAGCAGAAAAATAGCTTTCTAACTTTTGGTTGAAAAATGGATATTTATCCAGATATTTTTAGTTTTGGGGTTTACTGGGGGTTTTGTGGGGTTTTCTGCTTGTTTAGGTTTTGGGGTTTTTGGTGGTTTTTGGTGGTGTTTTTTGTTTTTGTTTTGTTTTGTGGTTTTTTTTTTGGTTGGTTGGTTTTGGTGAGTTTTTTGTGGGTTTTCTTGGGTTTTGGGTTTTTTTAAGAAAGCAGAATCATTATCTTTTTGTAAGACAGTTTGCATTGCATGTTGGAAGCTCTGAGGTTGGTCTGTCTGCTTTTGCTGGTAGCAATTATTGATGAGGCTTCACTGGCAGCATCTCTGACCTCTGGTAGAACAGAAACCTTCAGAGTATTTTTGAAAATACACCACCTCCTTGGGGTCTCCTGCAGTGGTTTGATGAGGTCCTGTCAGAAGAATATAATCCAAGATTTAAGACAATGGTGGAAAAGTGAGTTGGGAATAAGAGGAGATGAAGTGCATCTGAGGCGTTTCTCAGTCCCCTGGCAAATCTTGTTCATCTTTCAATTTTCCTTTCTTGGTTGACATATTGATTTTGAATGTAGAGGAAGAAAATGGAGAACAGGGCCAAATAAGCCTTAGTAATTATTTAGGGGCACCCTTGCTCCGTATCTAATCCTGGTGGTTATGGTAAACAGTAAAACTGCTTTTGCTTAATTATTTTTTTCTTTATTAATCACCAAATTCCTGCTTATTTTTCGTAACAGGCTGTTTTGTTTTAGTTTGTTTTGTTTTGTTTTGTATATCAAGTCTTTGCCCTTGACTTGAAGCTTTAGTCAAAGGACAAAACTCTTCTGTCTGGGAGATTCTTTAGTTCAGCTTTGAGAGTTCCTCCTTGGGTTTGGCTGATCAGGTTCATGGCTTATCAACATCTTGTATACAAATGCAGTTCTGGGGAATTGGCTACTTACAGAAGGACTTGAGAGATCCACTTCATGTCCAAAAATACAATTTCTCACACTTTATATTATCAGTGGGTTTTTTTGTTTCCTCATTTTTTAATCTATCCCAAAGTATATTTTACAGTTTTCCTATGCAACAAAGATTTATATTGGCCTTGTTTATGTCTACATTTCATTTGTTCCAGCCTACATTTTTTCTGCTGCTTCACTGGGGACTGTAGCCATTTCAGTGCTGTAATTATGCAATGGTTTTTCTACTGTTGTTAACAGCCAGAGAAGTGAGGTGGTGATATCGAGTTAAAGATGGGAAAGAAAGGAAACTGACCAAGAAATTGTGATGGCTTACCAGAATCCCACTTGCTCTTCAGAGTGTTTTCCTTGTGCTAAGTAGAGTTTTATCTAGTTTTAGCTTAATTGTCATCTTGTATGTTAGTTGACAACTTTGATTCCATTAGCAGTCTTGCATAACAAATAGATGGAACTTTCATCAGTAGTACCTGATCGTACAGGGGATCTATAAATCAAAACCATTCCAATGGAGAAACAGATTTACTTCAGTAATTTTAAGTTTGCTGAATATAGGCTTGCTCTCTTAGTTCTTGCAGGCAATCTGCTGGCTTCTGGGAGCTCATAGTTGGGAGTTAAGAGCTACTTGTCATTCACCCTCTAATGCTGTGGAGTAGTAAACAGTAAATTTTGCCACATCTTCAATTTCAGGTACCTATATTTATAGGTAATCTAGGTGTATTTTGCCCATATTTTCATACATCCAGCGTCTGGAGAGCACTATGTGCTCATCTCCCTGAGAGGTTCTGCTGCTCCTGTGGAAATCAATACTGAGGCAGTAAATAGCATCAGGTCTGCTATTTTCAACATCAGTATGCCTGGGAATTGTATGTCTAAAGGAATCATTAGCTGTGTGGTAAGAGCTACAAAATCTTCAAGTACTGTAGTCTGAAAACTGAATTTTGAATTTTATCTCTGTCCTCTGATAGCAGATATGTTTGGAGATAGATGTTATATTTTCTCTTGTTTCTTGGAAGTCTTCCTATTGTTTTGAACCGTGCATGAAAGATATCCAGGTAGGTTCTTCATGACCTTGGCCTGTGAATTATCCCTTGATGATAAGGAAATAATTCAGTCTGAAAAATTTATTGATTTTTGCTTTTTTGAATGAAACCTGAGGTAAGGAGAGGTTTTTCTTGGTAAAAGAGATAATTGTTGTCCTGCTATCATCTTCTATGAGATACATTAAATGGGTATCCCAATCTGAGTTCAGACATACAACTTTTTAAAAATTATCTGCCAGCTGGTTTTTCAATATATGATATGTTGAATTAATTGTAGGAATGAATGTATATATTCTACTTTTGCATGGACCAAAATCCATCTGAAGTCTGGTTTTAAGCCATACACTAATAAATCTAAATTTGAGGTTTCTTTTATTCTGTGGGTTCTCTAACAAAATAAACAGCAGAGAGATTTGGCCAGTCTTGGACCGTGGGGCAAGCATGGTCCATGCCTTTTCTTAAGTTCTGGGGAGACCTCACCCTGGCCTTCCAGAACCTAAGGGGACTTCTAAAAGATAGGGAGAGTGACTTTTTACACAGGCAGATAATGACAGGAGAAGAGGTGGAATGTTAAGATAAGTTGCTTATTTGTGTTGTACTTTGGTTTCACTTTCCAACAGGAAGGAATCTGTGGAGGAGTGGGAGTGGTGGGTGTGGAGAGCCCTGTGGGGTGTCAGGGGTTCCTGACACCAAACCTGTGCAGGATGCAGCCAGGCTGAGGTGAGAGGGTGTCTGCCTTTGCATCCTGTTGCAGAAAAAGCCTTGCTCTTGGTCTCAGTAAATACCATTAGTTTTCACTCCTGCTTTGTCTAGCCAATTTATGTGGATAACAATTTATCTGTGTAATCACTTTATATGGAACAGTTTGGGCAGGGAGACTCCTCGGTTTATGGTGCTAAGGTACCTGCTTAGGCTTGGCATCTGTTACTAGCCTTAAGCTCTTAAACAAAGCAAAATACTGAATTTGGATAGCCTGTTTTTACCAAATCCAAATTTGTTTCTCTGACTTCACCAGTTAAATGGAGCAGATCTGAGAATGCAGCTTCAGTGGATATAAGGTTCTTCAGTCCATAGAACACCTCAGGTTCTTTCCAGAGCCTAATACTGTATACAGATCCAGTAA
Source organism: Pycnonotus jocosus (assembly GCA_013400435.1). Taxonomy (NCBI): domain Eukaryota; kingdom Metazoa; phylum Chordata; class Aves; order Passeriformes; family Pycnonotidae; genus Pycnonotus; species Pycnonotus jocosus. Next base: position 296,655 of record VWYP01003265.1, on the reverse strand, counting down.
TAGGGGTTTTGTCTTTAAAAGCTGCAGTGTGCAGGTGGTGAACAGAGACTTTCCTGAACTGTCGTTTGAGAAGCGTTAGAAAATTGGTTTACATTTTTCCATCTTTTTTTCTTTTCCTGGGAGTATGTTAGGCAGGTTTTTATACCTGTGGAACAATCTCTTTCTTTTTTGAATTACTAGATTCCTCTTTTTCCTCTTTTTTTTTTTTTTTTTTTTTTTT